>OY821518.1:89374460-89974460 GCA_963682025.1 Cordilura impudica | reverse complement strand
GGTTGGTTTATATTTTTCCAAAATATAAGTGACTTTACCAAATATGGTCAGGACCGGTCCATTTTTTGACCTAGGCTCCATATAAATATAGCACCCGATATGAACTTTTTCATCTCTACAGCTAAAAAAATTAATAACAATGCCATCCAAATTCGGTTTATGCTTATTTTCTATATCCAATTATTTGGACCGAAGAGATTGGGTCTCTAAACCATGCTATAGGGTATCGTATAGTGGGTCTAGACCGACTATAATTCTCTTACTTGTTTTTTCATAAAATTTTTTTTCAATGTTTTTTAAATCCAAAAATAATTTTAGAATTTTTTAATTTTTTTTACCTGTAATTAACTGTGAAAATTAATGGTCGAGATCTCGACCGCTGGGATAATTAGAGCAACCAATTTTCTGTGGATAATGTTATGATATTAAATATAAGCTAAGTAGTAGACCTAAAGCACAGATAAGTAAAAAGATCGACGAGTTTACTTATTATTTTTATTTATGTTCATTTGGTATTGGATATTTCAAGACGGTAGGTCAAAACATTTATTTTAAATTCTTGTGGTAGGCCTTGAAGCAATAACGCACATGTAAATTTATGTTTAACTTAGAACAAGTATAGGCAGTATGTTTCTTGCATCAGACGAAGTTAACTCGGTGTTTGGTATTGGTTCGACGGATAACAACAGAGTTTTTGTTATGGGCTTCTATTTATTTTTTCAGCAATCATGCAATACAATATCCATGCATTGGCACTGGCGCTGTCGAAGCAGGCAACCCAAAGTGGCCATCCCCATTTTTTGTGTCTGATTCCAATCCGATAATTAACGACATATACTTATTGTAATTAGCAATAAGGTTGTCTTGGGGTACAGCGATTCTTTTTTTTTGTTTCCTATCGTATCGCACTACATTTCTTATCTGATCCATCTGATCATAGTTCGTAGCCAAAGTGACTGCGTTATCTCTCCATCGAACCAATGCTATCTTATGTTTTTGGTCGAATGCGTAATCCAAGTTATGTTGAGATAATTTTGTTTTTAGGCCTGCTCCTGTTTGCACGGCATATGCCAGTTTAACAAACACATTTTCTTTTAGAAGGCAGTGCAAGTGGTATCCGGTGAAAAAGTTATCGAAATGAACAGTATGTTATCTAGGATACTCACAAACCAACATTAGATTTATAACCACGCTTGCATCAACGCCAAGCTGCTTATGATATGTATCCTATGCTCCAGAGTACGGTAGAACAGATACCCTTTCGATGAACACCAACACCAATATTTGTATCCGTAGCGAATTGGTTTCGCCCTGATCATGCAACTATGGCAACCAAAATGTGGTTGGTTGGATGTGGTTCAAAAACACCAAACTGCATAAATCGAGTATTCAGAAGAGCAAACAATGGTCTTTCCTTAGCGTGTTTGTAATCTTTGTAATCGATTTCGTCGTTATTTTCTACGAGGAAGTTTGGTTCAAATTTTTGGAAAATATTGCGTGCCATTGCTTGTTTTATGATAGCAATTCCCCTAGGTCAGTTCATTGCTCCAATAATTATGCACTTCAGGAACAGAATTATAACCGGCAAATAGCAATATCCCAAAGATTCGACGCATTGTGCCCATGTTGATCAATTGCCGAATTGAATATAATTTCTTCATCATCAAAAATCTCTTCATCTGAAACTTCGTCAACGATAGGCGTACGTTAAATTATTATTGCATTTCACTATCGTTATCATCACTGCAATTCTCAATTAATTAAAAAAATTTACTTATACTCATATTGTTAACTCGCGATATATTTTTAGAATAATGAATAAAAACACAGCAGAATAAAAATACAACTATGCAATATGAATTGTACAACAATAATACTGCAAATATAGCGTGAATATAGAGAAATGTATTAAACATATATATGAGGGCGGCTCAATAAGTCCGTGACTTTTCGAACTTCCCTTAATAAACTACTGTAAAATTTTGAGCAAGTTCCATCTCAATGGCAAAATTCCATAAATTGGGCTACGAATTGGTACCTCATCCGCCATATTCTCCTGATTTAACCCACAGTGACTATTTCCTCTTTCCAAACCTAAAGAAATGGTTCGGTGGAAAGAGATTTAGCTCCAACGATGAAATTTTTGATCAAACAAATGCCTATTTTATGGGCCTTAAAAAAATATAGATAGTTTTTATATATAAAATAATTTTATAACAAAATTGGTTAAAAGTTGTTTTAATTTATAGTCGCGAGCAATAAGAAGATAACTGCACCAAAGATATATCACAATGGTGTATTTTGATCCCAGGAGCTCTGAAGGGTTAAATAAATAAAAAATAAACGAATTATTTTTCTTAAATTCTAAATAGTGGTTTCATCGAGTTTAATAGAAAAACTCTTTTTCGTTGATTTTTATTGGCAAATAATGGGTTAGCGTTCTCGGATTTATCTCAAATTTTAGGAACGGAAATTCGACACACTTAGTTATTATATTTTAAGCGTCGCATCTAAAAATTCAATAGAACTTTGGTTCCTATATGACCCCAATTCCAAAAGGGTTAATGGGGTCATAATATTGTTTTCCGAAACCCTAGGCTATTAAGATAAAATATAACATTTAACAGTAGAAAAGTGATAAATTTTTGATACAAAGTATTTAGGAATAGTACATTTTGAAGAATATTTTACAAAAATCCCATTTTTCTCGAAATCCGCAACAATAAAATCCTTGTCAAAAAAAATTCTGGCACAAGGATTTACCTAAAAATTCACACAGTTAATTTTGTTTAAGAAAATTTTTCACAACTTGAAAAAGGAGTTTTCAAAATTTTATCCAAAAAATTTTCCATTTTCGGTCTCAATGCTTAATAGGTTAATAAGGTGGTAATAAAACATTATTTCATATCTGAGTACATACAGGCATAGAGACTAAAACAAAATATTTGCTTCAATTAACTTCCTAATGTTGAAATAAATGCCATCAAATTTTATTACCTAGTTTTTTTTTGCACAAAAGTGCTCTGGGGCATTTACTATTTCTTGGTGAGTTTTTGTTCGATTTGGAAGTTTTTTAGCTTTTTGGAAAGACGATTTAATACTGATCTAGATATATGTAACCCTTTGTCGGAAAAATTAAACTATAGAACGAAATTTTTGTAAAATCTGAAAAAAGTCATATATTCCCCATATAAACACACTTGAAATTTTCAATCGCGTTGAGCCACCTCTAAATGTTTTTTGATTGTCCTAAAACTTTGTATTTCTCACTTTTTTTGCTATTCGCATATTTCTAGGGGGTGCGACCGAGAGCTTGAACACTCAATTCAAAAAATTGATAATAAAATTACAAATACGGTGGGCATGCCGGTAATGCAAAATGTAAGTTTAGCAAAAACAAATTGTTTTTCTTGTTTTTTCAAGACAAAAACAAACATGTATATTGTAGTATGCAATGTGTACTCGTATACAAACGTATTTGTTTCAAAGTTGTTCTATATTTTAGTTTGTTATATTGGAAGAGGCGTAAATAGTATAACTTTTGCTTAAATTCTCATTTGGTTGTTTTCAACAAATATATATGAATTTAACTTTTTACCAAACAAACTGTCTACTGCTTTTGGCTACTGTAGAGGGTTGGTGACTCTTCCCGAAACAGCTGTATAACCTGTCATGCAGAATATGCTTAGATCAATTTCATTTCTTTATTTAAAGTAAAAACATTTGATCTTGTGCCTGAATAATTTTAAACTCAATCATTAGAATGATAAAGATCGAAAATAAGATTTTTTATTTTTATAAAAAGTAATAAAATGAATAACCTGTTTTGTCCAAAATGTTTTGTCACTTGCACTTTATGTTTCTTTTGTTATTTTGTTTATAAAATAACTTTAATAGCTCTATGTCTTACATTTCCATAACATTCGATTTTTTATTGCAAAGATTAGGAAGACAATTGTTGTCCAATATGTTGTGACCTACACTGTACGTACTCGTACAGATTGATGTGTATTATTTTTGATTTTTGTTTTTGCACCCCATTTCATTTAACTCTTATTTACTGGTCTACATTTGTCTTAACCTCTTTATTCTTATTGCTTTTCCTTTATATTTGTTTGATGGTTTTTTTTTTCACATATAATTTTTTAAGATAATGTAATTTATTATTTAAAGTTTATCTAAATGAATATTTGATGCCGGTTTTTGGGACCATTTGATAGGTTTAAAAATTTATATATTTATATATAATTTTTCTTCTTGAATAATGTTGTTTTCTTTTGACTTTTTCATTGGTTTAGTTTAGTTTTTTTTAACGTATGACTGTTGTTTTTTTTGAAGAGTTATGTTTAAAGATAAATGTTCTTTACAAAAAATAACAATTTTGTTGTCTGCAGTAAAATGAATGAATGGCATTGAAACGGTTTTTTGGCCAGGTATTGGATTTTTTTTTTTTTGATAACAGGCAGTAGATTTGAAGTTGATTGATAGGTATATTTATGGCCTTTAACAGTTATTCATATCATGATTTTTTATACATTTCAGACTTATGAGTAGCATACATTTTAATGGAATTTTATATATATTTTTTGTTAGCTTCAACTTTTGAATGCACATGAATGATTTTGTTTTTTTAATCAAAAAAGTTTACCTACCGTAGCAAAGAGTGTAGTTTTGCAAAATATCCTTTTCTGTTTTTTTTTTTTTTTTTTTACTTTTAAATTTATATTTAAACTATAAATCAGCTGAGTATATTTTTCAATTAAAAAAAAAAAAAAAACTACAACCACAATACTTATTCTTGTTAACTTTAATGTAAAAAGATTATTTTGGTTTAACTAATCTTCCCTAATTACTTCACAAATTGCAATTTCTTACTGCGAACCACACACTGCTATTGTTAAATTTCTAATTAAAATCTCACCATCAGCAGCAACATGACGCAAGAAATCCGCATAAGTCTTTACATCTTCAAAGCACAGCCAACATACAGATGACACACGTGCAATGATAAACATGACTGCATTGTAACTTTTCAAAAGTCTAAGTTAGTTGCTTAGTTTTAGATGGTTTTGCAGCAGCACAAAAAATTAAAATGAATTCAACAAAAATCAAATACATTCTTACTCCAAAATTGAAACACTCATGGAAAAATATTAGAAAAGCAAAATGGCTGCTGGGGTTTGCTTAAAATGTATATATGTAAACATAATAGAGGAACTGAATTTACCAGCCAGCTTCTCTCAGAAATCGAAATGCACATAAAATATTTTCGTAAAAAATTCAAATAATTCTTGACGTAAACTAATTTCGACGTAAAATTTTCCTAAATTATGGAAGGAATCTTATATTATCCCCTTATTTAAATCTAGAAACAAGTCTGATGTTACGAACTATAGATGAATTGCCAAATTAAGTGCTTTACCTAAACTATTTGAGAAATTTATTACGGATTATCTATGCCATCATACATCTTCAATTCTGTCACCATTTCAACACGGGTTTAGGAAAGGTTGTTCTACTACAACTAATGTTCTTCATCTAACGACTTTAATTAATCGCGGTTTTACTGAAAAGAAACAAACTGATGCTGTTTATACTGATTTTAGCAAGGCGTTCGATAAAGTCAACCATGAACTCCTTCTCATTAAATTGAATTTATTGGGATTAACTCCTTACAGTTTAAGCTGGATAAAATCATATCTTTTGGGAAGAAAACAAAGTGTTAAATTCAATAATAATACTTCAAAATACATTGCTGTTATTTCTGGTGTTCCGCAAGGCAGCCATCTTGGACCAATTTTATTTTCCCTCTTTATTAATGATCTTCCAAATGTTATACACTTCTGCTATATATTGATGTACGCTGATGACATCAAAATATTTTATAGTTTTAAACAATATGCTGACCATATCTATCTGCAATGTGATCTTGATAATTTTTTTAAGTGGTGGAATCATAATTTAATGGAGCTGAATCTGAAAAAGTGCAAATGCATGCGTTTTTCGAGATGTAATTTTATTGTAGTTAACTATGCTCTGGGTCGATACCAGTTGGAGCTACTCGATAATTTTTTGGATCTAGGTATATTACTTGATGCTAAGCTGAGTTTTGTTCCTCACATAACCATGACGGTAAATAAAGCTAGAGGTGTTCTTGGTTTTATTAAGCGTTGGGCAAAGGAATTTGTTGATCCCTACATTACCAAACAACTGTTCATATCCTTAGTAAGACCAATTTTGGAATATGGCTCTATCATTTGGAATCCTCTTTATAACATCCATAGCCAACATATTGAAGCTGTTCAAAAACAATTCCTTCTATTCTGTTTACGTGGTATGCAGTGGAGTCCTGCCTATAATCTTCCGTCATACCCTAATAGACTTTTTTTAATTAAATTACCAAGTTTAAAAAGTCGTCGAACCATGCTGAATGTAACCTTTATGATAAACCTCATCAACGGAGAAGTTTGCTCTGAGTTTCTTGTTAACAACATCGTATATAATGTACCTCAACGTTTTTCCCGCCATTTCAACCTGCTTTATGTTCCATTTTTGCCGATCAAATTTTTCCATTGCTGATCCTTTTCGGAGATTATGCAATAATTATAATAATCTTTCTCAATTTATTGACTTTTCCTTGAATACATATGTAATTAAACGAACATAATTATTACACAATATTTTGTAAATAGCTTAAGTTAAACGCAATTAAATAGTCTGTAAGGATTTAATCCATTGACTTAATAAATAAATAAATAAAAAAAAAAATATTTCTCTGAATTCGTTTCATTTAAATCATTATGTTGATCCACAAACCTCAAACCAAAAAACATTTGAATCAAGTTAAGTTGTAGATAATAAAATATGAAAAAAATTTAAAGCTTTTGAAATAAAGTTCTAACATGGGTCACTCCCAGTCAAAGAGTATGATTTTCAGTAAAAACTGTGTGATGGTTCCATTTATTTATTTATTTTTTAAAGAAAATAACATATTTTGTATCTTTTTTCTTTTGTTAATAATCGAAAACAAGAAATACCGACCGATATACGTTCAGTCAAATTGATGTAGATTATAAAAAATTGAAAACGGATAATGATTCGTTCTAAAATTTTAACATGTCTAATTTATACCCTCCACACCACTGTACAGGTGATATATAAGTTTATCATTCCGTACATTGTAATTACAAAAAAAAAATATCTAAGCCCATAAAATATATATATATTTTTGATGCCTATAACAAGCGGAGTTGACACAGCGATGTCCATCTGTGCGTCTGGGGAAATAATGACCATGCCTGCAATAAGTCAGTTAGGTTGCTCGTTTCTGGTAAAAATGATTCTCTGATGTACTGTGTAGGTTGTTGTTTAAAATCATCCGAATCGCTTCAATAGGTCCCTATCTATCAATAAAAATTGAATATGGTTTTTCTGTTTTGTTCTTATTATTAATTTTGTTTTATGTGTGATGGCTGTAATTGTTGTTGTTGTTGTGGGCATTAAGATTGTAGCATTTGCTTCATTCATGAGTGTGTATGTATCGTCATACTCGATGTGTGTCATATACACTAACGCTTACTTGATTAGATTCACAATTTACCTTACATCTTATATATTAAAAGAATTTATGAATAAACTTTGCATTCAAGATTTTTTTCAATATTTTTCTTCTCTCAAACCTCTATAACTAGAGTTCTAATTAACGTAGGCTGTTGACATAGGTCTAGGAACACTCAGTGGATCAAGCTCCTCCTGTGAGGAAAGTTATGCGTGGAGAATCAACTTTACTTTTACTGTACGTTAACTTATCTTGGCATATTTTGGTATTACTGTACGTTAACTTCTCTTGGCAAATTCGTTGGGTTTGAGGAAAGTTATGTGTGGACAATCAACTTTACTTTTACTGTACGTTAACTTCTCTTGGCATATTTTGGCATTACTGTACGTTAACTTCTCTTGGCAAATTTTGGTATTATATTATAACAATTAATATAATATAATATAATGCTGCGGAGCAGCAGGGGTCCTCTAGTTTATTATTATTATTTTCTTTTTTCAATAAAAAGGAAATAGCTATACTACTTAGTACAGTTGTAAAGTATTTCATTTCTAACCAAAATTAAAAATAAAATCAGCAATAATAAATAAAAAATTTGTAACATTGTTTTTTTTTTTTCCAAAAAAACAAGTTTTGCAAGTTTTTTCATTTTGTTGCTCGTTTGAATAGTTTCAACGTTATTAAATCAATAAAACAACGTGAAAGATTAATTTATACTAGTATAGCCCGGCACTCGAAATACGAGTGCAAATTCTAGGAAATATTATTTTTTCATTCAATTTTTGTCTTCCAATGTTTTTTTAATCTATATACATATGTATGTATATAAAAAATTTATGAATATTTAAATGAGCCTAAAGGTATGTTAATCAATTTTAGCAATGCACAATTCAACACAGAGCGTCTGATATATAATCTAAATCATTCGCATTAACAGGGTGTACCGAATTATTATAAATATGTTATTTAATTTAATTTAATTTAATTTAATTTAATTTAATTTAATTTAATTTAATTTAATTTAATTTAATTTAATTTAATTTAATTTAATTTAATTTAATTTAATTTAATTTAATTTAATTTAATTTAATTTAATTTAATTTAATTTAATTTAATTTAATTTAATTTAATTTAATTTAATTTAATTTAATTTAATTTAATTTAATTTAATTTAATTTAATTTAATTTAATTTAATTTAATTTAATTTAATTTAATTTAATTTAATTTAATTTAATTTAATTTAATTTAATTTAATTTAATTTAATTTAATTTAATTTAATTTAATTTAATTTAATTTAATTTAATTTAATTTAATTTAATTTAATTTAATTTAATTTAATTTAATTTAATTTAATTTAATTTAATTTAATTTAATTTAATTTAATTTAATTTAATTTAATTTAATTTAATTTAATTTAATTTAATTTAATTTAATTTAATTTAATTTAATTTAATTTAATTTAATTTAATTTAATTTAATTTAATTTAATTTAATTTAATTTAATTTAATTTAATTTAATTTAATTTAATTTAATTTAATTTAATTTAATTTAATTTAATTTAATTTAATTTAATTTAATTTAATTTAATTTAATTTAATTTAATTTAATTTAATTTAATTTAATTTAATTTAATTTAATTTAATTTAATTTAATTTAATTTAATATAATATATTTTTAAGACAGATTAAACATAAATTTTATAATTCTCAGCTTCTCCTCCATATGAACTATGAATATGCCAATTTTCACACTCCTCCATGCGCGCATATTGCTTAAAAAGGGAACTAAAAATTTAACTTCACATATTGCATTTATATATTTTTAAAGTCTTCTTTATAAAGTTTTAATAATGGATGTAACCTACTTTAACTTACAAAATACGAATTGGGAGAAAGTTATATAGGTTTTCAATTGTTGGCAAAGCATTTTCGGAAATTAAGATTTCTTTGGTGTGATTTTACCTGCTGGACTGATACACCTTGCGAGGAAGCTATCCTCAGACATTTTTTATAATATTCAGATCAGGAAAGTACATTGGCCATTCCAAAGTATTGAAATTTTGGCTTCCAGTCCATCGTTTTAATGCCCTTACAGTGTAGATTGGGGCGTTATCTTGTTGGAATGATCCTAAATGGGTCCAAAAGCCATAGAAAAGTATGGAAAAGCCGTCTCAAATACATCTTTCTAACTATTCACTGTCACTATAGATGAGAAAAATTGAAACTCACAAGTCCCTAGTAGTAAATTACACCCCATACCATCATACTACGCTTTTCGCAAGTCATGGAAATAAAAATTATAACCGTCATTACCCTCGAAATTAAATTCGTTTTTTACCAAAAAAAAAAAAAAAACAATACGCTGCCATTCTTTTTTATAAGGCATGTAGTCACGTGCAAGGTGGACACGTTTTGTTTTATGAATGACATTGAGAGGTGGTTTTTCCTAATTTTTTATCTTCCTAAATGCTTAGCACGCCGTATAACTCGTTTAACCATTTTTAGCTTAATTTTTGCAGCAGAATCAGTAAAATTGTAGGCAGCTCTTATAACGGCTCTTCTAACCGCTTTTGGTATGACTATGTATACGCCATTTCATGTTTTTCCGTAATCTGACGTATTTCTTTTAAAATGGTTGACGACACTTTGAGTTCATCCAATTTTCTTTCCCTCTGACTAAGCCCGGATTCCATAAACGCTTTAGTTTAGTCTTTTTCATCTTCAGTTTTAAAGATTTTTATATTAAAGTATTAATCCGTTGTCTAACGCAAAGTGAATTTATTCTTAAGGAACCTGAAAAAATACATAATATTTACATAGAAGCAAAAAATTAAAGAAGTCAATCAATGAAGATATTTTGCACAAAAAAAATATGAACGTTTCCAGTGAACGTTATCCCGAAATATCGGCAATATGAAAGAAAAGTAACAATAAGCACGTACTTTTGCTTAACAAAGATCCTAGATATTTAAAAAAAATCTAAAACTATTCCTTGATTTTAGTAAAAATAAAAATCAACCAAATATTCATAATTTTTTTTTTCAACACTTTAAATGTAAGTAGTTTTTCTTTTTAGAACTTTAGAAGAACTTTTAGAAATTTTTAGAAGTTTGAACTTATAGAAAAATGTCTTTATAGCCTATGTGCTAATGTTTGTATCTACCAAAAATATTTAACCTAGAACCATCTTTTACCTGAATTGATTCAGAACCACATTCTAAGTCGATTTATCGATGTCCGTCCGTCCGCCCGTCCGCCCGTCCGTCTGTGTGTCCATGTAAATTTTGTAATCAAACTACAGGTCGCAGATATGAATATATTTTAATAGAATTTGGTATGTAAGCTTCTATATGCCATGGAACGATCGCTGTTAAGATTGGTGAGAATCGGAGCTTGTTCAGACCTAGTCCCCATAGAAATGACCCCTATGAAATCGACTTAAATTGTCATCAAATCCAAATTATCATATCGATTTCATTAAAATTTGATTTTTGTGTGTTTATTACATCCATTAATCAGTAGTCCAGAAATAACCCCTATAGGACAATTCTTAGCCGTAGCATTCATATAAAGTTGATTCCCGATCTTCACTTAAAACTATCAAAAAACACATATTTTTCCCAAATTTAGTTTGTATATAAAAGTATAGCTTCCGATATGAACTTTTTAAAATCTGCGGGCAAACAAATTAATAAAAATTCCACTCAGATTTGGATTATGCCTATATTTTATATGCAATTCGTTGGACCTAAGATCAAGTCTCTAAACTCATGGTATAGGGTATTGCAAAGTCGGTCTAGACCGACTAAAATTTTCTTACTTGTTTTATTTAAACTTATAAAAAATGTCCTTGTTACAAGTTTTTCTTTATTTTAAATTATTTCAAATTTCCCTAATTTAAATTTTTTGTATACATATTTTCCTGTTTTGCTGAATTTATGATATTTGTTTTGTAGAAAAACTTACAGATTCGAAGTTTTAAACTAATTGTTAAATACGTTTAAAAGTTGTTTTTTAATACTTGTCAGATTCTAATATTTCTCCCATAGAATCACTGTAAAAGCTTATAACAAGTTCATTAATTGTTATTCTAATATTTTTCCTATGGAATCAGAGTTAATCTAACAAAGCTGAAGGCACGACTATAAAAAATATATTCTTTAACCCTCGTCTTATTGTCAGTAACATATTCAATTATATAACGGATAATTTGTCATCGGATTTTATGGATTTCTATTATTTATATTTGAAAATGGCTTTAAAAATAGTGTAAATTTTCACAAAAAAGGATCATAAATATAAAACATAGAAATAAGAAGAAAATAGATATTCAAATATTTTTTATAGCTTGCAAAATATTTCATTTTCAAAATAACAGAGTTCAGAAAAAAAACACACACTGAATAAAAAACTCGTAAATATGTATATGTAAACAAATATAGCTCAGACCAGCAAACACATAGTTTGATTTCTAAGTCAATTATGCGTGCTTCTAAATTTTGTACGGTGCCAAATACAATCATGACTGTGTTTCATTTTAATATTTCGTTATGTACACAAACATGTTTCTATCACGTATTTTTTGTTTCGAACACACATAAACCGCAAAGTTTCGAATGCAGCTTTATTTTAAGTTCGTGTTCTTGCACGTGTACTGCTAAAAAAACAGAACATGTTCTTGAACGCGTACATCTAAAAATTAAAACATTATCCACTCGCGATCGGAAAAATCTAATACAGCCCTATAAAAACGACAAATAAATCTAAAATAGTTCATTTAAACGAAACACAGTCATGATTGTGTTCGGCACCGTACAAAATTTAGAAACACACATAATTGATATGAAACAAAAATATGAGTTGGCTGCATTAGAATAGAACATTGTGCGTTTGATGTGTATATTTTCTGAAACTTGCAAAATAATCGAACACTTGGGGTGTTTCGATGTAACGTAAGTCGCTATTTTCCATTAAACATTATTTCTGCTAAAAATTTTTACGATTGTTACAAAAAATGATAAAAGTTTATTTAAATGCCCAAAATTGTTTAAGTGTCTGCAAGTATAAATATATTCATCGCAACATGTAAAGATTAATTTTTATTGCCACAGTTTTTTTTTTTCTTTTTGAATCCGCATAGATCGACTTTAACTTAAATACATGTAGTAAATAGTTAGTGTATTTTTTGTGTTGAATATATCGTTGTATTTTCAAACTCACATATTACAGGTTAATTCAGATAAAAAATATTTAACAATGAGATTTTTTTAAAGGTCATTTTTCTGATATATGACATAGAAGAATGTTTGGGTCAAGAGTAATTCGATTTTTTATTTTTAATATATCATAAATTTTTGAGCTTTTAAATAGTGCATAGTTTATCCCTTACCTTTGCTTTGCGTATTCTAATGCTGTCTGTGTTAGAAATGTATTTCTCAGTAGTCTCTTATGAAAAGATATTAATAGTTTTTCTGTTTTTCTACTCTTATAATGGAAAAACATTGTTTTTATTAGAACAATAAGAATATAATTCTTTTACAGTTCAAAGGTTATTACATAATGAAAGTCATAATTTGTACATTTTTAAAAAATAATAAAAAATAAAAAATAAAATAAAAATTAAAACTAAATTACATTTTAACAATACAAATGGGGAGCTGATTATCAAGTCAAGGACTAAAATGAAACATAAGTAAATAAGGCAGCAATTTAGAAAGTTAAAGTTAAGAAAAAAGGTAGTTAGAAAGGAAAATATTTAATTGTTTCTAGTAATGTATTCGAAAAGTGATTGCTTAAAGCTATTTTTCCTTGCAATTAGCTTCAAGTTTGTAGGTAAGGTGTTCCAAAGTTTAATGGCATAAACGTAAAAGAATCTGCTAATGTTTAGGTGGCTGTATCGTGGAATAATCAATATCATACATCTTGTAGACCTACCGAAATCAATTTTCTCATATAGATACGTGGGGTTTTTCTGGTGAAGTAATTTATGTAGGAATAACATATTTCTCATTCGAAGAAAGTCGACAACCAAGTGTAATTTGTGTCCAACCGGTATGCTACTAAACCGCCGCAGACCATAGAAATATCGTGTAGCATTATTAAAAGAGACCTGCAGCTTATGCAAATAGTAGGAGTCAAGTTTGCTATAAACTTCAGCGGAATATGAAATTAGTGGGACTATCAACTGAGTTATGAATTTTCGCTTAATTTCAATCGGTGTAAACTTGGAGGAGAATCTAAAGCTACGAAGGTTAAGATAAACTTTACTTACTATATTATTAATATGATCACTACATGAAAGGGTGGAGTAAATATAAAATCCCAAGTATTTTACCTTTTCCGCATACTTAAGAGCACAACTTCCCAGGAAAATTCCTGGAAGTAAATCAAGTAAGCAATAGATTATTCACCTCTGTCTACTTCCCCATTCCCTCTAAGTCTTTGTTAACTTTGCATCATGTTACATCGATATAATCAGTTCGATTCGAAATGTAAAGCTGTAAATTATCAGCATATACATGAAGTCGGATATATTTGCAAACACTAAAAACATCATTACAACAAGTAGGAAAATTATAGTCGGTCTAGACCGAATATATGATACCCTATACCATGCGTTTAGAGACCCTTTCTCATAGGCCCAACTAACTGGACATAGAAAATAAGCATAAACCAAATTTGAGTGGGATTTTTATTAATTTTTTTGGCTGCAGATATGAAAAAGTTCATATCGGATGCTATATCTATATGGGGACTAGTCCCAAAAATGGAACGATCCTGACTATGTTTGTTAAGTCTCTTGTATTTTGCAAAAATATATACAAACAAAATTTGAGAAGGATCAATGCAATATTTTTGTTTTTTGATAGATTTAAGTGAAGATCGGGAAGCAGTTCTATATGGGGCCTTTGACTAAGAGTTGTCCCAAAGAGATCATTTTTGGACTACTTATTAATGGATGTAATAAACGCATGCAAACCCAATTTGACTAAGATCTATGTGATAGTTTGGATCTTATGGCAATTTATGTCGATTTCATAGGGGTCATTTGTATGGGGGCTAGGTCTGAACATGGATCGCTTGTCACCAATTTTAATAGCGTTCATCCTATGGCCGATAAAAGCTTATATTCCAAATTTCATCAAAATATATTCATATTTGCGACCTGCAGTTTGATTACAAGGTTTACATGGACACACAGACGGACGGACGGACGGACGAACGGACGAACGAACGGTCGGACATCGTTAAATCGAATCAGTTAGTGATTCTAATTCGATCGATATAATAAAAGTTTGGTCTAGGACAAATATTTTTGGTAGTTACAAACAGCAGCATAAAGTCATTATACCCAAACCACATAGTGGTACAGGGTATAAAAATACTGAATAAAAGTCGTCCAAGAACAGATTCCTGTGGGACCCCAGATGTAACCATCTTTATACAAGATTCCCTATCTCCCACTATAACCTTCTGAGCTCGCCCGGACAAGTAATTTTTCAAAAGAGTAATGGCTGAATCGGTAAAACCAAAGAGATGTGCTAATTTACGACAAAGTATCATATGACTTACGCTATCAAAAGCCATCGAAAAGTCTAACAAACACATAATTGGCAAATCCGCAGAGTCATATTCTGGTATAATGTCAACAATAACTTTTAAAGCTGCTGTAGTTCAGCTATGGAAAGAACGAAATCCGGATTGAGCTGGAGAGAGAAGTTCATTAGTATTAAGATATTCGGTAATTTACTTTGACATAAGAGACTCATTTTCGACAGGACAGAAGGAATGCAAATTGGGCGATAGTCACTAGTATATGTGGCAGAAGTAACCTTTGCCACAGGAATTGCCAATTTTCCACAACTTCGGGAAAATCAATGTAGTTAGACAATGATTGAATACATGCGTAAGGGGTGCTATTATAAAGGGTAATGTCATCTTCAGGAATTTAATAGATGGAAGGTTAGATCCATTCTTGGGGCTATTTATCATATTGGTTGTGAAAAAGAAACCATTTAACTCATCTGGGTCCAGACAGCAATCGGAAGAACCCAGGGAGTGGATGCCTAATTTCTTAATATTCTTCCATAACTGACCTGTTGATAAGGATATGCCAAGCCTTCGAGCAAAATAATTCAAAATAAAATATTAAAAAAAACAGTAAATTTGGAATTTAATTAAATACTGGTCTAACAGGAAATGAAATTAGCTTAAATTTAAATGGTTTTAGAATTTAAAGGTTAATTATAAGCAATTGTATTAAAATTGTAACCTTGCCAATTAGCGGTTAAAATATTGAGTTTAAGAGAGTGGTGGAAGGTAACAAATTTTCGATGCAGTCGAATCTAATACTGTTACTAGTTTTTTGTTAATTTTTTTAAGAAAAATTATTCTTTTAAATAATATTATTTTCTTAAATAATATATGATTTTGTAACTCGCTGATTTTTGTATTAGTTAACGAGCATTCCTTTCATACAATTAAAATTAAAATTTTGATTATCGATTAATTCTAGCTTAATTAGGTTTTGCTTACTTGCTAAATGTTAGATATTGTTGTTATTTTGTGTTTGCGTCAGTTATTGTGTTAAGTTTAGCTTACTTGCTAAATGTTCTGTTGTGTTAGTTATTGTACATAGTGTGATTGTGTCAATTACTTCGTTTCAATATTAAGTTTAGCTTACTTGCCAAATATTCTATTATGTTGTTGCTGTGTGTTTGTATCACCTATTATATTTATGGATTTTAATGGTGTCGGTGGTTGAACTCTCTTGTGCTTGTTTGGTTTGTTACCAATTGCTTTTATTAGGTGTAACAAAACAAAATATGCAGAAAGAAGTCAGCAAAATATACATTATATAAGAAACAAAAAAAAATTAAATACATCTATATTTACAGTGGATGACAATACATTGGAAACTTTTACAAAATTCTGAATATGCCAATTTATTTTTTAAATGATTTCGCATTAAGTTCTAAAATTCTATATTTTTTGCGAAATCGCTCTTTGATGTGTTTTTTATCAAACCATACCAAATTTCTTACAAAAAATACAACAAAAAACACAAAAAATAAATAAATAAACGAAAAAAAGAATTTTTGTATTGATGCCAAAACAATGGAAACTTTCAAACTTCTGATTAAAACAATAAAAGTAGAAGCTTTCTGTAAAAAAATGTATAAAATCTTAACCGTTATTTTAATATTTATAATTTCTGACGTTTTTTTCCAACTAATTTTTAAACAAAAATGTGTCTTGAAATGTTTTAATTAGTTATTTCAAAATAATGGCACGAATAAAATTTTTTGAAAGGTTAAAAACCAGAATAATAGATGATTTTACTGCTGGTCTTAAGCAAAAGAAAATTTTTTAGAAATATTCTAAGCATAAATACATAATTTAAAAAGTTAACAAGACCCAACATTTAAACGGCAGGCCCCGTAAAACGAGTTAAAGACAGGATAACTAAGTAACAATAGGGTTTAAAAAATGTCTAAAAATGCTGCCTCCTCCATTAACAAACTAAATTGAAATATGTATGTGCTCCAACTGTTATCCGCCGAGCAATTGAAGCTGATCTTGGTTGTTATCGTTACTGGTATCAGAGAAAAATCGTGATGCTCTTATAAATTTTTCTAAAGATTACATCAAGTGGTCAAGACAGAATTGGAATACTGTTCTCTGTTCAGGTTAGTCCAAGCTAAAATTAAGAGGCCACGATTATTATTGAAAGTTACACGACGATCAAAGGGAAAACAGACTAGACCCAAAAAAATGTTCAAGTTTGACGGGGCAATATTGTGGTATGGGGTTACTTTTCGGGCCAAGGAGTGAGTCCAATTCATAAAGACTCTAACTGGAATTGGATATTGGAAAATTCTAAATGAAGTAATATCGGAAAGTTCCAACACGAGAATGACGCAAACTACACCTCCAAAGTTGTAACCGAATCTAAAATCTAATAAATTTTGAAAATCTATGGGAGAATATAGAATGAAAAATGCGGTATTGTCACTAACTGTATATTATTAACTTAATTTGTATAAAAATAATAATTTAAAAAAATTAAGTTAACAAATAAAAAAAAAATGTTTTAAAAAAATCTGAGCATCATTTGTATTTTTTTTTTTTTTTTGTTTTTTAATTTTTATTTCTATAAGAAAAATACTGCCGTAGCGCCGTAAAAGCGATTACGATTAAACAAAATTCTTAGAAAAGTTTATTAATTCAATTTCGAGAAACCACGTTAAAGTAAAAAAAATAAAAATAAAAACAATAGATCGAAAAAGTTTTTTGGCAGAAACACTCGTTGCAGCTATGTCGTATAAGTAATAAATATACTCGTATATACAAATTAAGTATACGTCATAGAGTAATTTTGTACTATTTATAACGCATTTTCTACATACTCACAAAAGGTAAAAATTCTAAGCTAGCGTATTAAAAAAAATTAAGATTATTCTATGATAATGATTCGTACACTAACAGTGGAAATATTTGCACCGAAAATCGAACCACCCAAAACAGATTTCAACTTCATATTCTAAGTTTCTTGGGAACAACATTCTTACTGTATAATTGAAACTTTCTTTTTATTTTGATGTAATAAGGACTCAGATATATAGTTAATGTAATTTTTTTTATTGTCATGCTTTAAGTGACAGGCATGAATTAAATAAGTTACATGAAAGTAAATTTCAATCTATTTTTCTAAATTTGTAGAGGTTAGAAATCCTTATGAATAGATACGATATGTTTTTAAATTTGGAAATACGATGTAAACAGCGCGAAATATACTTAATACATAATCACCCATGTCATTCATGCTACTATTATCATTATTGTTATTACTCGTATAACACGTGCAACATTTTCGGGGTTATTGTTTGGGGTGGTGAGAAATTCCAAGCCTGGGTGAAAGAACCCTTAATAATTTCTCATTTCGTTCTTCATCAAAATTGTAGCTAAGGCTTAAAAAATAATTTTTATTAATACATCCATGTAAAAACTAGAATAAATAATACTGATATATGTTTGTTTCAATTTTAAAAATATCACTCATATGTAAACATCTCTTCTACTGTACCAACAAATAATACTCATATACCCTGAATATGTTATACTATTATTTAAAATATTTAATTAAAAGTTCAAAATATGACAATTTTTTGTTAGAAAAAATAATAGAAACGAGAACTTTTTTTAAAATTTTTAAGTTTATTAGTCAAGTCTTACTTAACCCATTTTCGGCCACGAAACATAAAAGTCGTCCGATTCGAATGAAACTCGGGCTCTTAGCCAATTAGAGGCTTCTGAATCCAAAACCGTTCTTGAAATTTACCTATCCCTCCTGAGAGCCGCACAACTTGCTGTTCGCAAGTGCGAACAGTGGGCGTTATACGGCATACCTATTCTTTACTTTAAAATACTCTGCAATTATATTTTTTTATACGGCATGTCTTTTTTTTTACGACAATATGTTACATTGTCATTAAAATAAATTGTAACTCAAATCTTGGTTGCAGTAAATAGATTTTTTAGAGAAAATTTTGAAATTATGCCTTTTCTATTGACCAAACATCAATTATTGTTGATGGTATGCTTTAAAGCAATGAGGATAGAAATTAACATTGCACTTTTGAGCACATCCATTTAATTGACTTGTGGCAGTTTATCAATTGACAACGTCTAGGCTTTCCTTCTGGCTGCACAATAGGAATGTGCTCATATTCCACATTCTCGAGTTGTTTATCATCACACGAACATTTTTTTGTGCCATAGGTCTCTCCTGATTTGCTTTTGTAACAAAACAATGTAGCTTCCAGACGTTGATTAGAGAGTAGCTCAAAACTGGAACAAACAATGGCAAATACCATTTTTTAGATCTAATACTTATCCTTTAATTTTGAATGGCATTATCATATAAATCAACACCACCCATGCCTTGGTTATAATTATAGAACAAAGATGGTCCAAATTAGTACAAATTGTTACTGTTGTGTTACTGTTTTTCCACAAATTGGTTGAATTGGTTTCCTGTTTTCCTGTTTTCAATGGCGCTTTTCTAATTCTATTGTTGCGGACAGTTCCAGATGCACTAAATTTTGTCTCGCTCAGTAAACACATTAAATAGTAGGACGTGGAAAAAATATCAAAGTAAACTCTATGATGATGTGATTTTTCGACATGTTCCAATAGTCTGAGTACAACATCCGCACCCAAACCGAATTGGCGATCATAATTATCACTGCACCTGCATACGGTATAAAGCTATACAAATACCCAGTTGTGGAGCAAAGGCAACACAGTTTGTAACCAAACCGAATTGTTTTATTTCGTAAGTACATTTTACATTTGGCGCCCAAAATACAGAACTATTTGTTCATCAATCGACAGATCATCACTCCATATGCCAAAATGCATTTACTTCTTGTTTGCGATGCTAATAAGTGGTCTAATCTGAGGAATAAACATAGCATACATATACCAATCCATCAATATCTCGTAGCAAGTTCTGTTTTTTACCTTTATGAGCTTATCATTTTTGTCCAAATAATTATTATTATTAAAATGTACAACTACTTTTATATCCTTGAACGTTTTACTCTGCGTTGCTATTTCATTTCTGAGTCATGGATCATGTTGAATAGCAGCCAATGTTCGCATTTGCGAACAGCAATGTTTACCATTGTCTACAATAATTACATTGGCGTTTTTGTTTGTTTTCTATTTTGATTTTACTTCTTTAATTAATTGTCGAAGAAATTACTTACTAACAATATTTGTTTTGGTACAATGTATAGATCTGGTACAATGTATAGATCTGAAGAGAAAAATAAAAAGCCTCTAAAAAGGTGGTGAAAATCATGATAACGTAAATATGGGATCATAATAAACATTTTTTGTGTACATTATTCAAACTATGAGTATATATATGATGTTTCTGCATCATAAATCTAGATATAACAGTACCATAAAGCAAAAGAATTTACTGCTCAAAATCAGTAAGTTGTTTGTTCGCAGGTGCGAACAGCGGCCGAAAATGGGTTAAAAAAGAAATTATATGCAGTTTTGTTTTTAAACCATACAACAACAAAAAAAAAAAAAAAATTAATCATCACCCTCTTTATTTATATTATAAAAAATTATATTACTTACAATGTCAAAAGTCATTATTTTACTGGAAATAATAGAAACGCGTTAAAGGAGGAGGTACAACTTTTTTATTTAAGTTAATAAACTATTTTGTTTTGCTATTTTGTTGCTCCACCTTCGTTTTTACAACTTCAAGGTTAAATTTTTTACAGACGTTCTTGTCAATGGAAAACCACTCTGCCTGGATTTTTTCCCACAATTCGTCCTTATTTTTCGGACGGAAGCCCCCTATTTTCCTCGAGCACTCCCCAGAAGTGCTCTATAGGGTTAAGGTCCTGTGACTGCGAAGGCCATTCCATAAAAGGTACCCTTTTGACTGCAAACCAGTCCTTTGTCAATTTGGAGGAGTGCTTCTGATCATTGTCCTGCTGAAAGTCCCATCTCAAGGGCATCTTTTCCTCAGCAAATGGAAGCATTATGCTTTGCAATATGTATCACGATAGATCCACCACCGCGTTTCACTGTCTTCTTGGTGTATTTAGGATCATATGCCGTATTATCTGGATGCCTTACATAATGTTTCCCATCATATCCAAACAAATTTTTTTTAGTTTCACCTGACCACAGCACGTTTGCTCAGTTTTCCCGTTATAAATGCTTATAAGCAAAGTCCAACGGTTTTTTGATATTTCTTTGTTCAGTAAGGGTACTTTTGTGGTACTATGTGCTGTCAATTCTTGCTCCAAAGGCCTATTTCGCACTGTTCTGCTACTCACTGGTGCTTCCATCTCATTTTTTAGGTTCGTCGATGAGAAAAACGGTTTTTTTAGAGTCGTATAAGATTTTTGTCCCACCTATTGCTTGTTCTACGCTTTCTGCTCTGGTTTCCCTTTTTGGAGCAAAGTTCAATGCAGAGAAAACTTTTTTTTCTGCAACTGCGGACATAGATTTTCCTTCTGCCCTCAACTTTTCCATCGCTGTCCTTTCTGCAAAAGTTCACAATCACACGAAAATATTATGTAAATGCTCACATTACTATAATTTCTTATTGAATAGATTTTATTTGTTTAAACTCACCTGAATTAACTACTAAAATAATTTAAAATTTAAAAATTTTAGAACGATATGTATTGCGTTTCTATTTTTTTCCAACCACAATATAGTCTTTTCGTGATCAACGGACGATAAAAGTGATATTTTTGGATAAATAAGTACAAATGTTAAACAAAAACAAAGTCCCGTTATCATTCCTTGTATTTTGTTTACACTTACCCATATTGTTGTATATTAACGTTTACTGTTACTCTTAAGAAACATGTTGTTTCTATTATTTTATTTCTTTGAAATAGATACAATTTTAATACTTTTGAAATGTGTAAAAATATAATAAATGTTACTGTTAATGTTAAACAAGAGGGCTTTAGAATTTTTAAATTTTTTTCGTTTAAAATTAAAAAAGTTAAATTAAAGTCTTAATTTAAAATTTAATGATATTAAAGAACGGTCCAATTAAAATTGCAACTCACTTTGACCGGAAAGACAGAATTGATTGAATGGAAAAATAGAATTTAGAAAGCATTTATTCAGCTATAAATAAAACTAAAAACAAGATTTGGATTTCTTGATTTCGAATGAATTCACGGGCATATCTCTCGATGCTCCCAATTAAACACTGCATAACTTTTATAGCAACTTCCGCATAATATATTTTCCACTTTTTTCTCATTGAGGCTTCGTTTTGGATAATACCTTTACAATATTTTTAAATTATATTTAGCAATTGCACAAATTTTTCAATTGGGTCAATTTTTAGACAGTTTTGTTATAATGCGTTTCGGTATAAAATCGTTGTTGTTGTCTTTACGTTGGTAGTTCCGGCCAAAATTTTGTTGGAAATTTGTGATGCCTAATAAAAGGCAACTATCGCCTATATAAGCACTCATCAGTATAAATTTTCGACGTCATATATGAAAATGTAACAACCGCAAGTGAAGATCACTTGTGAAATCAATATAGCTCCGACTTGGCGAGACATAAAATTATTGGCCCGGTAGTTATCAAAAATCGCTTTGACATATGTTTTGTCATCCACATGTTTTATATGACACATGTTTCATAATCCATAATAACACAACCTTCGATTTTCGTTAGAAGGCCATTGTACAACAATCTGCTAAGCTCTTGGGTCACCGATTCTTGTTTTTCGGTTCTGTTCAGATATTTTTCCTGCTTTCATTCTGGCTTTTAATAGCTTGATATATTGTGCAAGCCTAGTTGCAAATATTTGATTGTAAGTATTGATAGAGATCATTTGAGAGCTAATCTTATTTGATTGCACATGTAAAATTTTTTTTCTCTGAAAAGTGACTTTAAAAATAATCGAAAAAAAGTAATAAAAATATTTAAAGTTGAAATTTAAATATTGTTTAAAGGTAAAAACATTTAAAAAAAAAATTTTTTAAATACTTTTAGATGATGGACAGTCATTTTTCAAACGGCTAAGCTACGATACATATGACTTTGATATCAAATCATATCTAGGTCTAAACTAACAACTACATAAACTTGAAAAATGTTTAACCACACCCCAATTAATACGGGCATGAAAGGGTTAATATCTTCCTTGAACTGTATACCACTTCAAGTGCTTTTCCTATATTTGCACATAACCACGTCAGATTTTGAAGAAATTTGTACACAATTTTGTCACGACACTATTTTACCATTGCGTCTATATTTTGCAAACTTTAACCAAAACACCAAAACAATTTTAGTCTAATAACGGGAAAACTATTGTCGAAAACAAATGTAAAAATAATTTTGTTTTGTACTCTAGAGGCGCTGCACACATAGCTACATTGAGTTCCAATTTTAACTTAACTGCACTTTATATGCATTATACTGATGTACTCTGCCTATGAGTACAATATATTGAAAGCCTATATCAATGTCTACTATCGCTCCTTATATTTCTTCCTTCTCAAATCAACAGTTTAGAAGATACGATGTTCCACTCTGAAAATTTTTTTCTGTTGAATTCTTTAGAATGTATTTTTGTTATGTTACTGTCTGCATTATGTAAATATTCACTGACAACCAGAATTTTTAAAATCCCCTCAAATTAATTTTATTGATCAAAAAGCCCTACCTCTCTAAAACATTTTGTTAAATTTATTGCTTTCTCGCTTAAATTATTTCCACTAAAAGTGTTTGTATTTTCTAAAACCATATTTAATACTACCAATATTTTTCATCGAGTGCACAAAATGCAAACATCAACTACTACAATTTCCAAAAGTTTAATTTAAAATCTAATACTGTAGAACAAGTTTTTGCGTTATGCTCTTAACAACAGAAACCGCTAAAAACTGCAGGCGAAAGTAGCAAGAAGCAAATCGTCAAGAATAATAACTATATAATTAAAACAACCATAAAGATTTGAATGCCAAAAGCATGACTGAATCATAATAAGTATTTCAATAATGAAGTTTTTGATTTGGATATAAATTTCAGGGAAAAAGTTTCGTTTTCCAAATAACAACAAAAAAAAAACTACGTGCTTTTTATAATAAATTTTAGATTAAGTTTGAAAATATTTATTTGAACATTTTTGTTTGTGCATTATATTTTGTGAATTAAAAACCACCAATGTGATATCAACCATTAAATATTATTGCCTTTATTTATTTTTTTTTTATTATTTTTTTCAATTTTATATAGATTAATTAGCAATATATTTGCTTGCTTATTAACAAAGTTTTTTAGTGTGTTTACTTTGTGCTATTCATCAATTATTTGTTTATTTTTAAATGCTGGTTATTTCATAATTATTTGATAATAAAACATTTTAGCAGATTGTTTTCCTCAAATAAAAACAGTAGTTTTCAATTAACAACATACGTATATATATTTACTATAATTAACAATATATATGTTTATGGAGCCATGACTGTGAAAATAGGTTAAGTGCCAAAATACAAATTTTACAGGACAATTGTGCTTTAATTCTCTTTGCATTTAAGGTAAATTTGTAACAATACTCACGGTGGGATTTAAAAAATTTAAATTTTTTGGAAGACCATCGCGGACATTTTTGATGGATAAGGTTCTAAGATGTGTCTAGAGTAAAAAATGCAAACCCCAAAATCGCCGAACTTGCATTTTTTTTGCCCATTTGAATTTTTTCTTTGCATTTTAAGCATTCCCACATTCAAACCTGTGTTCTCTTGTTGAGCTCATTTCAAAAGGTAAATAGAGTTTTGAAAAATAGATGAGGCAGTAATGTTAAAAAAATAATTAACCTTTAGATACATATACATAACTTCATTCTAACTACCGTTAATTTTGACAAAAAACGATTCACACCTATATATACAAACCTTAAAAAATTATAATCGGCTCTGATTCACTCAGATTTCAGTGTTTATTAAAGATTAAGAAAAACGTTGACTTATTACAGACTTTTTAAAAAGTCTAAATTTTTGTTTGTTACTTAAATAATGATCGATAAATATTAATAATAAATCAATGCATTTTTCAAAGAAATTTTTATTTATAATTATTTCAATTCATCTAAATATATTTATTTTTTAACACACTTTTTGAGTTAAATGTGACTGCTATTATATTCGCAAACGGCTCTTAGAGGACGTGCAGAATAGTCAGGGTGAAATTTGCTTATATAATATTTACTCATGTCTTCTTAAAGTCTTCATGTTCAGATTTCATTACCTGCTCACTATAAAAGCCAAGTCCTTTTTCATACTTTGTACAAAAGTAAGGAACGTGTGTTCAATAACAGCATGAACTTTGGGAATAATACTAATCTCCAAAAACTTGTAACTATTTTTAAATTTGTTTATATTTAACTTTGAATTGTGGATCAACTTTAATTGAAAAGCAAGATTCAGCGACAAGATTGAAGTCTTGAAAACATTGCACATATTTCATACTGCGTCCATCATATCTTTTAGAAATTCTGCGTAAAATGTCAAAGTTTTTTAATAATTTTCTGCAAGAATTCCTATTGAAAGTTGACTTTCCAAAGTAAACCAGATGAAGTTCTCGTAGAGGAATCAACTGTAGAATTTTAGTATTTTTATTGAAATCAAAGACAGGTTTATTTAAACAATTTTTGAAAAGTTGAGCACGTTCTTTTTTACTTCCATCTTCTTCCCAAGCTTCAAAGTTTTTAAGCAATTCTAAGTGGACCACATAAATGTAATTCATCACTCGACGCAGTACACCAAATACAAGGATATTTACTTGCATGGCTCATAATACCTATCAAAATGATAGCCAATTTTAAATCAGTAGCAACCTTACATTTAAATGCGTTAAGCTTATAATAATGACCACAATAAAGAAACATTTTCAAATTTTCTTGAGGTGATTCAACTATACCAATTATAAATAATTTTTTGGCACCGGAACTCAAAAATTTCACATTAACACCATCCTTGTAAAAGAAATACATATTTTTAAAACATCACCACCAGAATCTATTCCTACTTTGTAATAGGAGATTGATATATATCTTTCTTTTTCAATTTTTTTGCAAAATTCTAGAACATTTTTACAAAAAATAAACTGCTTTCGTTCCGTTGTTTTTGATCCATCTTTCGTTAAAATTAAGGCAGTTCCGCTACATATATTGGAATAACTTGAAAACGGTTCACCATATTAAATTAAAAAAAAATCCGAAACTCGCAAACAATATTCTCTTAAAGCCGTGCTTACTTTGTTTTTAAATTTTCCAAGTAGTTTTAGAGATATCGTTCAAGTTTTGAAAAAAAAATTAAAATTTTTTAAAAAAATCATTTTTTTTGTTCTTTAAAAATTCCTAAAAAATAAAAATGGGACAAAAATCACAGTTTTGGTCTACAAGCAGTTAGTTAAATATATTTCGAATAAAATGAGCTTTACTTCATTGCAATCGGTGCGCAACTTTTGATTTTGTTCACGATTTACTGAATTGATATAAATCGCGATTTCCATACAAAAATAACATTTTCTAATGTGTAAGTGTTTGTATGTAATAAGTTAGTTTTTTATGATTCTAAGAATTAAAAAAATTAAGTAATAAAAAAAGATTATTTCATTTTTATGGTCAGCTATACTTTTTAATTTAACACAAAAAGAGAATTTTAAAGAAAAATAAAAAATTTTAATACACAAATATTACAATGTAATTACAACTCATCGAAAAATTTTCTTTTATAAGATTTTCTTAAATAACCTTGTTTAGAGGGATTTGTTTTAATGCTCCAGCAATAGTCCGCCATCATATGCTTATCCCAGTGACCCTGGTACCGCTCCTCTATAGTGCGGATATCTTGATGGAAACGTTCACCTTGTTCTTCACTGAAGTCTCCAAGATTTTCAGGGAAACAATCCAAATGACTGTGTAGGTAGTGCACCTTAATGCTCATATTACAACCAAGCTGCTTGAAATGTGACAACATGTTATCCACGTGGTCCGAATAGTGCTCACCCTTTTTGTTTCCCAGGAAATTGCGCACTATCCAAACAAATTCATTCCAAGCATTTCTTTCAATATCTGTCATGGAATTACTAAAATTTTCATCATTGATTAATTTTTTGATTTGAGGGCCATCAAAAATGCCAGCTTTCAGTTTCTCCGAACTCAAATTGTTGAACTTTTTACTGATATATCTAAAACAATCACCGTCCTTGTTGAGAGCTTTGACAAATTGTTTCATAAGTCCTAGCTTGATATGGAGAGGTGGCAGTATTATGCGATCCCTGGGCACAAGTGGTTGATTAACTATATTGTGGTTTCCTGGAACCATAGCTTCCCTCGAAGGCCAGTCTTTCTTACTCCAGTGTTCAGATCTGGCTCTGCTATCCCATAAACAAATGAAACACGGATATTTTGTGTAGCCACCTTGTTGGCCTAGAAGAAAATTCACCATTTTTAGATCCACACAAATTAGCCAGCGGTGTTCGTTGTACTTTATTTTATTTATAACTGAGGCAATTGTAGAATATTCTTCTTTAGCTTTAGTTGAATGTGCAATGGGCAACGAACCCAATTTATTACCGTTATGCAGAAGTACACATTTTAGGCTGCGTTTAGAAGAATCTATAAATAGTCGCCAGTCATTTGGATCATACTCCTCTAATCCCATCGCTGTTACTAAACCAGGAACATCTGAACAATAAACAAATTCATTGTCTTCGGAAAAGAATGGAAGTAAGTTTTTTTCTCTGTTACGGTAGTATGAAATTGTTTTTCCTTGGGTTAACAGATTTTTTTGCTTTAATCGAGAAGCAAGAATTTCAGATGCTTTTTTAGAAAGTCCAAGGTCTCCCACTAAATCACTAAGCTCCTCCTGATTAAATTGCTCGCGTTCAGAAGAAATATCTAAATGCAAGTCATCTGATCCAAATTCAGAAATTGGTGAAGGAACATTTTGTCGTAAGTCGTGGAAATTGTGTGTAGATGTAGATGGTTGTGGTTCTGAATCCTCACTAGAGTACAGGACTGGTTGGGTAATAGACAACACGTTAGGATAAATCCATTTAGACCGGTTTGTTTTATTAATGCCTGTTATGTTGACAGCGCAAAAATAACAATCATCATAATGATTCGAAAGTTCCCGCCAGATCATTGGTGTTTTATACTTGAAGTGGGTCCGTTGCTTGTTTGTCCATAACCTTAAATACTCTACACAGTTTTTACATACAGTATTAGGAATCCAGTACTTGTCACGGGTTTCCATGGTAAATCCGAAGTAGTCAAAATAAATTTTTTTAATAAAATCTGACACACTTTTTCTATTTTTTATAAACGTGTATTCGCCACATATGTTACAAAAATAGTTGGGATTGATTTTACAGGTGTTTCTTGACGTAGCCATTACACAATTTTGAAGTATATATCAAAGTAACACAATTTTCAATAAATAACACACGGGAACAAAATTGAACTTTTTTGTGTTGACTGATTAAATGTTCAATGTAAAATGATTTATATTTTTTGTCGTTATACTTTTCGCTTTCGTAAACACTTGTTGAATGAGAAAAATTGGTTGAATGAACCCATAAAAATACTTAGTAGTTTTTTACTGAAGTACCAAAAAAAATTATATCCACAATTTTATTGACAGTCACTTATGAATGAACACATGTGTTCAGGGGAATTCCTTTAAAAAATCATCCGTTACCAACGGTAAACCACACATCAATAAAAACAAGTGGACTTTTCTTTTTTCTCTTTAATTGACTGTGAACTGACTAGGTGTCATAAAGGGACAATAAAATTTATAGGCGTTATGAGTTTGCTACCGCAACCATAAAAATGAAATAATCTTTTTTTATTACTTAATTTTTTTAATTCTTAGAATCATAAAAAACTAACTTATTACATACAAACACTTACACATTAGAAAATGTTATTTTTGTATGGAAATCGCGATTTATATCAATTCAGTAAATCGTGAACAAAATCAAAAGTTGTGCACCGATTGCAATGAAATAAAGCTCATTTTATTCGAAATATATTTAACTAACTGTTTGTAGACCAAAACTGTGATTTTTGTCCCATTTTTATTTTTTAGGAATTTTTAAAGAACAAAAAAAATGTTTTTTTTTAAAAAATTTTAATTTTTTTTTCAAAACTTGAAGGATATCTCTAAAACTACTTGGAAAATTTAAAAACAAAGTAAGCACGGCTTTAAGAGAATATTGTTTGCGAGTTTCGGATTTTTTTTTTAATTTAATATGGTGAACCGTTTTCAAGTTATTCCAATATATGTAGCGGAAGTGCCTTAATTTTGAACATAACGGTATATCTCGAAAAGTCGAGCTGATAGAAAAAAACCAAGGGCAGATTTGGATTCAGCGTCCCAAATAACCTTAAAAACAATATTCAGTTCTTAATCAACAGAACCATTGTTCCCTTGTGTTATTATTTAACATTACTGCATCATCGATTTTTCAAAACTCTAGTTTTTGGGGTTTTTGGGGTTTGCATTTTTTTACTCTAGACACATCCCAAAACCTTATCCATCAAAAATGTCCGGGGCGGTCTTTCAAAAATTTTAATTTTTTAAAACCCACCGTGTACTTCTTACGCCTATGAAATCTTGATAGTAATGATAAAAATTTAACATTGTGTCAGTTAAGCTATTTGCGCGATCACAGGTCGACGTAATTAATTTATAACTTTTATTGGTATAAAGTTATAAATCGTTAATCGTTTTATATTCCAAATTAGGGGAAAGTACATAGGTCAGTATAGTAAAACCTCCAAAGCTATTTGCGTTATCAGGCAAAACTTATATATTTTTATACCTTATGTGGTTTGGGTATAATGACTTTGAGCTGCTGTTTGTAACTATCAAAAATATTTGGCCTCGACATATCTTTTATTATACTGATCGACTCTGAATCACTTTCTTAGTCGATTTAGCGATGTCCGTCCATCCGTCCGTCTACGTGTCCATTTAAACCTTGTAATCAAACTACAGATCGCAAATATATTTTGATGAAGTTTGGTAGATAAGCTTTTATCGACCATAGGATGAACGCTATTGAAATTGGTGAAATGCGGTCTATGTTCAGACCTAGACCCCATACAAATGACCCCTATGAAATCGACGTAAATTGCCATAAGATCCGAATTATCATATAGATCTCCGTCAAATTGGATATGTATGAGTTTATTATATCCATTAATCAGTAGTCCAAAAATAATCCCTACAGGACAAATCTTAGTCACATGGCCCATATGGAGCTGCTTCCCGATCTTTACTTAAATCTATCAAAAAAAAAAACATTGCATATATTTTTTCAAAATATAAGTGACTCTAGCAAATATGGTCAGAACCGGTCCATTTCTCGACCTAGTCCCCAAATAAATATAGCATCCGAAATGAACTTTTTCATATCTGCAGCCAGAAAAACTAATACCAATGCCACTCAAATTTGGTTTATGCTTATTTGCTATATCCAATTAGTTAGACCGAAGAGATAGGGTCTCTTAACCATGGTATAGGATTGACCGACTATAATTATCTTACTTGTTTTTCTTTATCTTGCTGTTTGTTTGCTTAGTTTTTTTTTTAGCTATAACTCAAAAACCATTGATGATTTCTCATTTCATTCGTCACCTAATAACGTCAGCAAATTAAGTTGGTCTAATTTTTTCGAATAACATGTTCGAAAAATTGTCATTGTTCCCCTTTTTTGCATTAATTTTTTGAAAAACGTAACATATTCAGGGTGTGTGATTGTTATTTATTAGTAGAGTAGAAGAGATACTTATTAGTGATATTTTCAATATTAAACCAAACATACATCAGTATTTTTTATTCTATTTTTTACCTGAATATCTTAACAACGTTTATATATTGAAGCCTTAGCTACAATTTTTGCTGAAGAATTAAATGCGATATCATCAATGATTTTTGAGTTATTTTTTTAAACTTTATACTTAGTATTTATATAAACTAGCAGATTCCAGCGCTCGAAATTCGAGTGCAATTTCTAGCCAGCTTTATTTTTCACCTTAGCCAATTCACAAACCAACACTTTTATGGTTTATTATTATTGTGAATGAAGATAACAAACTCATTAACAAACACATTAATAAATTTAATAAAACACACGTAGCATATGTATAATTTTATGTATGTGTTATTAGCAACTTTAAATGCAATTTACTCAAAATAAAAGCAAAAATTTAAAAATATGTAAACGGTTAAAAAGAAATATCTTTCAAATAGGACACGTTTGGTTGAAAATGGGATAGAACGGTAGAACAAGACATCGGTCACAAGAAATCGCCTAGCTTTTTAATATTATAGATACATTAAATGATCTTACCCATAAAAACAAAGTTTTTATTAAAACTCTTCCTTTCCTTATGCATATGAGTTTTGAATCTCTCCGTGACTGTACGTGGCTGTATTAAAATTAATCTTTGGTCACAATAAGTCTACGGGCAAAGTTTCAGATCGATCGGATGAGGGGAAATGGGGTTTACATCACTCCGTGACTGTGCGTTAATCTTTCTTTACAGCAAGTATATTGACCAAGTTTCAGATTGATTAGATGAGGGGAGATCTGTTTTAAATATCTCCGTGACGTGCGTGACCATGCGTGACAGTGCGTGACTAAGTCAAAGTTAATCTTTTTCACAGCAAATGTATGGATGAGGGGAAATCACATGTAGATCACTCCGTGACTATGCGTGACTGCCCCAAAATTAATCTGTAGTCACGACAAGACTATTGGCCAAGTTTAAAAGCAATTGGATAAGGGGGAATGGGGTTGACTCACAACAGACAGACAGACAGAGAGTATGAGTTAAAAGAAAGAGTTAAAAATTATATTTACACTTAATATTTAATTGCTAACAAAACTAAAAAATTGTTTATAGTAATTTCGACTGCAATTTAATAAAATAAAAAAAAACGTAAAATTGTGGGTCAATTTTAGTTTCTAATTTATGGGTCATTGACAGTCAGTATGAAAAATGACCCATAAAGATGAAAAATAATCCAAAAGAAGGAAAAAAATTGCCCATACGGTTGGTTCATATTTCATATTTTCATTTCAGGGAATTTTGTATCGAAGTTGTTTTTTGCAATTTTTATTTTTTTTGGCGATTTTTCATTGGGCATTATTTCCTAGAGCCATGATAGAAAAGAAAAAACAAATGGACCTGTACTCTTCTAGTACTCCAATCACACATTTTTGCTGAAAGATTATACATTTTTTATTTTTTCCCTATATTTATTGCAAAAGTCTATGCCATACGGAACGGCGTATACAAACTGTATTTGTTACCACGTTTATATCTACTCTATATTTAAGCGAACATCATGAGGACACTTTCATCTTCCCGAATCATGTTTCGTAACAAAGTATAAATGCTGCTGATGCTTTCTAATAACATCGGAAACAGTTTGACGGCAAACCTTTGATTCTTTGGCCAACTTTCATTTTAATTTTTTTTCGTCAAACTAACAACAAATGTACAGTATTGTCACTAATTATAATAACTAATATATTTTTTAAAGATAACTTAATCAAAAAAAAATGCAAATAAAGCATGTACGAAAAGTTAAGAGGAATTTTTTCGATGTCGCTCCTTGGTAACATTTTGATTAATATGTAAACTTTCATCGTCAAATGTACGGATTCCTTTTCTAGAAAATTTAAATAGAGATAAAACTGTTTTATTATTTCGCAATAGTTTAAAAAAAAGTCAAATACCATACTCAGTAGAGTCTAGTATTTTTTATAATTTGTTTTTTTATTTTTTATTTTTATTTATTTATTATTTTTTGAATCGTGCGTGTTTAATTTTTTTTTTTCTTTGTCGACACTGCTTTTGAAATGTTTATAAAAATTTCATAAGAAAAAGTCACCAGCAATATTTTGAATAAATGTTCATGACCCTAGTGCTCATGAATCAAATTTCCATATAATACTCTATCCACGACTTGTAATTTTATGCACAAACCGACGAAAGGAACGCTGCACTGTGGTTGAAATTTCGATTTCATTGGCCAAAAGTCCAATTAGTTTTTGTCACCGATTTTTAAGTTTTTAACGCCATTTTGTGGCTAATATATCCAAATTAATGTAAACAAAAAAAATTAAGTTAAACTATTGCTAATTGTGAGCGTGGTATGCTGTCAAACTGAACTGTTTTTTTTTTAATATCAGAAAAAGGTGATTTTTTTTTTTTTATCAAAAATAAATGGTTACTACTCGCAAGTTACCGTCGATAATGACCTGCGGTCTTCTTTACAAGATTGGTAGGATTGCAGTCTTTAGTTGTTGTAAGCGGTCACAACCCTACCGTTTAATATTAGGGGTGTTCTGAAATATTTATTAAGTAGAAAATATTCTAGGGAACAAAAGGGAACATGAAACGTATACTACCCAGATAAAGGTGAAAGTGTCCTTTTTAACCCTATGTATACTTTTGGTTGAACACTTTTTTCACTTTTACTGAAACTACTCAAAAAAATTTCAAATTACGGTAATTTAAACAACCCTATAAGTAAACTATGGTGTGGTTAATTTTTGCTGTAGGTATTTTATAGCTTATAATAGTCATTATTTGTTCTATTACCAGTAATGATATCTGCTTACAAAATACACCGCCCTTTTGATATATTTGTAAGTAAGAATATCAACAGACAGAGGATTAAATTCATTTGTAACCTGGGTTTTTTTAATATCATACCAAGATATTAACCTAACGATATTTACCTATCGATACACTAATGCAAGTAGTAAAGAAAACACACACTGCTAATTCATTTGTATAGTGGGTTTTTTATATATTATTTTAGGTAGTAATGCACTAATGTCATTTTCTTACCCTTTTATTTTACCTATAAACATAGTATGATGGCTTAGGAGAAGGCTTATAAGAAAGTGACATTTGAATACAAACTCAATTGCTGTAATATATTTAAGCAGTAACAGTCGCAAATAAAAATATTCAGAAAATTATGGAGAGCTTCAGTTATAAACAACTGGCCGAAGGGTATTTTAGGAACAAAAACCAGGAAGATGTTCTTCGTAACGATAAAAAAAATTAAACTTAAATTCGTGTAGCATCGAAATACAAGAATATTTATCTAATTTCGTCAAAGCCCTAAAAAAACGCTACAAAGAAGTTAGCTACAATAAACAAAACTTTTATATAAAAAGCGCAAACTTGTTAGAAGGCCAACTTAGTGTCGCTTCAGAAAATACAAAGCAGGATAAGGCTGGAAGACAACGCAAATCATTGGACAACTACAGCGATAGATGCTAACGATGAAATTGGATGTATAAATTTTGGGTTTTATTATATTTATTTTCGTTGAGGTTTTTTAAATCAAAGAATATCTTATTTATTTTAATGATTAATAATGGTTTATTAATTTTAATGCGTTACTATATGATTAATTAGTACGCAAGTTATAATATAAAATGTTTGGCGTCTTTCTGTTCTTTCACTTTAAAAACACCCATCTCCGACCTGTATACCACAACTGCCACAATTCAACTATTCATTGACACCTAGTACACAAAGTACAATCCGTCCCCTTATAAGTCGATATCCTACATAAATATAAAAAAATCTTTCCTACATCAATTACGATCACAGAAACAATTGACAAAAGTGCATATCATTGAAAAGGTTGTAAAAGCTAGTACAGTGAGAACAAAACAGATTCTTAAAAGTATACCAACTCCGAGCGATGCACATCGGTTCACATATGAGGAGGCATTATATTCAATATATTCAGCTCAGATTGCGTACGATTGAAAAAGGCTTAAATATGTATCCACCATATCATCACATAACCACTGCCAAAATGGACTGTTTGCCATCAAAGGACACGGTCACAATCACACCAATTTCGGTAGAGGTACAACTACAATCTCTACTTTATCACACAGCCGAACGCTTGCTTCAATCAATAAAAGGAAATGAGTTAAATAAATATGGAAACACAAAGTTAATTCTATTTTGTAAATGAGGATGGGGATAAAAATAATACAAACAAGTAGTATGTGAAGATATTTCGAACTCAGATATGTTCATGGTATCATTTGTACCATTATGAATGAAAAAGATTTTTGAAGATTCAGAGCCTGCGACTAGTACAACGCAAATAAAATATATTTGGAAAAATGAGACACCATCATCTACGAAATACTGCAGACCAATCAAATTTGAATTCAAAAAAGAAACTCATGATGCCATTAACAAAGAAGTTACTGATATCAAGGCCCAAAATTGCAACACTAGACCCATTAAAATTACAGTTAAATGGGCAGCAAATTGAAGTAAGCTACCAATTAATGCTGACAATGGTAGATGGAAAAGTACGCCAGGCTTTGACTAACACAAAGGCTGCATCCAGCTGCATTATATGCCAAGCAACATCAAGCCAATTAAATCAAGTCCCGACAAAATCACTAGATAATACTGACGCATATGGCTTTGGATTATCACCACTACATGCAAGAGTACGACTTATGGAACACATACTAAAAATCAGTTATGATTTGGATTTCGGGTTTTCAGGATCAGTAAGAAACAACGAAACCAACAAAGAGTTAAGAAGTTCAAAAAAGAAACATGTTCAAGATCAATATCACAAATTTGTATTGATTATAGATCAGCCAAAACAAGGGTCAGGTGACACAAATGATGGCAATACCGCAAGAAGATTCTTTTCAGATCCAGAAACAGCATCTGAAATAACAGGAGTGGATTTAAACCTTATTTTCAGATTTAAAATAATCCTAGGAGGGCTTGCGTGCAACGAAGAAATTAACTCCAAAAAATTTGGAAATTATGCTAAGGAAACTGCAAAAATATATACAACCAAGTACCCGTGGAGAAATATCTCTGCAATAGTTCACAAAATACTTTATCATGCAGAAGATGTCATTAAATATCATTTGGTGCCTATTGGAGATCTATCAGAGGAGGCTCAGGAAGAAAGGGGTGAGGATTACAGATTTATAGAGAGCACAATACTAGAAAAATTTTCACGAAATTCCACAAATTCATTACCAGTATTCGAAATCAATGGCAAGTGGAATATCGAGGCTTAGGTGAAGAAGTCAAAAAACTACTAGTGAACAGAAATTACACAGAACAAAATGTGGAATATTTGCAATCAATATTTGAAGTTAAATTTTTAGTCCCTTATTATGCAATATGCGGGCACCGAGAAGTGTGAAAATTGGCATAGTTATAGTTCATATGGAGGAGAAGCTGAGGATGATAAAATTTGTGTTTAATCTGTCTTAAAAATATACTAAATTAAATAAAATAAAATATTTATAATAATTCGTTACACCCTGTTAATGCGAATGATTTAAATTATATATCAGACGCTCTGTGTTGAATTGTAAATTGCTTAAATTGATTAAAATACCATAAGGCTCATTTAAATAGTCATAAATTTTATATATATATATATAGATTAAAAAAATATTGGAAGACAAAAATTTAATGAAAAAATAATATATCATTGAATTTGCACACGAATTTCGAATGCTGGGCTATAGTAGTAATTATAATGGCATGAATAATAATTATAAGTACGAAGAACATAGTATTAGTAAAAAACAATAATAAACAGAACCTCCCATTGTTACAAATTCTATTAAAATATATTTTTTTTTAAAGGTTTTTTTAGCCACATATGTATGAAATGTTTTAATAAATAAGAAAGATTCAGAAAATTAAAACCCTTATTTTCTTATCAAAATCAGAATCATTGCAGCAGATTTATTTTGCAAAAATTAACAAATCTGACAGCAAAAAATAATAAATTTTTCTGTAGTAACATCAAGACTATTAGATAATAATACTAACGTTTTTTTTCAGTGGACTTTTTCTTTGAGTGTAAACAAATTTGCAAATTTGACAACAAAAAATTTTTAATTTTTCAGTAGTAATAGCTAAATTTTCAGTTGATTTTACTTTTTTTTAGTGTAAAAATTTTTTTGAGTGTAAATATAAAAAAAAATCCCATGCTTGTAATTATTATTAAAATCCAATTATGACATTTTTTAATAAATACAAAAAATAAAAAACCCATATTTCACGCTAGAAGTTAAAAATAAAAATGAAAAGTTCAGCTCTGATCTAGAATTTCTTAAAAAGTACTCAACCACTTTTAATGAGATTAAAACACACTCAAGATCAACTAAATATCTACCCACTGGAAAAGGAATTAATAAAATATTTTGATCGGTTCAAAAGTTACAGAATTTTGGCCAATGAAAAACAATTTTCAGCCACTGTGCGCTGGACATTGCTAAATTGACTTGGAGTGCCTCTGTCTAGATTTTAATATTAAAGCACAAACTCATGAGTTAGTTTTATTTACTTCAATTTAACTAGACTGATAATTCCAAATCAAATTACACCATTATTTTAACTAGTATGCACTTCAAAATCCTTCGAAAACATATCTCTGTTTTAAATTATCTAAGGTGTAGGGAATCATATGATTAGACTTGACCGTCAATAATTGTCTTATTTGTTTTGAAGCTTTTGGATACGAAAAAAAAATATAAAAATATATTATTTACAAATCAAATATTTATTTTTTTATATGTATGCATTACACCAACAAACAATTAACAATATTATGTTTAAGTAAGTAAGCAACACAAAAAAAAAATTAACGAAAAAAGTGTTAGCCAGCAAAGAAATTAATATTTTGTATATAAGTATGTATTTCAAATTGAAATTTAATTTTTTTCACCTTAAATAGGCTTTATTTCCTATAAATCATTTAACTATTTTCAATGTAGGACATATTAAAATTTAAATATGAATCAAACTCCTTCAAGAGAAGCTAAATGTTTGCTGGGTTTCTGTCCAAAAAAAAAGTATAAAGAAAACTTAAATTGTAAATAAACTAAAAAATAATACTTATATTAATAAAGGTAAATAATATTTATATAAATATTTACATTTATATAAATATATTTAAAAAATATGACACCACATTTATATTTACGAACCCGTATTTAATTGCTTATATTGCATATATTTTTTTTTTTTTATACACAATGATATAATATATATAACAGGGGTGGCCAAGCTTCACCCAAGAAGAGCCGATTTCCAATAATCTGTCGTGACGGAGCCATCATAAAAATAAACTATCAAAAACATCAGTTGGTATGGAATTTTTATTTTTTTGAATGCGTCTTCAAACATATACATACATATATTTATTTTATACATACATATATAATTAAGCTATTGTCTGCTGGTTGATGGCATGTGTGTTTGTAACTTAGCTGAGCATTTTCTGAAATTGGGTTCATAGTTAGTAAGCGCGATACGAATTAATTCCGTTAAATGCTCATTTGTGAGTTGTGAACGGTGCTTTGATTTTATAAACTTCATTGTTGAAAAAAGTGACACAACAATATGTTGTGCCGAATATGGAGAGTAATCTGGTAGCAGCTTTCCTTAAATTAGGGTACTTTGATGGTGATACTAGTTTCCAAAACTCATTTGCAGATTGTGTTGATTTGTTATGCATTTAAAGACTGTGATCCTCTTGTAGTTCTAATAATTCCATTTCTCCTGTGGCCCTTTCATTCAAAAATATAATGAGGAATCGATAATACATCGTTAACTACGTCAATCTCGAATGGATTTACAAGAAAGTTCAGAGAAATCTTTAAATTATTCAAATCATCAAATCGGAAGTGAAATTCTTTTAATAATTCTCCTAATTTACTGACGTATTCACTCAGTTTTTCTTTAAATCAATTTTAGGGAGTCTTGTCTTTAGACGAGGAAAGCGATTGAACATTTTTGAATTTAAATCGCGTTTAAAAAGCTGAATTTTTTTAATAAAACTTAGAACAACACCATCATCCTTTAATTCAGAACAGTTTTTTCTTTTTCTTTGAGAAAATTGCTGATTGGTTCCATTAAATCAACATCTCGTCTTACAACATTATAGGTGGATAACCATCGCACTAGGCAGTAAAATGTTACATCTTGAGAATGGCCTTCAACGTCCTCTTCTTAAATTGGCGATGGGTTTTTGAATTCGTACGAATATAGTTAACGATTTATAGCACAGTGTTCATTACGTTCTCGTATTTCAATATTTAGCAACTAAATGTCCACGGTGAACAATGCAATGAAGTGGTAAAAATACTGGTATTCTTGGATCGTTTTTTAACAGACCTATAAGGCCTACATTTTTTCCTTACATTGAACTTGCTCCGTCTGTTGCTACACTTACCAAATTGTTCAGTGGTATACCTGTATCTGACAATATGTTATCAAGTGCACTCTTAATATCAATTCCACGGGTAGTATTTTTAAGTGCTACTAAATCCAGTAGCTCTTCGTTCACAATTAAAGATGCGAAAACATATCAGATAAATACAGCTAAATGTGGACTGTCGTGTATATCGGTTGATTCGTCAAGGGCTTAGCTGAAAGCTACACTATTTTTTACATATTCTTCTAATCGCTGTTTACATTCTTTACTGATTTCCGTAATCACGTTGTGTGACGTGGTACTGAAACATTGCTAAGTAGTCTGTGCAGTTTTATATTTAATGGATCCAGAATTTTAACTAACTGCTCCATATTCTTTTTCAAAATACTCCCTCAGTGTAAATTCGTTTAGCACGGGCGATGTTCCAAGCGATCATAAAACTAGCTTCTGTAGTATTATCAGCTTCTTTACTAAAGGATGATAATAATATTTGCTGACTATTTAATCCAGACTTTAAAGATTTTAATTTGTTTGTTCGGATGACGGTATTTAACGGATAATTAGCCAAAAATTTACTATGTGTTTTCTCATGATGCCGTTTTAAATTACTGGCTTTATAGTGAGCAAATGACTCATTGCAGATAAGACACAAAGGTTTTCGCCCTTTATCGACGAACGCAAATGCTTCTTCTCATTATTGCTTGAAGTTACGATTTTCTTCTTCATATCTCCTTTTTTTGTGTTCTGGACACATATTTAACATTTCAGTTAATCTAGAAAAGAATGCGTAATTTATTCTACTAATAAAATAATAATTCAAACTTAATAAAACAATTGAAATCTGTGAATAATTACCTTGGAATTATCAAAATGAATGTCACAATTATTACACAGAAACTTATAATTGCAGATGTAACTTGAGACAAAAACAACAAATATAAATTTTCAATCGGAAAACAGCAATACAATCTTTTCACTATGTTATTTTAGTGGCCAGTGCACGATCATGACTTTCTCTTATTTCAAAATTTGTTAATAGAAATTACTTTGTTTTCCTTTTAGTTTAGTGATTCCCCTAACAATATAATTTATATTCTTTCATTCCTTTCATTCTACTGTATTTGTTGTCCCTTTTTATACCCTATACAACTATGTGGTTTGGGTATAATGACTTTGTGCTGCTGTTTGTAACTACCAAAAATATTTGACCTAGACCCATCTTTTATTATACCGATCGAATCAGAATCAATATCTGATTCGATTTAACGATGTCCGTCCATCCGTCCGTCCGTCCGTCTGTGTGTCCATGTAAAGCTTGTAATCAAACTGCAGGTCGCAAATATGCATGTATTTTGATGAAATTTGGTACATAAGCTTTTATCGGCCATAGGATGAACGCTATTGAAATTGGTGAAATTCGGCCCATGTTCAGACCTAGGCCCCACACAAATGACCCCTATGAAATCGACATAAATTGCCATAATATCCGAATTATCATATAGATCTCAGTCAAATTGGGTTTGTATGCGTTTATTATATCCATTAATCAGTAGTCCAAAAATAACCTCTTTAGGACAATTCTTATTCATAGGCTCCATATAGAGCTGCTTCCCGATCTTCACTAAAATCTATCAAAAAACAAAAATATTGCACAGATTTTTTCAAATTTGGTTTGTATATATTTAAAATATAAGTGACTTTGCCAAATATTGTCAGGGTCGGTCCATTTTTCGACCTAGTCCCCATATATATATGGCACCCGATATGAACTTTTTCAAATCTGCTGCCAAAACATTAATAACAATGCCACTCAAATTTGGTTTATGCTTACTTTCATATATCTAATTCGTTGGGCCTAAACGTATGGTATAGGGTATCTTATGGTCGGTCTAGACCAACTATAATTTTCTTACTTGTTTTTCTCTAGAAATTTTTATTACGCCCTTAATAGTTTTTAAAAAAAACGTATAACTAAAAAAGTATATTTTGATTTCCCCCAGATTTTGGCGCCCTCCACAGTTTAGTGCCCTAAGCGACCGCCTAGTTTGCCTAAATGGTAGAGCCACCCTTGCTTTTAGCGAGCATTTATATGGGGACATTTCGTTTCCTATGAGTTACAAAAGCTTATGTACCAAATATCATCAAAGTAGATTTACATTTGCAATTTGTAATTTAATTACAATGTCTACAAGGAGGGACAAATAGACTAAAGGATTTTGATAAATCGATTTAGAATGTAAGTCTAAGTAGTTCGTTCTAGGTGAAAAATTTTTAGTAGCTTTAAGCAATAAGCTAAAGACTTTTATATATCTGGCAACATATTACAAAAATCGTAAAATCGAAAGCATAAAGTCAACTGTTCCAAAGTCAACTTTTCTACTTTTTCTTTGAGTCAGAAATCGATTTATAGAACTCTACTATAATATCCTTTAAGTGTACCCGACATCATTTTGTCAACTTCAGTTAAATTTTTTAATATTTATTTGAAGTACACATTTTTCAAATCTCTCATAACTATTGGTTTTATTTAACAAATGTGTGTTATTAGGCCCCATATAGAGCTGCGTCCCGATCTTCACCTAAATCTATCAAAAAACAGAAATGTTGCACTGATTCTTCTCAAATTTTGTTTGTATATATTTTTGAAAAATACAAGAGACTTTACCAAACATGGTCAGGATCGGTCCATTTGTGGGCCTAGTCCCCATATAGATATATCATCCGATATGAACTTTTTCATATCTGCAGCCAAAAAAATTAATAAAAATCCCACTCAAATTTGATTTATGCTTATTTTCTATATCCAGTTAGTTGGGCCTGACAGATAGGGTCTCTTAACGCATGGTATAGGGTGTCATATAGTCGGTCTAGACCGACTATAATTTTATTACTTGTTATAAGCTGCTTTTGTTTATATTCAGCGTGGTGTGGTGAAGGTGGTTCGTTTTGACATTTTAACAGTCATACTTTCACACTCATACAATGCAAAGTTATGTTGAAGCAGCACATCGCCTTTTCCGCATACCCATTTCTTCATTTTTGGCTTTAAAACCTCTACTAGAGAATAACAAAGGTTTTCGCTTAAGACCGAAAAAAAGCGAGTCCAAACAAAACTGTATAAAATTGCGGGAATTATCCCACTTGTAGACATTTTCGATTAAGAGCACAAAATATACACAAATATAATAATTGATTTTATTAAATCATATTATTTTAAACATTATACATATGTATTACTTCCATTTTATAACAGTTTGAATAAATTATTAAATATGTATGTATTATTTATTTTTTCATTTCTTTTCGAGAGCCGCATTCATTCATTCAAAGAGCCGCATGCGGCTCGCGAGCCGAAATTTGGCCATGCCTGATATATAATTTACATTTCACCTGTATTTGTTTGCGTATCACAAAATTTAAAAATGAAATTTCTTAAAACAAAAAATGGCTAGATTTGTTTATTCTTATTTTAAAACAAATTTTGTTTAAATCAAAACTTGTTTTGCTTTAATCATTATTTACAAATGTTTTTTCTAGGATGCTCTACAATTTTTTATCTACAAATATTTTCCTAGGATGCTCTACAAATTTGTTTGAAATTTTAATTTAGTTTTTAATAATTTTAATTGTGAAATTTTGTGTAGGTTTGGGTAGTTCAGAAAAAACCATAACTAAAATAATTTTGTATGTTATTTCTATTGGTTGGTAAAAATGTTTTATTAATTAAATGTGGTTTATTTTTTTTTTAATATAAAAACAAGTGATATAAATTAAAAATAAAAAATATAAAACAAATGTTAACACGTATTTATTATATAGTAGATTAATTCGTATCAAGTAAGGGTATAATTGTTTTGCTTGTCACTACCAAAAAAATTTGACGTTTTAGTATATCGATCCACTATACAATAAAAAAAGAACATAAAAAGTAATGTTGGTGCTATTTTCGTAATCTGGCTATAATAAAAATGTTTACCATCACCAACTATCAATTGATGTTTGAAAACTATCAATTGATTGTCAGAAAATATCAATTGAATTTCAGTATCAAAAAGCTACTTACCATACAATACTGAAAAGCTGTTATTGTTTATACCATTGATTTGTAGTCACAGAAAATGTTTGGTCTTACTTTTTATACACTAGAAAATAAAACAATATGGGAAGGTGAAGAAGCTGACTTAATTTTTCATTCAGCCACGATATAAAAACCCGGACGGGAATCGGCAATAAATTTTAGGCTGCACCGTGGCACCCGATTTTGAATCTATTTCTAAAAAACACGTTTACAATTTACAAAAAATAATAGAATGGCAGTGTTATTCTAAAAAAAAAATAATTTTAGTATAGTGTTCACACCATTTTCAATTTCTAAAAAGCAATTGTTTTTTTAATACATTGGATGGGTATTTTATGAAAATCAATTTTCTGAGTACTATGGATCATTTCTGAACATCGATTGATTTTTCTGAAAAATGCAGTCCTTAGGAAGTCATTATATATAAACCACTTCTTCTGAAAAGATATTTATAAAACATATTTATGAGTACTTCATTGTACTTTTTCAAATATAAACTTTGCGTTTTCAATATAAATTGTTCCACATTTACATAAAGTGCATGACAACACATGATATATACATTTTTCACCCGATAAGTCACTATTTACCACGGTTACATGGACACACAGACGGACGGATGGACGGACATCGTTAAATCGAATCAGATAGGGATGCTGATTCGATCGGTATAATTAAAGATGGATGTAGGTCAAATATTTTTGGTATTTACAAAGAGCAGCACAAAGTTATTATACCCAAACCACATGGTGGGATAGAGTAATAAAAAGGGCGTTTGGTGTGCGTTTTTTATACCCTATATACTTTAATGACAATTTTATTTAAAAATAAAAAAAAGGCAAATAAAAACTCAAATATTTTATTTCAAATTAAATTGTAATTTAAACGGTTCTTTCTTACACTTTAATATTGATCTTTAAACTATTAAATATACTTCATTAAAAAAAAATAAATTTTTGTTCCAATATCTTTTTCCCGGTAAGTACTTTCAATATCTTCTTCTCTGAAATCGTCAATATTTTTATTTTGGTTAGACTGTGTGTCATTTTTTAAGTCATGGAAATATAACCATATACGGACACCACTACGTGATACAAGACAAAAAAAAGACCCGTGTCTCCCAGTTTTGCCCAAGTCATGCACTTTTTTTATGGGCCCCCAAAGATTTGGGGCCTCGGTGTCATTTTTGCAAAAAAGTGATAATTTTCTCAGGCTCATATCTTGCAAACCGTTCGGAATTTTGATTTACTCTCTAAGGCGAAGTTGTAGCTCTTGTCATAAAGAACAAAAATTGTGAAATCAAAAAAACTTCATCTTCAATATAAAAATCGCAAAAAACTTTAAAAAATTCAATTTTTTTTACCTTTTTTCCCCTGTTCAGGTCCATAGGTAGCAAACCGTTCAAACCTCAAGGAAACAATCAATTACAAAAATGTACCTAAGATCTCAATAAACAAATTTCTACAATATATTAACTTCCTAGGAATGATTCTTAACACCGTTAAAGTGAAAAATTTCCCGAAAATTTTGTAATTTCATTTGTTTTTTTCTTTACTTCAACATTGAGATACTATGCTATCTATTACAAAAATAATAAAAAAAATATTCGTATTATGTTTATAATGTTGATGGCCCTGGACTTGCAAATTGCACTCTCTTATGTTGTGGATACAAATCGTCCGAATCTGACTCTGATTCAGAACTTATGGTGTCCATAGGCACGTTGCTTCCAGACTGCCTTCCATCATCAGCTTTTTCTTCTTCAAATACTTCATTAACATCATACTGGGTGATCTTGTGACTCCATCAACATACCTGAAATGAATTAGAAAAGCAATAAAAAAATGGAATGCAAAACAATGCGTCAAGTTTTTTGCCTTTGTACCGTTTTTCCATGGGCATTATGGTTTGGTGAAACGGTTCTCCTTGCTCATCGGATTCGGTTGGGAGTTGCTGGGTAAAATCGTCAAAATGAAAATGAAAAAAAGTCAGCTTTAATATCATCGATGTGCCGATTTTCTCAAACTAATACAGCATTTCATTCACCCTTTCTCTTGCTTCCGGTTCCGCGTCTCGATCCCCTCCCAAGACTATGGTGCATACACGCTGAAGGTAAATACATGCCATTGAATGATTTTTATCAAGCGATGAATCAAAGTTGTTCTTGAATAGCTTTCTAATGTCAGAGCCATTAAGTACGCTTGTTAAATGAAGACAAAAAATAAAGACAGAAAAGAAAACATTAACATGGTGTGAATAGTACAATAAGGTGAACAAAAATCCGTCTTAAATTTACTATAATACTTTTTTTAATTTTGTCATCGCTACGCCTTGGGAAAACGCTTTTCAAATAGTCGAATGTGTTTAGACAATTTACAACGGCAACTTCGATGAATTTTTTAACAATTCCCAATTGTATGTGGAGCGGTGGCAGCAAGATGTCTTGAGTATTGTCAATTAAAGGTGCATTCTTCAGTCTATGTTGTTTCATTTGTTCCTCCACACTTCCTCTTGGTCACCACGAATTACATTGGAATTGATTCAGAGGGGAGCGCGAATCCCAACTACAAAGAAAACAAAAGAATTTTGGGAAGCCGCCCTTATCGATAATCCCTTGCAAAATGTTGATGACCTTCAAATCACAACAAATCATACATCTAATTTCGTAGTATTTGATTTTTTCATTATATCTTTCAATGTTTGATAGCTTTCTTTCATGTTAATACCCATTGCTAGCGGAATGGAATGTTTTCGGTTCGACACATGCAACAACACTGCTTTCAAGCTTAAAACAGAACCATCAATAAATAATCTCCCCTCACTAGCGATGTAGTTCATTCCCATTTTTACCACCAAAGCTTTTGTATCGTTGCAGTAAGCGAACGAATTGTCCTCATTTAGAGAGTAGAGGCTCTGAAATTCAGCTTGCCGTTTGCGGTACGCCGTAGAGATAACACGAGCATGAGTTTTCTTTGCTTTAAAAACGCTGTCAAAAGTATGGCAAGTCGCTGCGATAGTCCCAATATGGCCAAAATGAAATCCATTCCCATTTGTGTTATTAGTTGTGGTCCATCTCTTCCCTGTTGGGGCTCGTAATCAGTATCGAATAGATCAGTAAATTCTGTCATACGTTCTGGAGTTGGCGGCCTTGGTGATGCAAAATTTTCAGGTGCAAGCACTGGTAGAGTGGCTGTTACAGCTGCTTTATAAATTTTGTTCTTCTCAGCTTGTCGATTTAGATGACATGTGTAATTTACGCATCTATAGCAATTGGTTGCATCATGCTCACCTGGGCTATTAATCCAGTTTACCGGCTTACAATACTTCATACTATCTTTGCCTCCACTCAACCATGCCATGAGATTGTTATAACATTGGCGACACACTGTATTAGGTGTGTAATTTTCACCGGTCAAGTCTACTTCGTAGAAAAACAATTTATATGCTCTATTGAATTCACTAGTTAAAAGATTATTTTCCTTTTGAAATCGTGTAGAACTTTTTTTTTCTGATTTGATGACCGCAAACGTAGCAAAATAAATCAATTTTTTCACATTTCATTTGAAATTGTCAGTTGCCAATGTTGTGTGCGAATTATGCTGTAGCACTTTCTCTATAACTTTCAGCGCTGATCTCTCGTTGACGTCGTGCTATGTAATGCCTCGATGTGAGCATCGTGTCGCTTTTATATTGTGTGATGCAGCCCTTGATGCGTGTGCTGAGCTTACTGTTTTGCCTGTGCTGCTGCGGTCGGTGCATAATCGCGTGAGTTGTTTACTGAGATCTAGGTACGTTTTTGTAGTTGATTGTTTCTTTGAATTTTGAAAGGTTTTTTAAAGTTTTTTGCGATTTTTATATTGAAGATGAAAATTTTTTTATTTTATATGCTCTTTATGACAAGAGCTACAACTTTGCCTCAGAGAGTAAATCAAAACTCCGAACGGTTTGCAAGATACGAGCCTAAGAAAATGATCACTTTTTTGCAAAAATGACACCGAGGCCCCAAATCTTTGGGGTCCCATAAGAAAAAAGTGCATGACTTGAGCAAAAACTGGGAGACACGGGTCATTTTTATCTTTTATCACGTAGCGGTGTACGTGCACTGTGTTTGTCAAAAAATGAATAAGAGTACGTTTTGTTCTGCGGCTCCTCATTTATTGTAGTATTTTAACTATTAAGGCATTAAAATTTTATTGTCATATCAAAATGGATAACAAACTATATAGAATAAAATTTGAAAATAAATCTTTGATTTATCTGAAACAAATCATAAAGCATATACGTCAATAATTTCCTTTATTAATTTTATTTTTACAGAATACTAAAATTGCAAAATTTGGGAAAGTTAAATATCAATATTTATATCCCATTATTTACACGTTTTTTGGTGATAAATAACAAAAATTATTTTAATTCCAAACGTTATTTTATTTTATTTTGTATACATATTGCATTTTTATTTCAATATTTTTTTTTTAAACTTTAAAATCCTTTGAAATGTACAATGAGATAATGAAAAATTCTGAAAAATATACAAATCAAATATGAGAGAAATCTGTATATTTTTTTTTTATTTTGATAGATCTAAATGTATATAAAAGAATATTTTTGGAATGAAGATTTATGGCTGTAATCAATAATTACACAGTGTGATAGAAAAGTTACTGAGATGCGATACTTTTTCCGGTAGCTCTTGTCGAGTACAATAAGAAATATTAGAAACACCACAAAAATCTTGAGTTACGGCTAAACATCCAGTTTTTCGCACCTTTTGCAGATATAAGCCAGTATTTTTGTTGAATATCAACCGATTTTTAATTTCTCAGTGGATTTAAAAAAAAAGAAACTGAGGCCTTTCGAAGATATGAACATGATATTTAATTAATATGGACACATCATCCTTAAGCAAACTCATTTTTTTGTTTAAATATTCTCTATTTTTGAACTTTCGGGATGTTTTTACAATTTTTTTTATTAAGGTATAATTAATGAATTTATTATAGAAGTATGTCTATTTATGAGTAAAATGTAGCTTTCTTTAAAATGCGCTAAAAATTAACAGAGTTATTAAATTTATGTGATAAGACTAGATTTTAACGTAACTATAGACGTTCTTTTAGCCAGTGGTGGCTCAAAAATGTTTGTTTTATCTCGCGCCCTCGGCAATCTTTTTTTGTGGCGACCTCTTTATCAATGAAAACGGGTATGTAATGAAATTAATCTTATTTTTATAGTGCTTTTAAGGTTAAAAAAAAATTAAAGTTTAAAAATAATATTAATACATATGGGGTATTTCATGTCAAGTGCACCAACTTTTGAAACAGATGTCTTCCGATCGGGATGAAATTTGCACCAAGGTTAGTCCTATTGGATAGTAGTTTAGAAACAATTTTTCAACAAGATCGGTCCAGATCTCTCTGAGTTAGAGGGGATCAAAATTTGACATTTTGGCCAAACAGGTGTTTTTTCTCATCCATGTAACTTATTACCTATTGTTCCTAGAAAATTTTCTCCCAAAGAGTTTAGATAGCTATTTCTTCAATATTTCGGAAAAAAATACGTAAAAAAAAAAAAAGATTTGTAGACTTTTTTTGCTAAATTAAAGCATTTTTTGCCTTTTTTTTCAAAAAGGACATTTTTTTTTTATTTTATTTTTTCATAAGAAAGCTTAGGATTTTTCCTTTAAGAGCTTTTTAGTCGCTTAGTGGGCTGGGAGTGGGACATCTATCAAAATAAATGTTTTGTAACTCAAGACAACGGTTTTTCAATTTTTCACAAATGCACTATTTTGATTTTTTTCCGATTTGTGTCTAAAACCTTACAAATAAAACATATACTGAGAAACTAGACAAACTAGACTTTCCGAATGTATGTAACATACCTTCATAACATAACAGAAGAGAATGGTTATCTGTAACCTGAAAGAGTTATTTGCAACATTTCAATCTGAACACGAGGATGTTAGAATTGGCTTCACGAAATTAACCCAAAAGAGGCCAAAACATTACGTTTTGGCAGAAAGCAGCGGAACGCACACAGTATGCGTTTGCATTTACCATGAAAATGTTAAACTGATGTTGAAGGAAATCAACCTAAAGTACTTAGCAGATGATTCGGCAGAAGATTTACACGATTACCGCGATTGCCTTAAATTGACTATGTGTCCTAATGCAACAACTTCTTGCCACTTAGGTGAATGTACCAATTGCCCGAAAACCACATTCATCAAAGAAAATTTAATCAACTTTTTAGATCGAGAATATATAGAGGAGGTCAAATTTGATTCTTGGATTCCGACTGACAGATGCACATTAAAAACAATCATTTTAAATGTGGATGATTTTGCGGAAGAAATGTGTACAGGATTGCTAAACTTGAGAAACCATGACTTGTTAGTCAAAGAGCAATGGTCATTCTTCAAGGATTTGAAGATATATTTGAAGTCTGGTGAATTCGTTATTTCATATGATTTCGCATAAAACTATAAATATGTTCTTCAAGATGCCATACAAGCATTCCACTTCAATAACGACCAAGCAACTATATTCACAGTAGTTATTTACTACATGAAAGATGAAAAGCTGGAACACAAAAGTATGGCAATCATATCCGACGATTTAAAACATGATACCATTGCAGTTTATGAGTACCAGAAGAGAATACTAAAATTTCTAAAATCTAAATTTACAGTAAAAAAGGTATACTACGTTTCGGACGGAGCTCGTCAACATTTTAAAAACCAAAGGAGGCTTGGCAAATCTTATGGCCCATGAAAAAGATTTTAGAATGCCAGCAGAGTGGCATCTTCATCCTACTGCTCATGGTAAAGGAGCATGTGATGGTATTGGAGCAAACCTTAAAAGAAATGCAGCGAAGTATAGCCTCCAGTGCTCTCATCAAGATCGCATCTTAGATGCGACTGCTTTATTCATTCGGCAAAGAGTTATTGTAAAGAAACTAAAATAGTTTTTAGTAGCAAAGAGTATCATCAGGAAACATTGAAAACACTGAAGAGCAGATTCGATGATGCGGTAACAATCGATGGCACCGCTCAATACCATGCTTTTATACCGCTTGTCGATGGAAGACCCAAGTTGAAAAAGTTTTCTGCCTCTATTCATTGCGATTTCTTTCCAAAGGCAACAAATAAACTAGCAGCGAAATCAACAGCTGAACCTAGTAACGCCAAGAAAGGATTGACAAAAAAACGCAGTAAATAAAGGCGACAAAAAAGCTGGATGAAAGACTGGGTATTTAAAAATTTACAAGACTTAAATACTTCATCAGCTACAATAAATTAAGTATAAAAATAGTTATGATATAAATGGATCTAATGCAATTAAGATTAAATTTTAATAAATTATTTATCTTTTTATTTTTAATATTATTATTATTATACATTAATTTAATTATTATTAAAAATAAATAAAAAAAAAATAATTTTTCAACATTTCTATAGAAAAAAAGCGATTTTTTCCTGAGGTTAACATATTCTGAGTATTACAGTATCGAGGGTATAAAATTTTAGTTAGGTATGTTATATACCTTCGGAAAGTTTAGTTTGTCTAGTTTCTCAGTATAAGTTTTATTTGTAAGGATTTTCACACAAATAGGAAAAAATTCAAAATAGTGCATTTGTGAAAAATTTAAAAACCGTTGTCTTGAGTTACAAAACATTTATTTTGATAGATATCCCACTCCCATCCCACTAAGCGACCAAAAAGCTCTTAAAGGAAAAATTCTAAGCTTTCTTATGAAAAAATAAAAAAAAAAAAAAAATGCCCTTTTTGAAAAAAAAGGCAAAAAATGCTTTAATTTTTTTTAAGTATTTTTTTCCGAAATACTGAAGAAATAGCTATCTAAACTCTTTGGGAGAAAATTTTCTAAGAACAATAGGTAATAAGTTACATGGATGAGAAAAACACCTGTTTGGCCAAAATGTCAAATTTTGAGCCCCTATAACTCAGAGAGATCTGGACCGATCTTGTTGAAAAATTGTGTCTAAACTACTATCCAATAGGACTAACCCTGGTGCAAATTTCATCCCGATCGGAAGACATCGGTTTTAAAAGTTGGTGCACTTGACATGAAATCCCCCATATATTTATTTATTATTAAAAATGAAAAATGGTATAATAAGAAAAATTTTTTATAAAATTCTTTAAAAAAAAATATTTTTCAATTTTAATTTTTTTTTTCTTATTTTATTGTCCACCTAATTTGATTAGATTTCTTTTAACTTTGTGATTTTAATCTATGTAAATAAGAACAATAATTAGAATTCATTTGTATAACAAATAATGTATTAGAAGACTTAGCATACCGTAACTTACATTTGTAAGAAACTCATCAATGTCTAGGGCTATCTCATTTTCAATTGATAGTTTTGCCAATCCTGCAAGCCGTTCTTTAGCCATTTTTTGAACGAAGATAAGTTTTAATTAACTTCAGTTTGGAAAAAGATTCTTAAGTTGATAAAAATATTTGGATAAATACCGGCCAACTTATTGTTCACAAATAAAATATAGGACATCTTTTGGCGATGAACAATGTTAAATGCGTGCAGAAATAGATTGATGCTCATTACACAAATCCACTGCTTCGATAGAGCCATCAGGACTTAATGTTGTTACGTTTTGTAGCCTGTAAGTGTCAAAAATTATTCCAAAAACTAACTCAAGATTTTGCATTTGCCCAAATCTATCACTGACGAAGTTGATAGCAGTATCGAGGACTGCAAAGTAAAAATTCACTTTAAATCATTGAGGGTTCTGGATGAAATTATCATGCCCTTCATATGAAAATTGTTTCTTTTTTAATCGAATGCGAACTGGTGCTGCATCAAAATCCCTTTGAAAGTCAATTTCTTTAGCAAGTTCAGGAACATCTACTAACATATAGCCAAATCCGATATCACTCCTTAAATTCTCTAAAACGAACTTCGTGTTCTGTAATTGTTTGATAGCAGAATGAATATATAAGTTTTTTTCTTGAAGCATTTTGCTAATTTTATTAATTTCAAACAACATCTTATAACATATTATAAGTGGAACAACAAGCGCAAATTTCGAAATTCTAACTGATAATCCTTGCGCTTCTGTCATATACTGACCTGTCGTGGATTTTAACGGCATGAAACCCAAAAAAATGTTCCTTAATGCTGACTTCAACTTTGTTCGTTATCTAATAATTTTCTTATATCTACAAACCGAATGATAATCGTCGATTGCTCGATATGACTCACATCTGGAGTACAATCTTAAATTAACGACAAATATTTTGCAAGATGAGCACTATCAATAGTTTTTTCTTAATTACATTTGTAGAAGTTAAATCATATCAGTTTGAATATTTTTTCCTAAATAGTGATTATGGATTTCATTAACGGTAACCTTACGCAAGTGTTCTCTCAGAAGCGGATCAGACATTGCAAGATATTCGACAAATTTTAAAAAGTTTCCATTCCCACGAGTAGACTATTTTTCTCTGCCGCTTGCAGTACCACGTAATGCTAAATTTGGTTGACCCAGAACCCGAACTAAAGAGATCAAACGTACTTATGCTTCTTGCCAATAATTTTCTTGTTGTTTAATAAGTCACAAATTATCATCGTCAATAGTTGTGTCTCTTTTTAGCCACTCCAGTTCTTTCCATACCTGAAAACATTACAAATATTCTTGTTTTTCTCATGTAATAAAAGTATCGCTGATTTATTTTTCCAGTCCTTACTACCATAATAGGCGAAGATTGTTTATTTTCATTTGCGAACAGTTTACAGCTAAATCAACATATTTAATACTTCAGAAGTGAATATTGTAACCAATTCCAATTAATAATATTCACCATTAATAAGTCTTCTTTTGTAATGATAGTTTGAAAATTTTGGGTATGAAATGTCATGTACTCTAATCTTAAATTTTCTTCACATACTTCATTTTGATTTCGCCTTCCTTATTTTTTTGAAATATATGTTAAACGGGAACCACTTTGCGTCACATTTTCTCTTTCCTTCTCAACTTTTCTATTTCGATTTTCATAAGCTAATAAGTTTTTCTTAGTCATGGCCGCCTAAGAAATACCCACTCAATTTCAAATTTCGATATTTGTTATCATGTAGAACTTAAAGTAGCATTTATACCACTATGTGGTTTGGGTATAATGACTTTGTGCTGCTGTTTGTAACTACCAAAAATATTTGACCTAGACCCATCTTTTATTATACCGATCGACTCAGAATCATTTTCTGAGTCGATTTATCGATGTCCGTCCGTCCGTCTGTGTGTGTGTCCATGTAAACCTTGTAATCAAACTACAGGTGGCAAATATGCATGTATTTTGATGAAATTTGGTACATAAGCTTTTATCGGCCATAGGATGAACGCTATTGAAATTGGTGAAATTCGGTCCATGTTCAGACCTAGTCCCCACACAAATGACCCCTATGAAATCGACATAAATTGCCATAAGATCCGAATTATCATATAGATCTCAGACAAATTGGGTTTGTACGTGTTTATTATATCCATTAATCAGTAGTCCAAAAATAGTCTCTTTAGGACAATTCTTATTCATAGGCCCCATATAGAGCTGCTTCCCGATCTTCACTAAAATCTATCAAAAAACAAAAATATTGCACAGATTTTTTCAAATTTTTTTTGTATATTTTTAAAATATATGTGGCCAAATATGGTCAGGGTCGCTCCATTTTTCGATCTAGTCCCCATATATATATGGCACCCGATATGAACTTTTTCAAATCTGCTGCCAAAAAATTAATAACAATGCCACTCAAATTAGGTTTATGCTTATTTTCATATATCTAATTAGTTGGACCTAAACGTATGGTATAGGGTATCTTATGGTCGGTCTAGACCAACTATAATTTTCTTACTTGTTTTTCTCTAGAAATTTTTATTATGCCCTTAACAGTTTTTAAAAAAACTTATAACTAAAAAAAGTATATTTTTATTTTCCCCCAGATTTTGGCGCCCTCCACAGTTTAGTGCCCTAAGTGACCGCCTACTTTGCCTATATGGTAGAGCCACCCTTGCTTTTAGCGAGCATTTGTATGGGGACATTTCATTTCCTATGGCTTACAAAAGCTTATGTACCAAATATCATCAAAGTAGATTTATATTTGCAATTTGTAATTTAATTACAATGTCTACAAGGAGGGAAAATAGACTAAAGGACTTTGATAAATGTTCCAAAGCCAACTTTTCTACTTTTTCTTTGAGTCGGAAATCGATTTATAGAACTCTACTATAAAACTCTTTAAGTGTACCCGACATCATTTTGTCAACTTCTATTAAATTTTTTGCTATTTATTTTAATTATACATCTTTCAAATCTCTCATAACTATTGGTTTTATTTAACAAATGTGTGTTATTAATAGCTCAGTCCAAAGTTTTCGTATTACATTTTTTTTCGTTTCAATTATAAAAACAAAACACTTTCATATTAGGTTTCATCTGAAATGAATAGTTATTTGCAATCACAATGCCAATGGTGCTGCAAACTAACTTCTTTTTTCGTTTGTGGGTGTTTCAGAGTGGCATAAGTTTAAGTGAGCTACAAATTGAAATGGTATTGTGCTGGGGTATCTTAGCAATAATAGAAAAATCTATTAGTATGTTTGTTATGCCCTCTAGAGATTTATGGATAGAGAACTACACCAAACTACTCAATAATCACTACAAATGTTGCTATGGAAGAGCAGGAGAAGTAAATTAAAAAATACTTAATCAATGGGAAATGAGTTCTAATATCAAAATGGTGGCATAACATAAAATCGTTTTAAAGGAAAAGCAAAAAAATAAAATGTGTGTATTTTTAAATTTTCGAAAATTGTTAAGAAACTTTAAAATATTTCTAAAATTAAGTTGTCAATATTTATTGATACTCTAAGGGATTAAGCACATGGTCTAGGGGGGGTCAATTTTAAGATAATTGATCAAATTTTATTATATATCCCTGCCAACTCTTACGCGTAATTAATACAATTATGATTATTTCAGCTCTGCTTGTTTAAAGCATTAACTTTATTATTCGTCTAAATTAATTAAAACATTAATTTTATTTTTATACCCTATACTACTATGTGGTCAGGGTATAATGAGTTTGTGCTGATGTTGGTAACTACCAAAAATATTTGACCAAAAACATTTGACCGTACTTCTGTCCGCCCTTCCGTCCGCCCGTCCGTCTCTGTGTGTCCATGTAAACTTTGTAATCAGACTTCAGGTCTCAAATATGAATATATTTTGTTGAAATTTGGTATATATGCTTTTATCGGCCATAGGACGAAAGTTTTTGAGATTTTTTTTTATTTATTTATTTAATAGTCTATGGAAATAATCGTTACAGACTATTTACAAAAACATATAACAATGAATGAAAAATTAAAAAAATAAATATAATGTGTTCAGATAAAATATTGTTTTACTTTTTATGACATTTGTATTTGAAAAAAAAAAATATCAATAAATCTATAAAGCTTACTAAATTCAATACATACTCGTCTAAGCAGATCACCGTTCGCATAATCTATATATATAAAATTCATTTTCTGTTTGTTTGTTTGTTTATTTGTTTGTTTGTTTGATTGTTTGACCGCTATACAAATTTTTATTTTTCAACGGAATTCTCTGAAATTTGGTACACACGATCTCTGTACTTCAGGAAAGATCACCATATGCTTCTTACCGGCCACGCCTACTTTAACGCCCACTTTTTGTATACAATTCATTTTGTTTTTTGGTATATTTGTTCGCTATACAAACTTTTATTTTTCAACCGATTTCTCTGAAATTTGGTACACACGATCTCTCTGCTCCAGGGAAGGTCGACATATTCTTCGTACCGGTCACGCCTACTATGACGCCCACTTTTTGTATACAATTCACATTCTGTTTTTTGGTACATTTGTTCGCTACACAATTTTTTTTAAACGGATTTCTCTGAAATTTGCTACACACGATCTCTGTACTCCAGAGAGGTCGCCATATGATTCTTGATGGCCACGCCTACTTATACGCCCACTTTTTATACAAAATTAATTTTCTGTTCTTTGTTATATTTGTTCACTATAGAAATTTTTATTTTTCAAGAGATGGTCAGCTGACAGGCCATGCCTACTTTGCGCCAACTTCTATGTATATAAAACTTATTTTGTTCCTTTTATTTGTTTCTTTATTTGACTGCTATACACACTTTTATTTTTCAATGGCTTTCTCCAAAATTTAGTAGATATTCCAGGGAAGGTCGCTATATGATTTTTACCTACCACGCCTACTTTTACGCCCAATTTTCATATAAAATTCATATTTTGTTGTGTGGTATATTTCTTCCCTATATTACTCCCCAAATTCATTCTTAAATTTTTACATATTTGTATTTATTTTAGTAAACATTTTCATACTGCTCTCAATATATGTCCTACAATAAATGCTTTTAAAATGGGCATTCTTTTCAATAGCATCATTTCGTTACGCGGAAGCTACGCACACGGGGAATACAGCTTAGCTATGTAGTGTAATTTATACAGCATAAATGTGAAGGTTGAGTACTGTCAAATTGTCATAATATTATATTGTAGATCCCAGCTCTGTCCTTATAAATCAAGAATGTCGTTATTACCATATAAGGTAACAAAAATAACTTATAGTTGACATGCAAATCACTCATACTATCCCGTTAATTCAATAATTGAGTAATTATGAAAAAAGAAGAGGAAAAAATAAACTTGACTTACAGAGACCTTTCTTTCTGTTTTTGGATTTCAAGACGTAGAATCATATAGCAAGTAAAGTGAATTAAGTGTTAACGTAAAAATACATATTTAAAGATTTTTATATTGTGTGGTCTGAAAGGAAGCTTTCGCGATAAATCTTTACTTCTTGGACATATATAGGCTCCATGCAAAGATCAAGTATTGAAAGAAGGAAATATATATATGTTCATAATCTTCACCGAGGTAAGGAGTGTAAATGATAAAAAAAAAAAATGTTTCCATAAATATATTTAAACTGTGATAGGAAACTCGGTGCTAGTGACGTACTCAAATTGAGGCTTGCTTGGTGTACAAGCCATACCGCTATATCCATTGAAAGTGCCTTTAATACTTAAACGGAGAGATGAAAGAGTCTTTGAACGTGCTCCTTTAAGGTAACTTTTGTACATGCTTCATAATTACCAAGGGAAGATATTAGTCAGTAGATGATTATGTAACATGGATCTTAACAAATAGGCTAATTTTTTTTATATATAAATTGTATTAGCAAGTTTTCAATTGTCTACGAAATTTATAATTATTTTGTTTAAAAAGCTTAAATGGAAACAAAAAAAAACTTATTCAAATTTTATCAAGTGAGGTAGTAGTGCATTAACGAATACAGTACTCTAGAATACCATACTACTACATATTTAGTAAAAAAAAAGGAAAGGAAGAAATAACTGTTGAGCCTCAATTGGTTTAGAAATCTTAGAAAAATGAAAATGTGAAAATTTCAAATAATTAGATCTAATCCTCATGTAAATTATATTAGAATCAAAAAAAAAAAAGGGGAAACAAAGGAAAGGAAAACCCTAGTATATTGTTTATTATTGTATATTATTTATGGAATTAATAATAAAGACAAATTTTATAACGTATGGAATTTACTGAAATGAATCTATAAAATTGTATCTTAATTTTTGGCTGATGGGAACATACTTGTTCCACTGTACGTAAGTAAGACCGACTAACAGACTACAAAAAGAATAAAAAAACAAAAATGTTCTCTTCTGTAGATAATGAATTAGGCTCCAAACAAAACGGAAAAAACAAAAAAAAAAAATTGGTTTTTTTACAACTAAAAAACAATGGGAAACCATCCACATAACTCACGCAGATCACTGAGTTTGCCTGGCAAATAATAAGAGAACGCGTGGATGGTTGTCTTAGTTGATGTTCTCTTTAAAAGATACTGAACTACATTTAAGTAGGTTATCACCTACATACATGTACGCTATAGCTAGAATATCGGAATGATCTGAAAAATATATTTTGACAATTAAAATAAGTTGGCAGCACAGGTGTGGCTGCCAAACGCGCGGAAGCGGCGCGCGGCGCGCGAACGCGGACGCGGATGCGGACGCGACGCGCTCTCGGAACACAGCTCAGCTAAAATATCGCAAAGGTCTAAAAAATATGTTTTAGGAATTAAAATAAGTTAACGAGAACTAAGCGGCAGCACGGGTAGTAGCTGCGAGGAAGCGGCGCGAGGCGCGCGGAGCGCGGACGCGACGGATACGGACGTGACGCGCTCGCGAACCACAGCTCAGCTAAAATATCGCAATTATCTGAAAAATATATTTTGGCGATTAAAATATGTTGCCAAACGCGCGGAAGCGGAACAACCCGACCTGACAAAGAAATTATAACAAATTTGGAGAAAAAATTCTATATTTCTCGACATAATCTTCCTTCAGCTGCGATACCCTGTTTATAGTAAGAAGTGTCTAGCTCCTTAAAGTAGCCATCAACCGCAGATTCCACCTTATCATTGTTGGTAAATCTTTTGCGACCAAGCCAGTTTTTCAAGTTTGGAAATAGGAAATAATTCAAGGGAATTAAACCTGGCAAATAAGGTATGTGATAAAGCAATTCGAACCTTAAATCGTTGCGATCGCTAGATTTGATGTGTGAACTAGGCCCTATTCCACAAAACAACTTACCAACTTTTCACGTTGCACTTATCAAATTATTGCAAAACTGTATGTTCCTCAGAACTATAAAATTTGATAAGTGATAAGTTGAAAATGATAAGTGTAATTTGCAAAGTCTTTGAAATTTTTGTATTCTCTTTGAAATTTCTGTTCCACGTACGTTGTCTTGTGCTAAGTGCAAAGTTAATATTGAAAAATGCAATTTAGTTCCACAAACACTGTAAATTCTAATTTTGCAAAGTAAATTTTGATAAGTTAGTCAAAAATGTCAACGTTAAGTACAAATAAATTATATATCTCATTTCTTTCACAACTAGCTGACCCGGGCAAACGTTGTTTTGCCTTCAAATTTTATTTTCACTGCAAGTCTGGTTCCGTTGCAAAGTCATGGCAGATTTAAATTTCGAAGAAGAATGAAAGGTGCACTAAATCGACATAGCAATTATTGTTCAAATACCGTTTACTGAAGCAGAAATAATGGATTTATTTATTTTTGATAGCTGGGCCCGGTCCGCGTTGCTGGCCGCTTATCGCGCTAATCTCTATCGGGCAAAACACAAACAAACTAAATATTGCGCCATCTGTCGGACGAACTTCAAATTACACAGAAACACTGCTCACGCCCCATAGAGCATGTATATAATGTTTGGTCAAAACTGGTGCAGTAGTTCTTGAGTTTAGCGATCACGAACATACACGTAATTTTTATATATATAGAGACAGTACTTAAAGATATGATAATTCATTGGAAGTAAATATAAAATAACTATTATATTTCAGATTTGCCAAATTAGCAAATTATAAATCTACATTAAATACAAATTCAAATTCAAGAGTACAAAATATTTATTTTAAACACAACGCAAAGTGAAAAGTGATAAGACAGAAATGCACAAAGATGATAAAATGCTTTGTGAAACACTTCGCACACTTACTTTGCATGAGAGTGCAAAGACTTTGTAAATAGTGAAAAGTCTTTGCAAAAATTTGCAAAGAGTGCAAAATCTTTACAAAAATTTGCTTAGTGCAAAGTGAGATTTGCAAAGAATATTGTGGAATAGATACACTTATCACTTTGCCAAAAATGCAATTTGATAAGTGCAAAGTGAAAAGTTGTGGAATTGGGCCCTGGTGCATTGTCTTGATGAAACAGCACTTTCTTTTTCACCAAATACGAATTTTTCCTGAATTTCATTACCATAACCTCATCTGTAGATAGAACTGTTTTCGCTTTATATTTACGCAATCCTATCATTTCATTCAACTGTTTTGACTGTTCCTTTATTTAAAATGTGAAGATTTGAACCCATGTCTCATGCATGGTTACGAATCGATGCTAAAACTCGGCTTTATTGCGTTGGAACATAGCCAACCCTCTATAGAAACATCCTCACGACGTTGTTTTTGTTCTTCTGCGAGCAAACGCGACACACATCTTGCGGATAACCGTCTCGTGTCCAAATTTTCGATCAATATGCGATGTATAGCACTTTTTGAAATGCTTATCATTTCAGCTAGCTCAAGCACCTTCATCCGATGAACATCCAATACCACTTTGTGGTTTTTCTTAAACGTTTCTCGCGCAACCCTCTATGTCAAACTCAATCAAAAGCTTGTTGTATGTCAAGAAAAACATCTGACCGATACATTTTATTCTCTAGAGCATTCACAATTCAGTGAACTTGATCAGGTGTACCATGATTCTGTCTTAATAGGCTAGGCGATTTCTTGTTACCGATGTTTTGTTCTACCATTTTATCCCGATTTTGACCAAACTTGTATTATTTGAAAGATATTTCTTTTTAGCTGTTCACCAGATTTCCAGATTTTTATTTTTTTTTTTTTTCTTTATTTTGAGTAAATTGCATTTAAGTACATTAAAATTATACATATGCTACGTGTGTGTTTATTAAATTTGTTAATGTGTTTGTTAATGAGTTTGTTTTCTTCATCCACAATAATAATAAACCAAAATAGTGTTGGTTTATGAATTGGCTAAGTTGAAAAATAAAGTTACTTAGAAATTGCATTCGAATTTCGAGCGCTGGAATCTGCTATTTCAAATTGATAGTCTAGAATAATTATTTTATTTCCTAGTACAGGCGACAATCTTCGTAAGAATATTTTTTCAAATGTTTTTGAAAATATGTATACATAACAAACTTATTGGTCCATTTGATGAAACTGTATTTTCAGCTTAATCTACGCACATTTCCACTGCGATGGTAATTGATCAAGTCTGAGAACTGAATTGTATATATGAGTAAGAAATACAATACATTTTTGTGAAAGATTGCTTATGACATTCGCATTACTCTGATCATATTTTGGGATTTAATTTTATTTAACAAATTTATTTTATTTCATTTATAGTAAATGCTTTAATGAGAAGATCCGTGAGCTACGAAAATCTGATATTTCCTCTTGTTGACCTTCAGTTTTAAATGATTGGCAAGAAATTTCAGAAATCTTTATCAGTTCTATACCAAGAACCAATGATGTTTTTGAGATATTTAGTGGCTTTCCATAAACGATGTTCTTCATATTTTGATATATTTAAAGTTTTAAGCTCACTGCAGGCCCTTTTATATACAGGTTTCGCATTAATATTTTTGCTTACTTGACATCTTTTTCGTAGCCTCTTTCTCTTTCTCAGAAGTTGTCGAATTCTAAAGGAAATAGTAAAATTTGAGGATCTATCTATCAATGGTATTACCATTTGGGGAGCTTGGTAAAGGATTCGTTTGTAACGGATTCAGTCGCATCATCAATTTCAGATTTTGCTGTCAAACTCATATTTAAACATACGTTACTCCAAATATTGCTGAAAAAGTGGTATATATGTGTTTGAGATTTCACTGTAACGGAAACTTTATAATTTATAAGTGCAAGTGTGTGGTGAAAACTTAAGTCATCGCAGCTCCTTATTTCTAATTGAGGCTAGGAATACCTTTGTAGATTAAAAATCAGCAAATCAGTAACGAAAATTAAAATAATTTAAATTATATTCAACTTTTAAATATTCAGATATCATTAAATTATATTTTAAAAATTTTTTGGATTCACTCACGAAAGTGGTGCAAGTACGTAACAGAAATAGAGATGAGTTCGTGACACGGTTCTGATCTAGATGTGAATGGAAATAAGTTAATAAGATGACGAATCTATGTCTTTCCTGTATTTGTGGCTTATGCAAAAATAATTACAATCATTCTGGCAAAAATTATTTTTTATCCACTCTCACTCATGGCTCAGGTTAGTCACAATGACGCTTGTTTTTTCATTAAAAAAATCACACAACAGGAAAGAAAAAAACGAATTGATAATACATATGTTTTTAAACTTACGTGTACTCATAATGTACGTGAGTATATAAACATATTGTATTCACGCGTTAAATCATTCAAACTCCGTGTTACTCATCATATTATTTATTTAACTGTTTATAGACTTTAATTACATGGGTTACTCAGCCGTTCAGCTCCAATAAAAATCAAATACTTTAATTACAATAACTGGAATATGGATAGTAAAGATAAAAATACAATTCCAAACAAATAAATCATATTGCGGTTATTTGTATTCAGTACGTTTATTTAAGTTATTTCCCAAAAGAACTTATGTATATTTATGTATTTAATATCAATCAATTTCGAAAAAAAAAATTATTAAAAAAATTCCTGCAACTTCTTTTTCACCAAACGACACAGAAATATGTTTCAAAGTACCTGTGATTGACGGTTTCATTATAAAATTTAATATTTAAGAAGAAAATACAAAATGTAATAACTTGAAGAGTTAATTTTGATTTTTACCGCAGCCAAAATTGTTTAGCTTTGTTAGAACTCAGCAGGAAAAGTAAACAAGATGCGATATAAGTTTTGGCAAATAGTGATGTAGACTTCTTTATTTTTTGTTCTGTAACATACATTCGATATTTTTTATAAAAGAATAAATTACAATTATTCACCGTTTTTAGTAAATTTCAAGCCGAATGAGATATGTCTTGAGAATGCCTCGACATGAATTTGTACAGATCCATTTATTATACCGGCCATATCACTGTGCAGAGGGTATACATAAGTTTTTCATTCACTTTGTAATAGTTAGAGAAAAAACCTGGACCCAATAAAATATATATATATTCTTGATTTCTTGACAAGCAGATTTGATATAGCGATGTCTGTCTGTCCGTCCGTGAAAATCTCGATCATGCCCTCAATGGGTCAGCTGGGTTTCCAACTTTTACTGAAGATGATTCATTGACACTCTGAGGAGGTTGGTATATAAAATCAACAAAATCGACTCCATATGTCCCAGGATTTCAACGGAAATGTAAAAACTATTAAAAAATTGCGATTGTTCTATGTTGTTCGTGTTATTGGTGTTAGTCTAAATTTTGTAATTTGTGTCTCGTAGCTGCAATTATTGTTATTGTTATGGTCATTGAGTTTGTAGGACTTGCATCATGAGTGTGCATGTATCGTTATAATACAAGCGTCATATTACGTTAGGCTGGTATTGACACGCTTATTTTGGCGTTGTCCCGAAATAAATACAAACCAATAAGAAAATTATAGTCGGTCTAAACCGACGATAGGATACCCTATATCATGCTTTTGGAGACCCTATCTATTCAGAGATAGTTCATATCGAATGCTATATTTATATGGGGACTAGGTCGAAAAATCGACCGATCCTGACCATATTTAGTAAGGTCACTTAGTTTTTGCAAAAACATATATGAACCAAATTTTAAAAGAATCTGTGCAATATTTTTGGTTTTTGATATATTTTTTGACTACTGATAAGTGGGTGTAGTAAACATACACAAACCCAATTTGACCGAGGTGTATATGATAATTTGGATATTATGGCAATTTAAGTCGATCCCTTAGGGGACTAGGTCTGAACATGAACCGATTTTCCCCAACTTCAGTAGCGTTCATCCTATGGCCGACAGAAGCTTATGTACTAAATTTCATCAAAATATATTGATACCTACGACCTTTACTTTACATGGACACACAGACGGACAGACTGACGGACATCGCTCAGTCGACTCAGAAAATTATTCTGGGTTGATCGGTATAATAAAATGTGGGTCTGGGTCAAATATTTTTGGTAGTTACAAACATCAGCACAAAGTCATTATACCCTGACCAGATAGTGTTCCAGGGTATAAATACTGATGTATGGTTGATTTAATATTAAAAATATCACTCAGACATATATATGTCTTCTACTCTACTAATAAATAATAATCATAGGCCCTGTATATCCTATGTTTTTAAAAAAAATTATTAAAAAAGGGAAAAATTTTTGAAAATTTCGTTCGGTTAGTCACTGAAGTCGCTAAACCTCCTGGAAGTTATATTATACTGCGCTACCTTCACACTGACTTGGAATTTCTCACCGCTTTCGTCTTTTTTTTTTTTTTTTTTTTTTTTAAGACTAGTTCCGCGAAGCCGAGTGGCTTGTCTGCAGAAAATTAAAATTAAGAAAAACATTTAAACCTAAGAAAAACATTTTTTGGGATATATAAAGGGTTATCCATTTTGCGGTTTCAAAATTAAACGTAAATAAAACACATATAAAATATTTCTTTTTCATGATATTCCTTTTTTGTTATAAAGCTTGAACGTTGACATTATGTGGGAAACACTACATCATTTAAATGACCACCATGCGAATTGTTGCAAGCATTGATTCTTTTGAGGTAATTTTCGATCACATTTTGACACGTATTGGGCGGTATCTCAGCCATAACTTGACGAATGTTGGTTTTTAAGTGCTCAAGAGTTAAAGGTTTATCTGCATAAACACGGTCTTTCGCGTAGCCCCACAAAAAAAGTCTAATGGTGTCAAATCGCATGATCTTGGTGGCCCGTTGATATCGCCACGACGAGAAATTACGCGGGCAGGAAATGTCTCTTGCAATAAAGCCATATTCGCTCGAGTTGTGTTGCATGTGGCACCGTCTTGTTGAAACCACATATTCTCCAAGTCGTTTTCTTCAATAGCAGGCAAAAAAAAGTCGATTATCATATGACCATAACGCTCCGAATTGACCCTGACAGTCGTTCCATCGTGGTTTTCGAAGAAGTAAGGTCCAATCACACCTTCGGACCAAAGAGCGCACCAAACAGTGACTTTTCGTGGATGTAATGGCCTCTCTTCAATTACTTGAGGATTTTCAGAACCCCAAATACGACAATTTTGTTTATTAACATACCCACCGGGTGAGAAATGTGCTTCATCGCTGAAGAAAATTTTGTTCGAAAAATCGCCGTCCACAGCCTGTTGTTCAAGCACCCATTCCACGTATCTACGACATAGTGAATGGGCAACTGGCTTCAGTTGTTGTGTGAGCTGGACTTTATATGGATGTAGGTGTAGATTCAAATGCAAAATACGCCATAATGTGCCGTAAGATAGTCCTAATTCCTGAGAACGACGAGGAATCGACACATTCGGGTCTTCGGCAACACTTTTACTTACAGCAGCGATATTTTCAGCGGAACGAGCGAAGCGGTGATGCACAGGCCTTACAATATCTGTAACCGCTCCAGTCTCTTCAATTGCTTGCGTAGTTGGACGATTATGTAAACCATAATTTCCTCTTAAAGCACGATATGTGGCTGTGCCAGAATCACCATTTTTGTAGTAGGTTTTAATAGTTTTTATGCACACAAGTTAAGCGATCCATTTTCGTCATTTTCGGGAAAACTCCAAACGATTTTTTTTTTTTTGATTTTTTGTGACTTATATGTATATGGCTAATTCTGAGACTCGAGCACATCGGCCATAATATATGCATCGCCTCTCTCTCACTCTCTCTCTCTCTCTGAAAGGCCTTCAATTTCCTCTCCTTTGGCTTATCTATATATTAATACGTGAAGGTAAATTTTTAGTTCCCGTTTTAAGCAATATGCGGGCACGGAGGAGTGTGAAAATTGGCATAGTTATAGTTCAAATGGAGGAGAGGCTGAGAATGATAAAATTTATCTTTAATCTGTCTTAAAAATATATTAAATTAAATAAAATAAAATATTTATAATAATTCGTTACACCCTGTTAATGCGAATGATTTAAATTATGTATCAGACGCTCTGTGTTGAATTGTGAATTGCTAAAATTGATTAGCATACCTTCGGGCTCATTTAAATGTTCATAATTTTTTTATATATAACTGTAGATTAAAACAAGTAAGAAAATTATAGTCGGTCTAGACCGACTATACGATACCCTATACCATGCGTTTAGAAACCCTATCTCTTAGGCCCAACTAACTGGACATTGAAAATAAGCAAAAACCAAATTTGAGTGGGATTTTTATTAATTTGTTTGGCCGCAGATATGAAAAAGTTCATATCGGATGCTATATCTATAAAGGGACTAGGTCCAAAAATGGACCGATCCTGATCATGTTTGGTAAAGTCTCTTGTATTTTGCAAAAATATGTACAAACAAAATTTGAGAAGAATCAGTGCAATATTTTTGTTTTTAAATAGATTTAAGTGAAGATCGGGAAGCAGCTCTATATGGGGTCAAAGGGATAATTTTTGGACTACTCATTAGTGGATGTAATGAACGCATACAAACTCAATTTGAGTAAGATCTATATGACAATTTGGATCTTATGGCAATTTATGTCGATTTCATATGGGTAATTTGTATGGGGGCTAGGTCTGAACATGGACCGATTCTCACCAATTTCAATAGCGTTCATCCCATGGCCGACAAAAGCTTATATACCAAATTTCGCCAAAATATATTCATATTTGCGACCTGCAGTTTGATTACAAGCTTTACATGGACACACAGACGGACGGACATTGTTAAATCAACACAGAAAGTGATTCTGATTCGATCGGTATAATTAAAGATGGGTCTAGGTCAAATATTTTTGGTTGTTACAAACAGCAGCACAAAGTCATTATACCCAAACCACATAGTGGTATAGGGTATAAAAACATTGGAAGACAAAAATTGAATGAAAAAATATTTCCTAGAATTTTCACTCGAATTTCGAGTCCTTCTTTATCAAAGCGAAGATATATTTGCTGAAATGTTTTTCAACTTATATTTGAAGTTATAGTGAAGCGCGTTTGGGATTTCCCCTCCTGGTACAGTTTCATTCCTAAGAAATTTACCGTTATATTAAATATACAAGTGCAACAATGAGTGGCTCATTTTAATTGTGAAGCTCTTTTTTTATAGCTTTTTATATATCTTAAATTTTTATATGTAAAATATATTGAATTGACACATTAATATTGATTTTATTAACAACAGAAAAAATTAATTATGTTCCCATATTATTGTAAATAGTTTCTTAACAAAAGTTTTCTAATCAAAGGTGACTCCCTGCAGTTTTTGACAATTATTGACTGAAATAATATAAAATTCATTTAGTCTTTTTCTGTTATCAAATACTTTATTTATAAGTAACGAAAAAACAACTTCACCAACAACAACAAACGGTATAACAGAAATCTTTATTTTATAAGTTCTGGTCTATCGAAAATTTTAATCAAGAAATCGCGAGATTGTAATCATATGAGTTTCACTGAAATAAAGGGTTTTTCAACAGGGGCGCTACAAAAGTAGAAAGACAGAGACAGCAAACGACACCATATTTCTTGCCGCTCTTTTGACATTTCTCTTCAGTAAGATTTGCCATTTCATGACGGAAAGATATACGAGCCAACAACGAGTCAAAATTATTAAAATTTACTACCGAAATTCGAAGCCAGTGGCCTCAACGTTAAGAGCGCTACGTCCAATTTATGGTCGTCATAATCGTCCTAGCAGATCAACAATTGAGCGTCTGGTGGAAAAATTTGAATCAACAGGCACAGTACAAAATGTTCCCGTGCCAGTGAGACAAAGAAGTGCCCATAGTGTCGAGAATATTGCTGCCGCTGAGGCTTCAGTTGAAGAAAGCCAAAATGTGTCTCTCACAGTCGTTCTCAAGCGTTGGGCATCTCTGTGACGCCGTTGTGGCGAATTTTGCGAAAATATCTTGGCCTACATCCTTACAAGATCAAATTGACGCAAGAACTGAAGCCGCTTGACCACCAGAAGCGTTGTATGTTCGTGAATTGGGCTGAGCAACAACTTGAAAATGATTCGGATTTTCATCGAAAATTCATCTTCAGCGATGAGGCTCATTTCTGGCTGAATGGCTTCGTCAATAAACAAAATATGCGTTATTGGTCAGACAGCAATCCACCCGTACTCCATGAGTCATCATTGCATCCTGAAAAAATTACGGTTTGGTGCGGTTTATGGGCCGGCGGCGTCATTGGGCCGTACTTCTTCCGTGATGATCAAGACCGGCACGTTACTGTGAATGGGAATCGCTACCGTTCAATGATAACCGAATATTTTTGACCCCAATTGGATGATATGGACTTGGAGGACATGTGGTTCCAACATGACGGCGCGACAAGCCACACTTCGAATGTCACAATCAATTTATTGGAAACCAAGTTTAGAGAACGTGTTATCTCACGAAGTGGTCCAGTCGATTGGCCGCCTCGGTCATGCGATTTGACGCCGTTGAACTATTTCCTGTGCGGCTACGTCAAGTCCATGGTCTATGCCAACAAGCCAGCGACGATTGATGAACTTCGTACGAATATCGAAGTGAAATTGCAGCAGTATCGGCCGATTTATGCTTGAAAACCGTCGAAAATTGGGTTCAGCGTCTGGACTTCTGCAAGTGTGTCCGTGGTGGCCATGCAAAAGAGATCGATTTCCATACATAATGGCATCGAACGTACTTTCACAGGAATAAAGAATTTCATTTGTAGCGCTCTTATTGAAAAACCCTTTATTTCTGACTAAATTTTGGGCAAAAACACTAGAGTGCAAAATCCGGACTACACCGTCACCTTGAAGTAGTTCACGATCTAAAAAGAAAAGCCACTACAAATGATTTTAAAATTTCACCATTTCAAAAGATCCAGAATACGTTGGATAAATATATAAACCATCTAACTTTTGATTACCTGGTTGCAAAACATGATGAAGTTTATGAGTTTTCCATAAATACCATAACAAAAAGTGATTTTATACAAAAAAGCATGTACGGCAAATGTTTTCTTTTGTTACGAACTCGATTTTTTGTCTTAAGTTTTCAATTGCAGCTTAAGCATAATGTGAAGTCGGGCGAAAAAATAATTTTGTCTCAATGATGGAATTTTCTATAATTTTTTTAATAGGGGTAATTTGTTTTAAACATATTTCACTGTCATTCGATGTCTTCAATGGCGAATTAAGACCCGTTATCCATTACATATTTCAACTAAGAGGAAGCGGAGATGTAATTTTGCGAAATTTGACGCCACCTGCATTTTTGTATTGGCACTGGGTCTGAACATGCACGGATTTTTACCAATTTCAATACCGTTCATACTGTGGCCGACAAAAGCTTATACAATTCCCGCTCGATTATATGAATATCCAGTTTTGTGAACATCCAGAATAACTAGCAACAAAATTTTAACACATGAGGTTCTAAAGAGTGAACACAAACTTTAACTCTTATGTGAACAAGCTGCAACCGTACCATATTTGAACTGATTGCCATAGTAGAAACTTCTTCTTTCCCCAAATGTCGTAGAGATAGTGTACACAAAAATGTAAAAGAACATTTATTATATTTTTTTGAGGTTTTTTTTCTTTTTCAAGGTTTTTATGTTTTAAATTATTATCCATAAATAAAAAAGAAAAAACAATTTTTTTTATATAAGTTTTTATTTGCAATCTATTTAACAATAATAAGCAAATGGGTTAAAGATAAACAACCCCTCCACTGAAATTAAAACATATCTACAATCGTATACACTTACATACTCATATAACTTACATAAAACTTAGGTCTATTTTATTTTATATATAGTATTCATATTAAGTTTACATATTTACAACTACTTTTTCCTAAAAGGAAGATCTAGCATATGGTACCTTTTCAGTCTATTTACCTCCTCATCCAGTAAACTAATTGCAAGTAAATTTGAGTGATTACTTAATCCGTCAAGATATCTTGTGCTAATACTACAGATTTCTTCCTTAACTTTTGGTATTGAAAGGTCTTTATGTATGTTATTGTTTGTTATAAACCAGGGTGTGTTTAACATCATCCTTAAAGATTTAGATTGATAACGTTGGAGAATTTCAATGTTCGAATTGCTTGCAGTACCCCACAGTTGGATTCCATATGTCCATACAGGTTTCAAAATAGTTTTATATAGCAATACCTTGTTTTCAAGGCTTAACTCTGAGTTTTGGCCAAGCAACCAATACATACGTTTAGTTTTTATGTCTAAATGATTTCTTTTTGCATTTATATGGTTACTCCATGTCAATCTTCTATCTAAATTCATTCCAAGGTATTTTACACAGTCTGATTTAGGGATTTGTTCATCATTTAAAAACGTTGAAGGACAATCACCCTTTCTTAGAGTAAATGTGATATGCGTAGACTTTTTAGCATTAACACAAATGTTCCATTTCTTTAACCAGATACTAATTTTAATAAGTTGTTATTGTACCATTTTTGAGGCTTCCTCTTTAGAGTCGTTACTTGCCATTAACGCTGAATCATCAGCATATGTTGCAACCGTAACATCTCCAGTAACCGGCAAATCCGAGGTGAAAATAGTATAGTGCACAGGGCCCAGCACGCTGCCCTGTGGTATTCCTGCCATTATTTCCAAATATTTGATATTTCGCTATTTATTTTAACATAAAAACATCAATTTTGTAAATACGATTTAAGGACAAAATAGTCCGGTGCAGGAAGATTTTAAGTTTAAAGAGTAGACCTGGATGCCAAACTCTGTCGAAAGCTTGCTTAACGTCCAAGAATACCGCGGAGCAATACTGTTTATTTTGTAGCGCATTTCTTACTACTTGTACTACTCTATTGCACTGTTCAGGAGTTCCATGCTTATACCGAAATTCAAATTGATGATCAGGTATAATATTTTGTTTTTCTAATATTGGCAGCATTCTACGTAAAAAGAGCCTTTCGAATAATTTTACAAAAGTGGACAGAAGACTTATAGGCCTATAAGATTTGATATCATTTTCCGGCTTCCCAGGTTTTGGAACCATCACTATTTCTGCACGTTTCCATTGTTCCGGAAAGCGCTGAAGAATTGAGTTAAATACTAAAGTTAATAAAATAAAAGCTTTCTTGGGCAACGCTTTAATATTTTTGGTACATATTTTATTATACCCGGGTAAAAAGAAAAATAAAAAAAAATTAAGATTTTTCGAATTTATTTTTCCAAATTGGTTCAAAATAATTATCACATTTCATAACAGACTGTACATGTAATAGACCAATAAATTCCGAATTATAATTAGTGGATTCTCCTCATTTTACCTCACCCTTGATGCCATGAACGTCTTCGAGCATCTATATTTTTTCTAAAATTGATTGATGGACTTCCGAGCTTCTGCGGAAAGCTATCCTGTTGGCGAAGACTGATATCGAATTATATCTTTGCCATGCGCCAATATTTTATGGACTTTCGGGGTCAGTTTCTTCAATTGCTACACTTCCGACAAAAGTGATGCAGTTTTCGAAGATTAAAACATTCAAAATCGTTCCCAATCTTTTATTGATTTCATTGTTAATTCCAGTTAATTCCCATATTTTTTAAAAAACTCCGCGAAGTGTTTCCATCGCTTGTGTTCCTGTATCAGCACCTGGGGTAGTCCACTTTTAGTCCAACTTCTTTAAAAAAACGCATATTGTATTCGGTTCTTCCTGATTTTTTTTTTGTGGAAGGTCATACGCCAATATTAGCAAAAACTTCATATACCTTATCCTTGCGTCTAATGGTGAGTTCTATATTCACAATTGCTCTCCTCGTTTGCAGTGTCGTTCAAATTTTTTTTTTTATACCCTATACCACTATGTGGTTTGGGTATAATGACTTTGTGCTGCTGTTTGTAACTACCAAAAATATTTGACCTAGACCCATCTTTTATTATACCGATCGAATCAGAATGACTATCTGATTCGTTTTAACGATGTCCGTCCGTCCGTCCGTCTGTGTGTCCATGTAAAGCTTGTAATCAAACTGCATGTCGCGAATATGAATATATTTTGATGAAATTTGGTATATAAGCTTTTATCGGTCATGGGATGAACGCTATTGAAATTGGTGAGAATCGGTCGATGTTCAGACCTAGCCCCCATACAAATGACCCATATGAAATCAACATAAATTGCCATAAGATCCAAATTACCACATAAATCTTAGTAAAATTGAGTTTGTATGTGTTTATTACATCCATTAATCAGTAGTTCAAAAATGATCCCTATGGGCCAACTCTTAGTCATAGGCCCCATTTAGAGCTGCTTCCCGATCTTCACCTAAATCTATCAAAAAACTAAAATATTGCACTGATTCTTCTCAAATTTTTTTTGTATATATTTTTGCATAATACAAGAGACTTTACCAAACATGGTCAGGATCGGTCCATTTTTGGGCCTAGTCCCCATATAGATTTATCATACGATATGAACTTTTTCATATCTGCAGCCAAAAAAATTAGTAAAAATCCCACTCAAATTTGATTTATGCTTATTTTCTATATCCAGTTACTTGGGCCTGAGAGATAGGGTCCCTAAACGCATGGTATAGGGTATCTTATTGTCGGTCTTGACCGACTATAATTTTATTACTTGTTTTTTTTCTTTTTGCAAATCGGGCATGACAAAATTGAGGTTGTATTTGTCAGTTCGTTTACGACTTATCCCTCAACCATGGTCAGGTGGAACTCTTAACTACATATGATATGTTACTTCTCTAATTTTCAGCACTGCGGCAAGGACCAAATTGAATATTTGTGCAAATTGAATATTTGGAGCATGAAAATTGATAATGCAAGAGAGGACAACAAGCGTATATACATGCACCTGAAAACTGAAACGGAGGAGCGTGTTTCTGGAACAAAATCTTGTTCCATAAATACGGCCATTTTGTCTTGCTCCCAAAGTTAGGACCAAAAATTTACGATATTTGAAATTTATGTTATGCACACACAACACACACATCGAAACACATTCATAGTCATAATTGCCTTCGTTCGCTGCTTGCTTGTAGAAAAAAGGTGATTAATAAACAAATGAAAAATGAAAATTATATTTATGAATAGTTGATATATAATTGTATATAAAAGAAATAGCTAACATAAAAATTTATGTTATTGTCTTTAAAAAAAAATATTTGTAAAAAAAAGTAGTGAGAAAAAAATCTCTTTTTGAGTTTATTTGGCGGCCCCTGAGAAGGGCCTTTTGTATTTTATTTAATAATTTTAATACAGTAGTTGGCATTAAAAAATTATATCATTGTGGTTAAAAAAATATACCAATAAAAAATATAAAGATTTATAGCTAACAATAAAAAAATAAAAATTTTATTAACAAATAATCAGTATATAATTAAAAATAAAAATATTTAACATAAAAATTTATTATGTTGTCGTTAAATTAAAATTTTTCTGTTATTAAATTTGACTTATTCTAGGTGTTAATTTTTTAAATTATCTATTTTGCACCAACCGTTGTCTACTTTTTAAAATATTTTTGAGTTTTTATACAACAAAACAGTTATAGAAAAATCTAAAAATCTATTGTAGTAATTATTGCCCGCCTCAAGTTTATTATATGAACTTTTGGGGAAGACCTGCGTATAAATCGAAAAGAATTTTTTGAAGAGATCTTCGTAATAACTGGGTGCCACTAACTGGTCTCCACATTATAATCCTTGTTCTGTATGAAGGTTGGCGCTGATCCTACTGGTCGTTTTGCCATATCTAAACATTTTTCGCATTTGATTTTCTTCACAAAATTTTTAATAATTACATATCCCGTATAATATGGCAGCGTTTCCAACTCATTGCTAGTCACTCCAAGTTCCGGATTAATAACAACGGTATCATTATCATTATCCGCTTCATCCGTGGATATCTGCATATCAATATTGTTTCTAAATATTGGCTGTTGATCAGATAACTCCTTTGATTCGTCGTTTGCTTTCGTCCATTCCAGCATAATGTTCTCGACCTCCTCACAATTTTGACTTTCTGGGTGATCGTTTGAACCACCCTTCGGACGTATTTTAGGGAACAAATTTTCTAGGCATTCTGGTTAAATTTCCCAAACGCAATGAAATTTGTTTCGTCATACTTTTTGAAGAAATATCGGCTTAAATCGAGGAAACAAGGAAAGAATGAACCCATTGATGTATATGTTTCTAGATTGACCGCCAAATCTAAATGTTTCCAAGCATTCAATAAAGTCAAGTATGAAATCAGTTTTTTCGCTATAAATCCTGCTACATGGCCTCCTGTCTGGATTTTTGTCAAAAAGTTTTTGGAATTTAGGACATAAAACATTTTATTGAACTGATCAACGAAGAAAACCGTACCCGGCACTTTTCTCAGTAATTATTCATTGAAGAACACAGCATACAATTTAGTTCTTATAACTGCAAACATGCTGTGACTCTGCACTTGAGCTGCTCTCGAAACTTTCATTCTTAAAAGTGTCGGCAGCATCCGCATGAGCAGACTTTTCTTGTCTGATTCGTAGAAAACATCTATGGTTGCTGTAACATTCCTTTTTTTTTTTTTTTTTTTTTTTGATTAGTCAACACTCAGGGGATGCCCCCTACAGATGCAGTGCATTGTGTTGATCTCAGAAAAGATATAGATATAGGAAGGAGGAAAGAGGGAGTAGTGTGTTAATTTTTTTTTTTTTTTTTTTTTTTTTTGCAGCGACAGACCAAAGCCTCTGGTGGGAATCGAACCCAAGTCCCCCGCATGGTAGGCGAGCACGCTACCTACTCCCCTATCGGGGCGCCTTACTTGTTTCAATGTCATGATTAATTAGTGCGTTTATTATTACATAATAAATACTTCCTTGTCAGCCACAGTTTTAAAGTAAGGCGTATCAGGTGTAACTCCTAACTGATTGAAAAATCCAATGTTTGTCTCTCCGTGATCCATAACGATGCATGCAACATTCAATCCGATTTCTGTCACTTTTTAAATGTTCTCAAATGCCAGGTCCTTCAATTGGTTGCTTTTAAGCGAATCGGAGGTTGCATAGAAGCTGATCACATATTTCCAGTTACTAAAAATCCCCTTTTAGCTTGAAAACCAATGCTATCGTTGCAACTTCCTTTGATCTTTTATCTGGGACATCGACAGGCTCATCAATCCGATCATTTGATTTACTATACACCAAGTCCTTTCTCTTTGAAAATTGTCGATCAGTAAAACGCATTCCCTTTCTCGTGGTCCCAAATTTGCAGTAATTCTCCTTAAGTTATTTAAAACATAGTTGTCAGTTCCGGATTACACACATTTCATTGGCCTCCAATTCCTTAAGGACGACTTTGATGGGAGTTTAAATTTCAGCAATAGTTCCATAGTTCCAAGTTTTTTGCTCTCTAACAATGTGTGTTTGTGTATGTATGTATGTTTTGTTCTTGCTTCGTAAAAATGTGTTTCTGTATATATTTTGTTTCTGGCTGAGCACCATTGCGGGAGCATACAAGAGAGAAGGTGCATATTGTTAATATCGTACAATTATAAAATTATCGTAGAATAAAATGTTTCGGCAACATCCTGCATTGGGCGGTTTCATGGAACACCGTTTATTAAAAATTTTTTGTGCTGAACTATCAAAATTTGTATATACACTTGTTGTCCTCTCTTGCTAAGCGGTTCCATTTTCAGTTTGCATGTTTTGAATGTTCTTCACCGTGGTCCTTATAAGTTCCGGTTATTCCCTTGCAAACTGAATTATTATTATGCGGCAATAATGCACTGATGACGGCCGTGTATTTTTTCAGTGTGCGGAAACAACAGACTTAAGCCGCAAAGGAACAGCACATCACATAAACATATATCAGTCTGATATTGTAGCGTCATACTTACCTAGTTTTTTTTTTTTTTTAACTGAAACTAGACCACATTGCTTAAAAATTGAGTGTTTTTTTTTAATAGAAAATCGGTCAACTTTGAAGGCTTATGCTTCTAAACTAAAAATCTGAATTTATTGAAGGTATCAAATTTATAATCTTTCAACAATTTCCTATAAGTTGAGTTTATTCAAAATATCGTAAGCGCACATGGAATTTATGATTTTTGCAACCTCATTCGTTCTAAGGGCGCCACTGTGCGTCGCTAAGTCAACTCAGAAAAATAATTCTGAATCTTTCGGTATATTTAAAGGTGCATCTAGGTTATTCATTTCTAGTTGTTACAAACATCAGCAGAAACTCATTATACCCTTATCACAAAATGGTAGTGGATATGAAAATGTTGTTCTTAAAAACATGTTTTATTAAAGAACTTTCCCTGTTTTGACCGTAACATTATTCAATTTGATTTATTATAAATTTGATTACAAACCATGTGTTTTTCTCCACCCTTCAAGGCACATAATTAAAACTTATAATTTATCTTTTGCAACTTTAAGTCTTTCTGATTATTTGTTGTGTGTGAATTAAATTAAGAAAACAATCTTAAACACTTTCATAATCATAAAAACTTTGATAGTTTCTTATCACCAAATCGTACAATGTAAAAATCCCCTGTTAAACAAACAGTGTTAAACAAAACACAATTTAAACTTTTAATGTTTGTCACTTTCTAAAGTACGAGTATCTTAGATTACTGAAATTGAAAAAAAGTACTTAAAGATTTTATACAAAATGTAACAGAAACTAATATAAAATTTATATTTCGTTCTCAAACTATGGATTATATAAATTATGTGCATATGTACGCAACAATTTGTAAGTAGATCTCTGTTTTTATTTTAGCAACAATAAAAAAAGCTCTCCTTTTTCACATTATATCATCAAAATTGTTCTTGTTTTTAATGTCATGGCATTAGTAAATGTTACAAGTAGCAATTTGTATTCTATCTAGCTGTATGTTGTGTAAAAAGAACCGTATAATCGGATGCAATGCAATGCTACTTTTTTATTTTGCACATATTTTTTTTTTTTTTTTTTTGTATTAGGAAATTGAAACTTCTAATAAAGGAAATTCTTACAGTGACACATGTCTAGATATAAAGAGTCTCATTGATTCTAAAGTACTACGAAGTAGTTGGAACAAAAAACATACAATTCTTGTAGTCATTTACACTAAATCCCACTCCTTCGCTGTCTAAAAGACAAGCAGCAGAACTGTAAAGTGTCAAATGGTTGTATATACTTACCCTGCTTAAGAAAAAAAAAAACACTTTAAAAAGGACATATTATATTGGATATGGAAGAATACAACATTTTAAGGAAAATTGTACATACGAGTAGCATTTATACTCTACAACTTAAGTAAGTCTAAAATGAATAAATTTCAATATATTAGTTTCCTAAAAGCGATTGCTTGAGCCTTAAAAAAATGACCTACATATTTAATTAACACAGAATTGTAGATTTATTATGTTGTAAGAAATGTTAACGAGTAAAAGTTGACACAATTGAAAAAAATTCGATTACCTGAATTGAACTTAATTCTAAGGGGAAAAAACTATTTTTAAGGTATGTCCTAGCTTTCAATCCCACAAAAATGAAGTTTTTTAAAAGTACTGTAGCTCAGTCGTTTTTCAATTTATCAACTTTGGGTTTTTTTGCGTAAAAGTAGACGTAGTTTTCTAATTTTTTTCCATACTTGTTTGTGTTTCTATTTTTTTATCCTTCTCTCCCAGAGCGATGAAAAGGGGTACGTAAAAATGAGAAAGCAAACGGGGTGTCGTTTTTCTTGAGAACCAGATGCCGTAACGAAATTCGGCGGATGGCGTTTTGTTGGGTATCACGTCCCGCAGGCTCTGAACTAGGATATTTCCAAAATATCGAAAACTGACCAAATGGCGCAATTTTTTTTAAGTTCAAAAATTAGCTGTTTTTGGGGGGTTTTGCCCCACCCCTCTACGGTAGTAAAGTTAGACTAATTATCCTTGTTCAGGACCTGGCTGACATGATGACCTATAAAACACCGCCCGCCGAATTTCGATGCGACTTCTGGTTCTTGAGAAAAACGACACCCCAGTTTGAAAAAAGTGATCTTGAGAAAAACGCATTTAAAGTTTTTTACAAGGATTTTCTATATTACCATACAAATATGACATCAAGAGTACCCCACTGGTTAATTTCAGAAAATAAGTCCAGAATATTATTTTTTAGAATCATTAAAATATTATCAACAAGTTTTATCGAAATCCTTCCACAAATATCTATTATTTCGATATTTTGTTTAAAAAAAAATCTTAATATCCTTAAATTTGACTTTTGACCGTAAAGGTGGAAAATTTATAGTGTTTCAATTTATCCTTAATTTCCAGGATTGAGAACTTATATCAAGTGGTATAATATTTCGACAAAAGATATTTGAAGTAAGAAAACACGAAAAAGATGTAGCCTAACAGTTGAAAAGGTATGAAAATTAACATTTTTCTTCAAATCCACTGAAATAAAAACGCTGCCCTCGCCAAATTAAGAGCAGGAAACCTACAATATTTGGCATTTTTAATCAGATTTATTTTGCTATTAAGACCTTACGGTTGATTTCGGTTGAAAAGTAAAATTGGAGATTTTAAAATAGTGCTAAAACAAACGTACCGATTTGACATTAATTTAGAACGGCATAACAATAGACGAGATGTAAAATACTTTACATAAGATCATTTTGGGATCAGGAGAATGCAAAAATATTGTTGTTGTAAATGATTTCAATGTCTTTAAAAAATGTGAGCTCGATTTTCTTAATCAAGTGGTCTGCGACGGATTTATTGCCTGGGGAACTTAATATAATTTGGCTGTTTTATAACCGATAATACGTTTTATTTTTTTATTAGAAATATAGTTTACTCTAGATTATGGCTTATTAATTAATTTAATTGAAACGCAATTATTAATATCAAAATTTTTGAGAAAAATTATTTTTTTTTTGATAATTTTTACATATAAATTCATATTTAAACTTTGATCTCAATGCGCGTCCAGAAAGCAATGTCCGATTTGGCTCAAATTTTGCGCACTAAAGTTTTAGATGCAGTGTCACAATAATCCGACCCGCACACCTTAAATTCGACCAAAAATTTTTTTCATACAAACCGCTGTCACCCTAATATACATATACATATATGTAGCTCTGTAACTCCAAAAACAATTCGAATTTTAAACAAGTAAGAAAATTATAGTCGGTCTAGACCGACTATATGATACCCTATACCATGCGTTTAGAAACCCTATCTCTTAGGCCCAACTAACTGGACATAGAAAATAAGCAAAAACCAAATTTGAGTGGGATTTTTATTATTTTTTTTTTGGCTGCAGATATGAAAAAGTTCATATCGGATGCTATATCTATATGGGAACTAGGTCCAAAAATGGACCGATCCTGACCATGGTTGGTAACGTCTCTTGTATTTTGCAAAAACATATACAAACAAAATTTGAGAAGAATCAATGCAATATTTTTGTTTTTTAATAGATTTAAGTGAATATCGGGAAGCAGCTCTATATGGGGCCAAAGGGATCATTTTTGGACTACTCATTAATGGATGTAATGAATGCATACAAACCCAATTTGAGTAAGATCTATATGACAATTTGGATCTTATGGCAATTTATGTCGATTTCATATGGGTAATTTGTATGGGGGCTAGGTCTGAACATGGACCGATTCTCACCAATTTCAATAGCGTTCATCCCATGGCCGATAAAAGCTTATATACCAAATTTCATCCAAATATATTCATATTTGCGACCTGCAGTTTGATTACAAGGTTTACATGGACACACAGACGGACGGACGGACGGACGGACGGACATTGTTAAATCAACTCAAAAAGTGATTCTGATTCGATCGGTATAATTAAAGATGGGTCTGGGTCAAATATTTTTGGTTGTTACAAACAACAGCACAAAGTCATTATACCCAAACCACATAGTGGTATAGGGTATAAAAATCTTTTTAGGGAATTACTTTTTAAGGATTTTGGAAGACATTTATGAAAAAAAATTTCTGTTTTAAGCAGAGGTCATACCTTAAACTCGTCTTTAACTAGTGGTTTTCTCTTAGCAACTTCAGATTTAATAACGAAGTCGTTTATTAATTTGAAATTTATATATCGAGAGTAAAAAAAATGGATTGGTAAAAATAGTCAGTCTCTTATTCAGGAAATATTTCGAAAAATTTACTCAAACTAATTCTTATATTTCTCTGTAGCGAGCTTGTACGTATAAACTTTTGATGGCAGTATCTAGGACTGCCACGGTTATAACCGGTAACGGAGTATCAGGATTCCGGAGAGCGAACGTGAGAACGGCTACAACATCTAAAGAAGACAACAGACGCGTAAAGTACCTACTGACGAAACTAATAATGCAGGACTCATAATAGAGAGAAAATTTTATGTCGGCTAGAGTATTCAAATTACTCGAATTCAAGCAATTACGGGTAGTCAGGTGCTTATAGCGTAACTATCCGGGCACCTGAGTACTCGTTAAAAAAAAAATCAGAAAAAATTTCTTTATTAATTAAAAAATGTAATAATATTTATTTCAGAAATGTGTGCCATTTAGCCGGCTCATTTCCATTTGGTAACCTATTTTGGTTAGAATAATATTTAAATATAGAAGATATCTGGCAGTTGAATGTTATAGTACTATAAGAAATGTAATTTTTCGATCTTTTCAACCAAACCTTAATTTATTCAGTTCAAGTTTAACATTGTTTTCTTTAAGAAATAATTGAAATCCCCACTTTAATATTTCTATTGCCTGGCCTACTGCGTTTAAAGATTTGTATTTTCAATGAATCAGGTGTACTTTCTTTTTATAATTGATTTTTATATTAAAAAATTTCGAGTACTCGGGTACTCTATAATCGGTATTTTATTCTCTCTGACTTTTAATGACAAAAAATGTTGTAGAGTTTAATAGAATCGGTTTTACTGACTTTGGTTTTCTCTTTCTTTAACCTTGTTTGTATACCCTATACCACTATGTGGTTTGGGTATAATGTAACAACCAAAAATACTTGACCCAGACCCATCTTTTATTATACCGATCGAATCAGAATCACTTTTTGAGTCGATTTAACAATGTCCGTCCGTCCGTCCGTCCGTCTGTGTGTCCATGTAAACCTTGTAATCAAACTGCAGGTCGCAAATATGAATATATTTTGATGAAATTTGGTACATAAGCTTTTATCGGCCATAGGATGAAAACTATTGAAATTGGTGAGAATCGGTCCATGTTCAGACCTAGCCCCCATACAAATGACCCCTATAAAATCGACATAAATTGCCATAAGATCCAAATTGTCGTATAGATCTTAGTCACATTGGGTTTGTATGTGTTTATTACATCAATTAATGAATAGTCCAAAAACGACCCCTATGGGATAACTCTTAGTCATAGGCCCCATATAGAGCTGCTTCCCGATCTTCACTTAAATCTATCAAAAAAACAAAAATATTGCACTGATTCATCTCAAATTTTGTTTGTATATATTTTCGCAAAATACAAGAGACTTTACCAACCATGGTCAGGATCAGTCCATTTTTGGACCTAGTCCCCATATAGACTTAGCATCCGATATGAACTTTTTCATATCTGCAGCCAAAAAAATTAATAACAATGCCACTCGAATTTGGTTTATGCTTATTTTCTATATCCAATTAGTTGGGACTAAGAGATAGGGTCTCTAAACGCATGGTATAGGGTATCGTATAGTCGGTCTAGACCGACTATAATTTTCTTACTTGTTTTTTTTTTTTAATTTAACGCACACACACAATAAAGCCCATTCAACCAGTTGTTGTATGTATGTATCGCGTTTGGTGTATTAGCATGTTCTAGAATTAGAATACCTGAAAGTGTTTAAGCTAATGCAATATTGCAGCCAGTGTTTAAAATTGGCTACCGAAATTAATAAAACGTTTAATAATAAAACTCACCACTCCTTAACGCTGTATTTTATATATGGTTCAAAATTATATTTTAGTACCTTTTTAAAAAATATACATTTTCTTAAAGAATTACCTTTTCTTAAAATAGTGACTTTTCTTAAAAACTACTTTTTTCAAAAAAGTAAATTTTTTATGTCAAAAAGATTTTTATATAAAGGTGTACTTCTCCGAAACAAGAATTGTAATAAAAGGTACTTTTCCATCCCTTTTATGTATAAAATACCATATTTTTAAGAACATTTCCTAAAAAGGAAGGTTTCTTAAAATTGGTTTTTCTTGCATTTTCCTAAAAAGTACCTTTTCTTAAAATGCATTTTTTTTAAAAAAGAAAAAACCTTTTTTAAAAAAAGTTGTATATTTTCTTAAATGGAGTATATTTTAATAAAAAGTGCCTTTTCTTGAAAAATTACAGTTTCTTAAAAAATTTCTTTTCTCTAAAAGTACATTTTCTTAAAAACTACGTTCTCTAAGAAAAAGTACCAGTTTTAAAAAATATTTTCAGATTTTTCTTAAAAATACATTTCCTTAAAAAAACACCTTTTCTCAAAAAAGAAACTTGTCTTAAAAAAATAACTTTTAAGAAGTACATTTCTTAAAAAAGTACCTTTTCTTTATATAGTAAAATTTTTAGGAGAAATTACCTTTTCTTAAAAAAGCACCTTTTGTTAAAAAAGTACCCTTTCTTAAAAAAGTACGTTTTCTTAAAAACTACTTTTTTTTAGTAAAAAAGTATATTTTATTAAAAAAGTACCTTTTCTTAAAGAAGTTCTTTTTCTTCAAAAGTACATTTTCTTAAAAAATATTTTTTTAAAGAATATTTTCTTAAAGAAGAACCCTCTCTTAAACAATTACCTTTTATTAAAAAAGTACGTTTTCTCAAAATGAAATTTTATTCAAAAAAACTACATCTCCTTAAAAAATCAAATTTTCTTCAAAAATTACCTTTTTTCAAAAATTACCGTTCGTTGAATTGTCTTAAATAAATATATTTTCTTAAAACATTACCTTTTCCTTCGAAAGCTACTTTCCTTAAAAAAGTATTATTTTCTTTAAAAAGTACCTTGCCTTAAAAACTAGCTCTTTTAAGAGGAACTTTGTAGTAAAAGGTACATTTTCGTAAAACAGTACCTTTTCGCAAAAACAAATTCCTTTTCTTAAAAAAGTAACTTTTAAAAAGTGCAATTCTAAAAAAAGTACATTTTCTTCAACATAGTATCTTTTTAAAAAAACATCTTTTCTTGAAAAGGTATATTTTTTTTAAGTTTATTTTCTGTGAAAATACCTTTTTTAAAAACTAACCTTTTTAATAAAGTATCCTATTTTAAAAAGCATCCACCATTCGCGACATACATAAATAACTGCACGATATAAACAAACATTAATAATTATATTAATATACTATATTATATATATGGGGGGTTTCATGTCAAGTGCACCAAATTTTGAAACCGATGTCTTCTGATCGGGATGAAGGTTAGTCCTATTGGATAGTAGTTTAGACACAATTTTTCAATAAGATCGGTCCAGATCTCTCTGAGTTAGAGGGGATCAAAATTTGACATTTTGGCCAAACAGGTGTTTTTTCTCATCCATGTAACTTATTACCTATTGTTCTTAGAAAATTTTCTCCCAAATAGTTTAGATAGCTATTTCTTCAATATTTCGGAAAAAAATACTTAAAAAAAAAAAATTAGACTTTTTTTTTGCCATTTTTTTAAAGGGCATTTTTTTTTTTTTTTTCATAAGAAAGCTTAGGATTTTTTCATTAAGAGTTTTTTGGTCGCTTAGTGGGATGGGAGTGGGATATCTATCAAAATAAATGTTTTGTAACTCAAGACAACGGTTTTTCAATTTTTCACAAATAAAACTTATACTGAGAAACTAGACAAATTAAACTTTCCGAAGGTATGTAACATACCTTCATAACATAACAGAAGAGAATGGTTCTCTGTAACCTGAAAGAGTTATTTGCAACATTTCAATCTGAACACGAGGATGTTAAAATTGGCTTCACGAAATTTACCCAAATGAAGCCAAAACATTGCGTTTTGGCAGGAAGCAGCGGAACTCACACAGTATGCGTTTGCATTTACCATGAAAATGTTAAACTGATGTTGAAGGAAATCAACTTAAAGTATTTAACAGATGATTCGGCAGAAGATTTACACGATTTCCGCGATTGCCTTAAATTGACTATGTGTCCTAATGCAACAACTTCTTGCCACTTAGGTGAAAATTTAATCAACCTTTTAGATCGAGAATATATAGAGGAGGTCAAGTTTGATTCTTGGATTCAGACTGACAGATGCACATTGAAAACAATCATTTTAAATGTGGATGATTTTGTGGAAGAAATGTGTACAGGATTGCTAAACTTGAGAAACCATGACTTTTTAGTCAAAGAGCAATGGTCATTCTTCAAGGATTTGAAGATAAATTTGAAGTCTGGTGAATTCTTTATTTCATAAGCTTTCGCAGAAAACTATAAATATGTTCTTCAGGATGCCATACAAGCATTCCACTTCAATAACGACCAAGCAACTATATTCACAGTAGTTATTTACTACATGAAATATGAAAAACTGGAACACAAAAGTATGGCAATCATATCCGACGATTTAGAACATGATACCGTTGCAGTTTATGAGTACCAGAAGAGAATACTAAAATTTCTAAAATCTAAATTTACACTAAAGAAGGTATACTACGTTTCGGACGGAGCTCATCAACATTTTAAAAACAAAAGTACCTTGGCAAATCTTATGGCCCATGAAAAAGATTTTGAAATGCCAACTGAGTGGCATTTTCCTCCTAATGCTCATGGTAAAGGAGCATGTGATGGTATTGGAGCAAACCTTAAAAAGAAATGCAGCGAAGTATAGCCTCCAGTGCTCTCATCAAGATCGCATCTTAGATGCGACTGCTTTATTCCATTGGGCAAAGAGTTATTGTAAAGAAACTAAAATAGTTTTTAGTAGCAAAGAGGATCATCAGGAAACATTGAAAACACTGAAGAGCAGATTCGATGCTGCGGTAACAATCAATGGCACCGCTCAATACCATGCTTTTATACCGCTTGTCGAAAAAGTTTTCTGCCTCTATTCAATGCGATTTCTTTCCAAAGACAACAAATAAACCAGCAGCGAAATCAACAGCTGAACCTAGTAACGCCAAGAAAAAAAAAACGCAGTAAATAAAGGCGACAAAAAAGATGGATGAAAGACTGGGTATTTAAAAATTTACAAGACTTAAATACTTCATCAGTTACAATAAATTAAGTATAAAAATAGTTATGATATAAATGGATCTAATGCAATTAATATTAAATTTTAATGAATTATTATACATTAATTTAATTATTATTAAAAATAAATAAAAAATAATAATTTTTCAACATTTCTATAGAAAAAAAGCGATTTTTTTCCTGAGGTTAACATATTCTGGGTATTACAGTATCGAGGGTATAAAATTTTAGTTAGGTATGTTATATACCTTCGGAAAGTTTAGTTTGTCTAGTTTCTCAGTATAGGTTTTATTTGTAAGGTTTTAGACACAAATAGGAAAAAATTCAAAATAGTGCATTTGTGAAAAATTGAAAAACCATTGTCTTGAGTTACAAAACATTTATTTTGATAGATATCCCACTCCCATCCCACTAAGCGACCAAAAAGCTTTTAAAGGAAAAAACCTAAGCTTTCTTATGAAAAAAAAAATGCCCTTTTTGAAAAAAAGGCAAAAAATGCGTTAATTTAGCAAAAAAAAAAGTCAACAAATTTTTTTTAAGTATTTTTTTCCGAAATATAGAAGAAATAGCTATCTAAACTATTTGGGAGAAAATTTTCTGAGAACAATAAGTAATAAGTTACATGGATGAGAATAGACACCTGTTTGGCCAAAATGTCAAATTTTGATCCCCTCTAACTCAGAGAGATCCGGACCGATATTGTTGAAAAATTGTGTCTAAACTACTATCCAATAGGACTAACCCGATCGGAAGACATCGGTTTCAAAAGTTGGTGCACTTGGCATGAAATCCCCCATATTATAATATAAACAGTAGGGTGGCCATTAATTATATGGAGAGGGAAACAAGTGTTCCAATTTATATTCTCACCCCCTAGAAATATGCGCATAGCAAAAAAACAGACCAATACAAAGTTTTGGGTCAATCAAAAAAATTTAGAGGTGCCTCAACTCGACTGAAAATTTCAAGCGTGTTTATATGGAGAAAACATGACTTTTTTTTAGGTTTTACGAAAATTTCGTTCTATAGCTAAATTTGTTCGACAAGTTGTTATATGAATCGATATCAGTATTAATTTATCTTTTCAAAAAGCTATATAACTTCCAAATCGAATAAAAACTCGCTATGAACTAACAAATGTCCCAGACCACTTTTGTGTGAAAAAGCTCTAGGTAATGAAATGTGATGAAAATTTTATCAATTTTAACAAATCGATTAGAGCCATAGTTTTTTTTTTTGTCTCTATATCTACAAGTACTCAGATATGATGTATTGTTTTGTTATCACGTTGTTAACCTATTGCGAAATGAGACAAAAGATTGAAAAATGTTTTGATAAAATTCTGAAAACTCCTTTTTTAAGTTTTTAAAAATTTCCTTAAAAAAAAATTTCAAAAAATGGACCTGGCACTTTAAAGTTTTGTTAAATTTATGTTAGAGATTAACTGTGTGAATTTGTAAGTAAATTCCTGTGCCAGAATTTTTTTTACAAAGAATTTTGTTTAAGTGCAGAAAATGTATTATAGTTACAATTAAGTACCTCGTATGCTATATTTTTATATCCAACTGTTCAATGCTACATTTTATTCGTATCCTATATATGCTCTCTCCCAATTGGGAACAGCTTTTTTAACTACTTCAGCACTAGCTTAAAGTTATTTACATATTGTAAACTAGATCAGTTGTTAATACATCCCCACACAAGCAAGGTAAATTTCGCGAAGAAAATAAATTATACTTTTAATATAAAACTAATACCCTTGTATCTCTATTTTTTAACCCCCCTGATTTCAACGCATAATATATATTTTTTATACCGCAATCAATCATTTTGTGGTCCAACCGAACCGGATCGAAAATATTTATGCGTTGAAGTGTTTTATTGCAGATAAAAAAGTTAAATTTTACCCCGTAAAGAGAAAAAAAAAAGTTAAAAAGTGAAGTGGATTATTGAAACAACATACATATTAACCATACATATCTCGAACGAAGTTCACAATTAAAAGGAAACAAATCATCAGAAGTCTCATCAAAAGCAAGTATTAGTTAAAATACAAAAAACTCAAGGTATGTGTTAAATATAAAATATATTAATATATATATATATAGTATATATGTGTGCATACATATGTGGATTAAATAATACTTTTGGTCGACTGTGACAAAAAACATACAGTTAGTTTAATTTCGCTCAAAAACAAAAAAAAAAATCCTTTACTTATTAACAACGAAATCCACATCCAAATTTAACATTTTAACATTGAAGTGTATAAAACAAATTTAAGAGTTTAAACATTTACTTTGTTGCTAAACATTAAAATTTCGGAGAGACAAAATACAAATACTCTCAACAGTTTATCAACATAATGTGTTTTAATTTAATGTCGGTCCCTTTCATATATTAGAGAAAAAAAACAAGAAGATATACGAAACATTTAAAAGCTTTTTTTAACAACATACTGCGTACAAAATGTGTCTCAAGAACAACACACAACATTATTGTTAGTACGTTCCTTAACGAAACCGACTTAAATATTACAATACGTGCTCTCAATTATTAAACTCGTTAATCTTTAACACTACAGTGCTCGTGAACATTATTCAAAATAATAAAATTAGAGGAATTATAAAAAATACGAATACATATAAATATATTTGTTGGTTCTAAATATATTAAAGTTTTTTTTTATTATTAAAAAAAAAGAAAGAAAACCCCCGAACGAGTAAATGTGTGAAAAACAAACAAAAATCAACAAATACTTATATTATTAATTTGATGAATTAATTAAACAAAATCAATATTTTATTTCTCTGGTGAATAATATTAACTGAAACATTATACACGAATGTTTGTGCACTAACTCACACTAAATAAACTTAATTTTTATTTTTAAAATACAACAAAAAGTGATCTTAAATTTAAAATAAAAAATAAATAGAAAATTACTATTAATCTCATCTAATCATTACTTCGAAATTTCATATACTATCAGCATTCCCCTAGATATTATTATTAAAAGAATAATGATTTTGAATACAAATAATTAACCCTCACCTGCACTTAAAAACTTAAGTACATAAATATTCTGGATAAATAAATTTTTATTCCAAGTTTTATTAAATTCAATCCCTACCCATATTAAGTAATTTTCTATAATTACTACATTAAAATAAAGCTTCAAGCACTAATAGCCTATGCTATTTGCGAGTATCTATTGTTTACGAAAATTATATATCTATGTATCTTTTTTTAAAAACTTTTTCAGGAGACTACCATTTTAGTGAACTGAATTTCAATTAAATTAAATTTATTCGATAATTTTTTTTTAAATTCAATAAATCAGTTAACCCTTTTCTAACCAGATAATTACTAAACTAACCCTAATAATTTACTCATTCATTTTGAAAGAGGTTTCGCTTTATTTTTTGCCCCGGTCAAGATTTTTTTTTGTTTAAATACACACCTTAACGCGGTCTTAATATCATGTCGGATCTAAACGCGTTTATTCGAGCCTCTGATCGTGTGATCCAGTTTCATGCCTACTTTGCGGCAGTCCCACAAGAAGGGCACACTGTTCATACTCTTGAGATCCAGAAAGATGAAATCGTTCATCTCTGGTCAGCTTTACGAACCATATATGACTCTCTTTTAAGTCATATTGAATCTGAAGAAGAAGAAGTGGATCTGGAGATGGTTCAGAACAAATTTTATGTTGCCTATGAAGCCCACCTTAAGTGCCTCTCAAAGGCAAACGAGCTCGTAGATCAATTAACCACTAAACCACCTCCTTCTGTTGATATCCGAACAATTGTTTCTCCAAATATTTCTCTACCACCCTGCGATACTGACATATTTTATGGAGACTATGTCTCGTGGCTTACATTCAGAGACATGTTCTCTGCACTCTATAAAGACAATCCTCGTCTTTCTCCCGTAGAGAAACTATATCATTTGTTGAAGAAAACACAGAACGAAGCTCGCGATATTGTAAGAACTTGTCCTCTTACAAACGCAGGGTTTGAGATGGCCTGGAAAAACCTCGTCGATAGATACGAAAATAAAGAGGTCCTTCTCAACGCGCAGCTCAAAACCCTTTTCAGCCTGACTTCTATTGCCAAAGAATCAGGACCAAGTATAAAAGCTCTCCAGCGTAAAATTAATGATTGTATCACGAATCTCTCTCTGCTTAACATACAAACCAGTAGTTGGGACCCCATTTTTGTGTATTTATGCTCAACTTGTCTCCCCGATACCACTTTGGATTTATGGAAACAAAACCATAAAACCAGTCCAGAGTTACCCACATGGGAAAAGATGGACGAATTTCTGACTACTAGGTACCAAACTCTCGAATCCGTAGCAGATATAAGGTCTGCTAAACCACAAACCTCTTTAAAGAATTCCCCCTTCATAAAATCTTACAATAATCGTGACCAAAAAAAACTCAACACCTATCATACCAATGTTGTACCAAACAAGGTATTTAAATGCTCTATTTGTCCCGATTCTCATCCTTTACGGCTATGCCCTCTCTTCTTGCGAATGTCAGTTGAGGAACGCTTCTCTACGGTACGAAACCAAAAGCGTTGTACAAATTGCTTAGCCACCTCGCATGAATTCAAGAAATGCCAAAGCAAATATCTTTGCTCGTTCTGTAAACAGAAACACCACTCCCTACTTCACCGCACATCAACTATAGAAAATTCAGTCCAAGCCCCTGGTAGAAACCAAAATCCCCAAACTGTAGCTGCGGGCATCCCGCACTCAAACCCGAATACTCTTCGGGTTAGCAACCCCCATTCTTTATCAAAACCCGATAATATGCCCTCAACTTCTGCTGCTGCAGATCGCGTACGTCAATCGTATTCGACCCGTTTACAGTCCACTCCGTATACTTCTATCATTCTTGGCACTGCTTTAGTAGATATTTGTTTTGGTGATTTAAGATGTGCAGTTCGCGCGCTAATAGATCCTGCTTCTGAAGCATCATTCATCTCTAGTTCTCTCCAAAAGAAACTTTCCTTACCCTCTAAATTCTCGGAGACCCAAGTAGTTGGCTTAAATGGAACTCTTACTGCCAAATCTACTAAGATTACTTCTATAACGATCGGTTCTTCCCTCGATATGAATTTTTCAACCCAACTCGAAGTATTTGTGGTGCGAAAACTCACAGGCCAGTTACCATATCACCCCCTCCTTTCGTTTATCAAGTCCAAATTTTCAGATCTGCCAATGGCGGATGTTGACCTGCACAAAAACCCCCACGTTGACTTACTCTTGGGGGGAGATATCTATCCTCGCGTGCTTCGCGATGGTGTTCGTTGGGATGACGAGCAAAACCTCGTGGCACAACAGACAGTATTCGGATGGATAGTTACCGGTCAGATTGCCTTCTCATCTCATTCCCAAACTATTTCTTCATTTTACAACGAAATAGAAATTAACCACCAACTTACGCGCTTCTGGGAGCTCGAAGAAGTTTCCGAAGTTATGCAAATGTCAGATGACGACCTGTATTGTGAGGAACTATATCAGAAGACTACTTGTCGAAGCAAAGATGGCCGATTTGTAGTTTCCCTTCCCTTTAAACGAGGTCTATCATCTTCGACAACTCTCGGTAGCTCTCGTAATAATGCCATATCGCAATATCTTCGTAATGAAGCCCGTTTACTTAAACAACCCACCGCTAAATCGCACTACGATCAAGTTATAATAGAGTATCTTACTCTAAGCCACATGGCTAAAATTAATCCCGATTTATCAGCTGACCCCAAAACGTCATATTATCTACCCCACCATGCTGTAATAAAACCCGATAGTACAACTACCAAACTTAGGGTTGTATTCAATGCATCCAACCCCTCGTCAAATGGCGTAAGTCTTAACGATATTTTATATCCCGGGCCAATACTACAAGCTGATCTTACCATTCTTATATTAAGATGGCGCCTTTTTAAATATGTCTTCAATGCCGATATCGAGAAAATGTATCGACAAATTCTCGTAAACGAAACTCACACCCCATTTCAGCGACTAATATTTCGCAATTCCCCCGACGATGAGTTAAGTGACTTTGAAATGAAGACCGTTACCTTTGGCATAAATTGCGCCCCCTATTTGGCGATCAGAACATTGCAAGAGTTAGCTCGGCAATGTGAACCCGAAACCCCGATTGTGTCTGAGATTTTGAGAAATTACATGTACGTCGATGATGTTTTATTTGGATCTCATAATTTGACACAAGCCATTAGTGCTCGCAAAGAGCTAGTTAAAGTGTTGAACTCAGCTGGATTTTCTCTCAGAAAATGGACAGCAAATAATGAACTCCTTTTAAAGGATGTACCCCCAGAGCATCTTTTAGATGCAGAGTTTCTGAGATTGTCTGATTCTTGCACTTCCAAAACCCTCGGTTTAAAGTGGAATGCTGGAGGTGACTTTTTCTACTTTAACCCCGTAAAACATCCAAATGCAAGTGTTCATACAAAACGCGCGGTTTTGTCTGATATTGCCAAACTGTTTGACCCCGCCGGCTGGCTCGCTCCCAAAATAATTGTTGCGAAAATTATAATGCAGCAAATTTGGAAAGATAAAACAGATTGGGATGAAGAAATAAAACCTTTAACATTAAAGCAATGGCAAAAGTTTCTCGATGATTACCCAAACATCGAAAGTATCAAAATACCCCGTTTCGTTGATTACGAACCTTCTTTTTCTATCGAACTACATGGGTTTTGTGACGCCTCCGAGAAAGCTTATGCGGCTACTTTATATATTCGAACTGAAGCGCCAAATGGTCAAGTTCACACCCATTTATTAGCCGCAAAAACGAAAGTTGCACCCGTGAAATTCATCACACTCCCCCGAAAAGAACTTTGTGGTGCTGAATTGATGGCCAAAATGTTCAAATCGATCCGAACCCAATTAAAAGTTGATAACTTTCGGGCCTATATGTGGACAGATTCTACAATAGTGCTTGCATGGTTACAGAAACCCCCGGATCAATGGACAACTTTCGTTGCAAACCGTGTCGCTTCGATCATTGAAAAATTGGATAAAGATGTCTGGTCACATGTTGACTCAAAAGATAACCCCGCTGATCTGGCATCCCGTGGTATCACAGCTAAAGAGCTCATCATAAATGATTTATGGTGGCATGGCCCATCATGGCTAAAATTGCCACATTCTGAATGGCCTTTTAATCATCACAGTATGGAAACCATTGAGGAAATGAGACCAATTAAATCCCACATGACTCACATAACTCATTTCGATATACTAGAACGTTTCTCTGATCTTTCAAGAGCTATGCGAGTTCTTTGCTATATTTTTAGATTTTTCCATTCTATCTCTTCAAAACACCATTTTCGCTATGAAACGACAGAAATTCTTCAGAAAGAAATGAAACATGTTCGAAGTCGATTGATTATTGCATGTCAACATTTGTACTTTCCTGAATACGAAATTCTTTCCCAAGGTCTAAATTTGCCTCAAAAGAGTAATCTTTTAACTCTAAACCCTTTTATCGACTCTGAAGGCTTCATGAGAGTAAATGGCAGACTTTCCCGATCCCCCATGCTTACTTATGATGAGCGTTTTCCGAAAATATTGCCATATAATGCAAAATTTACTCGACTATATATTGAACTAGTGCATAAGTCATCTATTCATGGCGAAAATTCTCTTCTAACAAGACTAGTACGACTTGAATTCTGGATCCCCAAGCTAAAAAATTTAACGAAATACATAGTCCGCAACTGCAAAGAATGTGCTTTACAAAAACAACTTCGGAGCCAGCAGATCATGGCTGCCCTTCCTCCTGAAAGAACTTCCCTTTCACGCCCGTTCACAAACACCGGAGTTGACTTTGCTGGCCCTTTCGACATTAAGTCTTATGCTGGCCGTGGCTGTAAAGTAACGAAAGGCTACGTCCTCGTATTTGTATGTTTTGCAACGAAAGCGCTTCATTTAGAAGCCACCAGTGAAATATCCACCCCAGCTTTCATGGCAGCCTTTTCTAGGTTTTTCTCACGTCGTGGCTGTCCTCTTGCTATGTACTCTGATAATGGCACTGCTTTCGTTGGAGCGTCAAACATTCTTGCTAAAGATCAAGCCAATATGCTTTCCGTTATCCGGCAGCAAATCATATCCAACAATGTTTTTCAGTCCCTCGAATGGAATTTCATACCCCCCGGTGCCCCTCACATGGGAGGATTATGGGAAGCGGGTGTTAAAAGTTTTAAAACTCACCTAAAAAAGATCTCTAGCTCCCAAAAATTTACATATGAAGAATTTTCAACAATGCTTTCTCGAATAGAAGCTTGTTTAAACTCACGGCCCCTTAGCCCCATGAGTGAAAACCCCGCAGATCTTTGTGCTCTCACCCCGGGTCATTTTCTTATTGGTGCCCCACTGTTAGCACCTGCAGAACCCGATGTTTCACATCAATCGATAAGTTATGCCAATCGTTGGCAAAAGCTAAAAATACTCCACCATAATTTCGCTCTCAGATGGAAGGAAGAGTATTTAAAGGAGCTACATAAACGTATTAAGTGGAAATATCCCCAACGCGACTTTGCTGTAGATGATCTTGTAGTAATCCGACGCGACAATTTACCCCCTCATCAATGGCGACTCGGACGCGTTGAAAAAGTTATTCGTGGGTCTGATTCTAGAGTTAGGGTTTGTGAAGTGCGAACCTCTAACGGACTTGTTACACGACCAATTGTTAAATTAGTTTTACTGCCACCCTATGAACAATAATAACTAATCTCCTATATTTCAGAAAAAATGTCTTCACTACCCCGTCGTCAGAGAGCCAATCGAAGCGAAGTTCCAGCAACCTTACCTCAACCACGATCCCGATCAACATCACGTCCTCGAACATTAAGGGATTGCCGGTATTGTGACCTTGACCACCCTCTAAGAAAATGCCTACGCTTCAGACGCCTTTCTGTTGACAAACGCATTAAAGTCGTACGAAAATATCGGTATTGCCTTAATTGCCTAGCGCACTCACATATCCTGAAGGACTGCCAGTGTCGTGATCGCTGCAAAATATGTGTCTCTGAACATCATACGCTTCTTCACAGGGACAGCCAAAGAACCCCTCATCGGCATAGAAACCGCCAACGAAGACATCACCAACAACAACGACAGCAACAACAGCAACAACAACAGCAACACCAACAACAACGACAACAACAACAGCAACATCAACAAACACGCCAGATTACAAGTAACAACAACATCGGCACGCATCTGAATGGTGCACCTAAAGCTTCTTACAGTTCTCCAACAATTGTAATTAATGTGACATCAAAATAAAAGGTCAATGCTGATCTTTATCCTTTTTAAAATATTTCGCTGAACTCTTATTCTGAATCTTCATAAAACTATAATTAATATTACCTTTAAGAAGAAAAACAAATGAATTAATTTACATACACACATTTTGTAATAGTTTATATATACCATTGAATTATAATAATCACTTATATTGAATTGTAATAATCAGAATTTTATATTTAAACAAAACTTTCCCTACTGTCTTACCCCTTTTTAAGACATTGCAATCCTGCAAGGGGGGCGGGATGTTTAAGTGCAGAAAATGTATTATAGTTACAATTAAGTACCTCGTATGCTATATTTTTATATCCAACTGTTCAATGCTACATTTTATTCGTATCCTATATATGCTCTCTCCCAATTGGGAACAGCTTTTTTAACTACTTCAGCACTAGCTTAAAGTTATTTACATATTGTAAACTAGATCAGTTGTTAATACATCCCCACACAAGCAAGGTAAATTTCGCGAAGAAAATAAATTATACTTTTAATATAAAACTAATACCCTTGTATCTCTATTTTTTAACCCCCCTGATTTCAACGCATAATATATATTTTTTATACCGCAATCAATCAAATTTTTTTTGCGGATTTCGAGAAAAAATTAGTTTTTTGTGAAATATTCAGTAAACGTACTCTTTCTAAATACTTTGTATCAAAAATTTATCAGATTTCTACTTTTAAATGTTATATTTTATCTTAATAGCCGAGGGTTTCGGAAAAAAATAATATCACCCCACTAACCCTTTTGGAAATAGGGTCACATATGACCCCAAGCTAATAAAAGACAATCTATTAAAAAATTCAAATATTTTGTAAGTGCTGTTGAATTTTTAGATGTGACGCTTAAAATTTGGAATAAATCGAACAACATTAACCCATTCCTTGCCAAGGCCATACTATGAATTTTGGCATATATAAAAAAATTAATTGTTCTACTAAACTAGATCAAAGCCTTACTTAGACGAAGAAGCTAAACAACTTCAAGAAGATGAAAATTAAGTCAATTTAGAATAAATATTTACTAAAATTGTTTGATTTAAAGTAGTAGGGCCAAAGTTTGGCAGTTTCTGATAAAATTGTACTTAAAAAATTTTTAAAATTATTATTAGTTGTAAAATTAACTGAAAAAATAAGACATTATATAAAAAAAAAAAAACTTTTTTACCCTTTTAACACTTTACTTTTGTTCTAAAACTCAACTAAAAATGAAAATGTATTTTAAACCCTCCATAAATTTTTTTTATTATCGGTCGGTATTTACGTTTTATAGCAAAAATTAAAGGCTAAAGTCCTACATAACGAACAAAAAAAAAACGCATATCAAAATTCCGATCCAATCAAAAATTATGGATTTTTGACCGCCTTCTCGTGAAATGGTCCACTGTGCGTCCGTCTATTCGTATGTTCAATGGTGTATTTATGGATGATTTAGTGTGCGATTCAAATCGTTTTCTGTAATCACTTACGACTTGCAATAAGTATTGCTTTTCTTTAATTTTATATTATTATGTTAATTTTATATTTCATATTCTTTTGAATAAAATGTCTTTTATTAGCTTTGGGTCATTTGTGGGTCTTCTTATTTTATTTAGAAAAATATAGATAGTTTTTATACATAAAATAATTTTATAACAAAATTGGTTAAAAGTTGTTTTAATTTCTATTCGCGAGCAATAAGCAGATAATTGCACCAAAGATATATCACAATGGATTATTTTGATCGCAGGAGCACTGAAGGGTTAAATAAATAAAAATTAGCCGAACTATTTTTCTCAAATCTTAAATAGTGATTTCATCGAGTTTAATAGAAAAACTCATTTTCGGTAATCTTATATATTAAAAGAATTTATGAATAAACTTTGCATTCAAGATTTTTTTCAATATTTTTCTTCTCTCAAACTTCTATAACTAGAGTTCTAATTAATGTAGGCTGTTGACATAGGTCTAAGAACACTCAGTGGATCAAGCTCCTTCTTTCGAGCTATTAACTGCTTAAATTGGTTGGGTTTGAGGAAAGTTATGCGTGGAGAATCAACTTTACTTTTACTGTACGTTAACTTCTCTTGGCATATTTTGGCATTACTGTACGTTAACTTTTCTTGGCAAATTCGTTGGGTTTGAGGAAAGTTGTGCGTGGACAATCAAATTTACTTTTACTGTACGTTAACTTCTCTTGGCATATTTTGGCATTACTGTACGTTAACTTCTCTTGGCAAATTTTGGTATTATATTATAAAAATTAATATAATATAATATAATATAATATAATGCTGCGGAGCAGCAGGGGTCCTCTAGTTTTTATTTAAAAATATCTTATAATCCAAAGCTGGCCTTGGCAAATAATGGGTTAGCGTTCTCGGATTTATCCAAAAATTTAGGAGCGGAAGTTCTACACATTTGGCTATTATATTTTAGCGTCGCATTTAAAAATTCAGCAGCACTTACAAAATATTTGAATTTTTTAATAAATTGTCTTTTATTAGCTTGGGGTCATATATGACCCCAATTCCAAAAGGGTTAATGGGGTCATATTATTTTTTCCGAAACCCTAGGCTATTAAGATAAAATGTAACATATAAAAGTAGAAAAGTGATGAATTTTTGATACAAATTATTTAGAAAGAGTACATTTACAGAATATTTTACAAAAATCCCATTTTTCTCGAAAACCGCAAAAATAAAATCCTTGTCAAACAAATTCTGGAAAAGCGATTTATATAAAAATTCACACTGTTTAATCTCTATCATGCATTTAAGAAAACCTTAAAGTGCCAGATCCATTGTCTTAAATTGTGTTTAAGAAAATTTTTTAAAACTTGAAAAAGGAGTTTTCAAAATTTTATCAAAACAATTTCCCATTTTCGGTCTCAATACGCAATATGTTAACAACGTGGTAATAAAACAATACTTCATATCTAAGTACTTATAAGTATAGAGACGAAAAAAAATTATGGCTTTAATCACATTTTACAAAGTTAAAAAAAAATGCTATCAAATTTCATAACTTAGTTTTTTTTTGCACAAAAGTGGTCTGGGGCATTTGCAATTTCTTGGCGAATTTTTATTCAATTTTGAATTTTTATAGCTTTTTGAAAATATAATTTAATACTGATCCCGATTCTTATGACAACTTGTCGGAAGAATTAAACTATAGAACGAAATTTTCGTAAAATCTCAAAAAAAGACATATTTACCCCATATAAACACACTTGAAATTTTCAATCGATTTCCGGCGCGACTTTTCCCGATTCTTACAACAACTTGTCGGAAAAATTAAACTATACAACGAATTTTTTGTCTTCAAATTTTTAATCGATTTCCGGCGCGACTTTTCTTTATCCGATTGTCCCCAATCTTCACATGTGTTAGTTCTATACTGAAAGGTAACAAACTGGATCCCGCCTATCCCCGAAATCGCATTTTTAAGGACCACTCTTATGTCCATCTTTGTTTCCATATAAATTTTGTAATCAATTTACAGATCACAAATATGAATATATTTTGACGAAAATTGGTATGTAAGCTTTTATCGACCAGAAGAAGAACGCTATTGACACTGGTGAAAATCGGTGCATGTTAAGTCCCAGTCCACATAAAAATGATCCTTATGAGATTGACTTGAATTGCCATAAGATCAAAATTATCATATGGATAACTCGCAAATTTTGTTTGTGAGTATCTAATACACTCGTTAATCAGCAGCTACTTCCCCAACTATCAAAAAACAAAAATAATCCGCATATGTTTCACAAATATAGTTTGTATATGCTTAAGAAAAATATAAATGACTTCAAAATATGGTCAGGATAGGTCCATTTTTCGACCTGGACCCCATATAAATATAGCATCCCTTATGAATTTTTTTTATATCTGTAGGCAAACAAAATTTATAACAATGTGTATGACTATTTTCTCTATTCAATTATTTTCACCTAAGACCCATTCTCTTGGTGTCGGGTATTGGTATATGGTCTAGACCGGTAATAATTTTCTTACTTGTTTTATTTTATTGTTGTCTAGTATAATTTATTTTGAATTTATTTTAAAAATTGTTGAAATAATATATTTTATGTTAAACTTTTTCGGACATTGCCACAATTATTAAAACGCAATGGAGTTCTGGAATAACATTTGAATCCCGAAAATTCAGGACACCCATCTGTGGGTGTCGAAATGAATGAGTGAGCGAGTGAGTGAGTGTTATTACATGGACATTAAAAAAATACTACAATTTGCCAAATTGCCACACCCTCACACTTTATAGCAAATTGTATTACATCTACGAAGTGGCATCGACTTTGACTTTGTATAAATGCGAGTAGTTAATAACTAGTATTTGAGTAGTTGTTGTACTAGTGCTCGATATAGCAGTAGTAAAAATGATAGTATGTATTTGTATTTGATGTTTTTGTCGTTATGTGCTCATGAAGCTCACTGACTTACGTACTGTATAAATCGTAGTCATCTTCTATGTTATATCATCTATCTAAATTGTTGTTGAAAAAACAAATTGTATACTAACATACACTTTAACTACATAAACACTAACACATACTCGTAAAATGCAATATTATATTTACTACTTATAGTGCATTTTATACTTATTGTTGTATCGTCATGCTTTATGACTGTAAAATAGAAATGGTTTCTTGTTTTTCTTGGAAGTTGTCTTTTCTTATATCTTGTTTATTCAGCTTGTAAGGGATTCTTTACATTATTATTTGTATTGTTAGATATTTTTTTTTTGCATTCTGTAGTTAATCTATTGTTTAGCGTTCATTTAGACTTAAAATGTCTGCCATGTTTAAAGTGAATTTATATGAAAAATATTCTTCAATTCATTGAAGATTCAGGTTATGAATCTTCAATTATTTCGTACAATCATAGTAAAATATTTGTTAAGATGCACTATATTCAACTGACATCCTTTTGTCGTAATAGATAGAATAAGAAAATTGCTTAATATTGCCAAGATACTCGCGTTCAATTTGATATCGATAGGCTGAGCAGAATATAATTTAAAAATATTTTTTGGAAATATTCAATACCTTGACAGATTGAAGTGCTTTTAATGGGGATCAAGGTCATGAAGTTTGAGGCAGATTCCTTGTTGCTCTCATTGTCTGAAATGTGTACAGAAATCAGTAAAATTTTCGGGCTCAAACTTATACTACCCAATTTTTTTCTCTTAAAACTTAAAATCCAAAATGGTTTATATTTTTCCAAATTCTGTTTTCAAAATATATTTTCTACCTTGAAATTTGTTTAAATTTATGTATATAATTATATATAAATGTATATATAATAATATATATATATATATATATATATATATATATATATATATATATATATATATATATAAGCCTTTGCCAACTACGGATCATATTGCGACCTGCTTGATTGATATTTGTATGTAATAAACTATAATTTGTTTTTATATAAAAAAAAAAAAAATAGAGAAATATTTTGCCACCATGGTTTAACACCAAACTTAGAAAGACGACCCTACGTGCTGACTTAGTTTTACAGCACACAGTGACGTTCAAAGTTATTTCAAATTGAAAGGAAAAAAAATTTACAAAAGATTTTTCATTTTTTTAATGCAATTCCATAAACCTCAATGTGTAAATATGTATACATTTATTTAAGCTATAAAACTAGGTACATGATGTTATTTAGGGTTTGCAATACCAGACCGGTATTAGGAAATCAATATTTCGGGAAATCAATATTTGTGAAAAATTTACTTTGAAGAAAAAGCATTTTTTCCAGAAAAGGACTTTTGAAAGTACTTTTTTAAGAAATTCTGATTTTTTAACAAAATTTACTTTTTTAAGAAAAGGTAATTTTTTAAGAAAATGTATGTAGCGGTTACCGAGTACATCAGGACAAAAATAAATATACGCTATTATGCAACACATCTGACCCTAAACATATTGGTAAACGAATAATGGGATAATTACAACGTCACACACAGAAAAAAGATTGGTTGGAATTCGGTTACCACTAGCAAAATTTGTTAAGGTAATAATAATATCTATTGTGATTCTTTAATGTATCAAAATATAGTAGATATTCTTCTATAACTATCGTATAAATACAATTCCTTAAGAATGAAGGTATCAACAACAATAGAATAACTTCTGGTTACCAAAAAAGACTTTTTATAAATTACCAAACAAATTTAGTTGAGGCAACATAATTAAAACAATAATAACATGTCCCAATCCTAAATATTGGCGTCTTCAACTACTAATTTTATTATAACAACATATTTCAAACTGAAAATTGGTAAACAGATATTGTAACAAATAATTGGTTAGAGTACTATTTATAAAATTTGTATTAAGAATGGTTTTTCGGTTACAATAAATATAACCCAAATTTTTACCCTCATTTAGTATTTCTAACCGAAAGGAAATTCTATAAATAAATTTCTGTTGTAAATACAAAAAAAAAAATATAAGAATATAATAAGCCGGACCGAATTTGTTGATTTAATTGTCATTTGTCAAATAAAATCATATAAAATACAGAAAATTTTTAACGATGTAAAATGTGATAATTTATTTTATGTGAGAAAGTGCCAAAATACTTTAAAAAATGGATGAGAAACAAATATCCGTTAATATAGAAAACGAATATATAATTGTTCCACATGGCATGATTTTTTCTTGGTGTGTTTGGTGAAAGCACACAAACCTGTCATACAATAGCTCACTATCAATACGTCAAAGGTAGGTATGTATATAGAGATACTCAGAAGATATTCGAGTAAATGCAAAAGTGCTTAATTTTCGATTACAATATTGCAGTAAATCAATACGAACATATACTGGGACAAATCTCTATGAGGACGTTCACAACTTGGGGAAGTTGATTCTGCCGTTGTCATCAGCACCTTAGGATTTATGCAGGTATTTATTTATGTCTACGCACCAATAATATAAAATTCTTTGTCTTAGACGAGGCATATGAACACATCCAATATGTATTCAACGACCAGCACAGAATGGAAGGCAGTCATTGTTGCATGCGTGAACCTTTAATATTCTAGTAAAGTGGAAGATAACAAGCAGTTTTATGTGCATTTCAAACAAGAAACTATTTTCTGTATATCAAGATAATAAGTCAAAATTGACAAGGGGATGATTATGCGATTGGGTAAGTAATGTGCTGCTGTTTATACTAGGAATTGTACTTGACCACACTTTTTAAATTCACTATTTTAGAAATATTTTCTGACAATGTGTGCGGATATAATGAAAGTACAATATTGTATTTTATAGGATCATATAATGGCGATAACGATACCTCTTTTGTTTGTCATATAATACATTATTTTATTTAATTTAATGTAAAATTATTTAATTATTTATAATAAAATAAATATTAATAATAAGTTTTGATTTTTCTATTTCATATGTATTAGTAAAAAAAAAACTTAAAAAACGGTTATGACAATCAATAAATAAAATTAAGTATTCCATTGTATCAACTAAATATCACACTTCATATAATCGAATTTATATATAAATAGAGTAATCGCAACAGAATAATGTGATAGTACACGGGACTATCAAAATTCGGTTGGCAACAAATTCGGTTGCAACAATAAATCCGTTTTCTGTGTACAGAAGAGGAATTTTCTAGAAGCATTTTTTTAGTCAATATACTAAAAATAAAAAACCAAACCTTGTTTAATTTTTGTTACCAATACTTTTTTTTGCTGGAGTCAGATATCCGAAACCGCACGCTATATGTACTTCTTTAAGAAAAAATGCTCTTTTAAGAAAAGTTACTTTTTTTAGAAAGTCTACTTTTTAGGAAAAATCTACTTTTAAGAAAAAGTAAATTTTTCGCAATTGGGCTTATTTAAGAACAGGTTCTTTTTTAAGAAATTTTAATTTTTTAAGGCAAAGCACTATTTTAGAAAGAATTAGTTTTTTTTAATATACTGTTTGAAGAAAATTTACCTCTTTATGAAAAAGCTCTTTTTTAAAAAAGATACTTTCTAAGAAAATGTACTTTCGTAAAAAAGACACTTTTTGAGAAAAGGTACTTTTTAAAGAAAAGTAATTTCTTAAGAGGAGGTACTTTTTTAAGAAAAAGTACTTAAGAAAATACACATTTTTAATAAAAGGCTCTTTTTTTAAAGATACTTTCTGATAAAGGGTATTTTCGTAAAAAAGGCTTTAAGGTATCTTTTCAAGAAAAGGAACTTTGTTAAGAAAATTACTTTTTTAAGAAAAGGTCTTTTTTAGAAAAGGTGTTTTTTTTAATTACTCTTTTAAGAAAAGGTACTTTTTGAAGAAAATGTACTTTTTATGAAGAGATACTTTTTTAAGAAAAGGTACTTTTTCTACAAAATTTTCTTCTTTTAGAAAATGTGTTCTTTTAAGAAAACGTCATTTTTTAAGAAAATCTACTTTTAGAAAAATCCACTCTTTAATCTTAATATTTTTTAAGAATACGAGTAGTTTCTTTTTTAAGAAATTTTAGTTTTTTAAGAAACACAATGTTTAATGAGAATGTACCTTATTAAGAAGATACTTTCTAAGAAAATTTATATTCGTAAAAAAGGCATTGAAAGGATAGATATTTGTTAAAAAAAAGCATTTTAAGAAAATTTACTTTTTAAGAAAAGGTACTTTTTTAAGAAAACGAGCTTTTTAAGAATATGCATGTCCTTAAGAAACAGTACTTTTTAAAGAAAATCTACGTTTTAAGAAAATCTACTTTTTACGCAACCGTAATATTTTAACAAAAATGCTTGTTTTAGAAAAGGTACTTTTTTCAGAATAGGACTTATTTAAGAACACACCTTATTTTAAGAAATTTAACTTTTTTAAGAAAACATCCTTTATTACGAAAATAAACTTTTTTGAGAAAGTACACTGTTTTAAGAAAATGTACCTATGTAAGAAAAGGCCCTTTTTTGAAAAAAAAAGATGTACTCTCTTCGGAAAAGTTGAATTTTTTAAGGAAAGGAACTTTTTAACGAAGAGGTACCTACGTTTTGAAGAAAAAACAATTTAAGGAATATAAATTTTTTAAGAAAACATACTTTAATAAGAAAATAAACTTTTTTTTTAAAAATATACTTGTTTGGAAAAGATTCTTTTTGAGAAAAGGTACATTCTTAAAAACTATTTTTTTAAGAAAATCTACTTTTTAAATAATTTTTTTGTGAAGAAAAAATATTTAAAAAAAAACTACTTTTTTCACAAAAAGTACTTTTTCAGAAAAGGTACTTTTTTAAAAAAGGTACTAGTTTTAATAAGCATATGTACTTTTTTTAGAAAATGCACTTTTCTCAAATGTACTATGTGAGGAATAGTTACTGTTTTAGGAAAATGATCTTTTTAAAGATGTAATTTTGAAGGAGGAACACTATGTTAAGAAAATGTACTTTTTTAAGAAAAGGTACTTTTTTAAGAAAAGGTACTTTTTTAAGAAAATCTACTTTTTTAAGAAAACGTACTTTTTAAGAAAATGTACTATTTTAAGAAAGGGTACTTTTTTTAAGAAAAGGTAATTTTTTAAGAAAAGGTACTTTTTAAGAAAATGTACTTTTTAAGAAAATCAGCTTTTTAGCAAAATCTACTTTTTGAGAAACTGTACCTTTTTAGAAAACATGCTTTTTTCAGAATATGACTTATTCTTATTTTAAATTTTTATGGTAAGACACTTTTTTAAGAAAATTTACTTTATTAAGAAAATAAAGTTTTTTAAGAAAATATAGTTTTTTAAGAAAATTTACTTTTTAAGAAAAGACTAATTTTCTAATCAAAGATATTTTTTTAAGAAAAAATAATTTTTAAGAAAAGGTATTCTTTCCGAAAGTGTACTTTTTTAAAAAAAAGTCACTTATTTAATATAATTTATAATTTAGAAAACCTTCTTTTAAAAAAAGTTTGCTTTTTTAAGAAAAAAACTTTTAAAAGAATTGTACTTTTTTAATAAAAATACTTTGTGTAAAAATAGTACCTTCTTCACAAAAGGGTACTTTTTTTAAGAAAAGGTTTTTTTAAGAAAAGGTCTATTTTTAAGAAAATTTACCTTTTTTAAGAAAATATACCAACTGTGTTTTTTAAAAAAGGTGATCTCTTCACATAGGATACTTTCTTAAGAAAGGGGCTTTTTTAGAAAAGTTACTTTTATAAAAAAAATTCTTTCTAAGAAAATTTACTTTTTAAGGAAAGGGTATATTGTTAACAATAGTGGTAGAATTTACATATCAATTTCATATTTTTGTATTAATTTTAAGATACAAAAGGTACCATTCCAACTGTTTGGTCGTTTTTACCCATAAGAGGTAGAATTACATAAAATTGTTTTTGTGTTTTTAGGGGAATCTAAAGGGTGTTTTTTAGAGGTTCATAAATTTAAGTTGGTAACACTGCTTTATTGGACAGCAGATTTAACAGCTGATAGGGACTTTCTGTTAAGCCTGATTGGCCATTTCATCGTGGATAGACTTAGGCGAGAGTAAGGCTTGTAGATTGTTGAAATTTTCCATCAAAATAAAGATTATGTTTGTCAAACTTATCGTGCACTTCATCCATTTTATGGTAGTCATAACCGTTCATAAGAGCAGCTCATTCGAATAACTATGAATCGTTTCCATACCACGATTACTCCTAATGGTAATGTGAATCCCGTAAGATGCCAAACAGTACGCACCGACCAAGCTGTAGCCGCTGTACAGCAAAGCATTGAAGAGGAACCATTACATTCAATTCGGCACCGTTCTTAGCAAACTGGGATGGGTCATATACTTTGTGGAAGATGTTAATAAAGGATCTAGGTCTAAGAGCCTTAATGATTCAACTTGTACAAGAATTAAAGCCAAATGACCATCGTATGCGTCGCTAATTCGGCCAATGTTCTGAAGCACAAACTGGCATTGATTTTGATTTTCCATACAAATTTTTTCAGCGATGAAGCTCATTTTTGGTTACATGGATAAGTAAATCAGCAAAATTGTTGCATTTGGAGTGAAGATAATCCACAGCTGAAGCTGCAATAAATTTTCTCAAAGAAACTTTTGATGAATAAATAATTTGACGTAATTGTCCTTTTAGTTGGCCAAGATCGTGTGCTTTAACCCCATTGGATTTTTTCACTCATTTACGCCGATAAACCAGAGACTGTTGAACACGTGAAAATCAACATTTCACGAATTATTGGCGAAATACGACCGCAAATGCTGCGAAAATTGTGTGAAAATTGGATTACCAGTTTGCGCCATATACGCGCCAGCCGTGCCGACCACATGGCCCAGGTCATATTTAAATATTAATGGCATAAGATTATCCATCCAATAAAGCCAGTTTAATTGATATTTCAAATATTTTTCTTTGCTTGATTTTAATTAAAACTTATATAATTCTTGAAAAAAGCACCCGTTACATACCAAACTTTATATTCTTAGATTTATTTGTTTGGGAGAAACACTTTTTAGTGGATGGTTGTTACTCGGGTGCAATAATTATACCAAATTTCTTATTCTTTGTTTGATTTAAGAAGATTCAAAATCTACCTTTTTTTCATTAAACGCTTTTTAGTGGAACTTAGATTTAAAATTTATTAGCAACTATTATATTGAAATTATAATTTTTTTTTTAAATAACAAATTAAATCCAAATATTGTGCTGGCCACGTAAGCATTTTTCAGTGAGAAAAAGTGACATATCAACTGCCAAATACATGTCGTGTATGGCCACCTTAAACTATCTGCAAATACCACTCTTATTGGCCTGCTTCACGCAAACTTCACTTCTATTTCATACGATAATTAATATCCTGACAGTTTTGATAACTTTTTGATCTTTCATTATTCATAATAATTGTTTCGATTCAAAACTTTTAAATTGATTCTTGAATTTCTAAAAATGCTTCAAGGCAAACTTTAGTAGTAGAATTTATGTTTGACAAGCAGAATTGAATATACATACAATTAATTGGTATTTCTGGATATTAAAAACGTGAAAATAATAGTATGCAATAACGAAATTAGTATAATCATAAATTCGGTATTATGAAAATCGATATTGTGAACCCTAATCGTATTTAATAGATTTAACAGCTTTAAGGACTTTACACTAAACACTTAAGGTAACTTTGTAAGTAGAATTTGTATACTTTTTCTTTTTGTAAAACACTATTTTTTTTATTATTAGTCTATAACATTATATGAAAAGAAATAAACTAAATGTTTACTTCAAAGAAAACCATCATTTCGTAAAAAGAATTTTAAGTTAAGAAATGAAATACAATTCTTATAGAATTTAAGCGAAAGCAACATGAACATTTATCAAACTTATGTATCGAAGAATGAATGTATTTGACTTTTACATACAAAAACAAAAAATATCTCAAAGCAGTTTGTTCAAAATAAAATTGAAAAAATAAAGAAATATTGAACCATAAACCATGAACCATGAACCTAGAATAAAAGGTAGGCGAAAATGAGAGTTTGAGAAAAAAACAAATTTATAGCTCCAGGGTAGTCAATAGCAAGCAGCCTTGGTTATAATTGAAAGTTTTAAGCATTCAATTTGGAACATTTAGGAAAAACGTCAATGATTCTTCTTTTAGTGAAGCGAATATCCTAATATAAAATGTATAATACTCGTACCCAGCAAAAAATAGTGAAGATAGTCTAAGAGTTTAACATCTCTATTGCTTCCAAAGGAATAACTTTTTTGAATATTATTTTAAACAACTTCCATAAATATTAATAAATAGCTCTTATGGGAGTAAATACACATGCAAATCTAAACAATATCAAACAAAAGTTAGATTTTCGAAGATAATAACGGGTCATAAATTTATATCAAGAAATCAATGATAAAATTCATTAAAAAAATTTTTTTATATAAATTTAAAAAAAAAATGTTTTTGGGAAAAGGAAAATTGTTATAAATGAAGGAAGAGCTGACTTTAAGTAAAAAAAATCTATCTAAAAAAGAAAAGAATAACTTGTATTAAAAAGAGTTTTAATTAAAAAAAAAACTTTAAAATAAATTACTCATAACAAGTAAGCAAGTTATGGTCGCTATACAATAGTGGTCTTATAATGAGCACACCGATCCATGCAATTTTTCTTCCCCAAAAAACATTACTAAAAGATTTTTTTTTAAATTAATTTATTACTGTCAAATATTCATTGTGGTATACTTAAAGCGATGTATAGAATAAAAACAACTTAAAAAACAATTCAACAAAAAACGATACTTTAAACTTGAAAATCAAAAAATTCACTGGACTCATAATTAGCCCACCCCCATATAAGAGGATTAAATCCGTCATTTGGATTAATTTTTTTTTAATATTTTGTCGGGTAGCCCTTTTGCTTAATCACCAGTTCTAATCTTCTTGGAATACTTTCCGCCAGTGACTGACATCTTACTGATAATATAGCATACCATGCCGCACGGACCACTTCCCAGAGTTCGTTGAGATTTTTTGGTTTTTTAAGCTCAACTTTTTTCTCAATATCATTCCATAAATTTTCAATTGGATTGAGATCAGGACTTTGTGCTGGCCATGGCAAAACATCGACTGATTGGTCCTCCAAATATTTTTTTACTAATCGCGAGGTGTGCTTGGGATCATTATCGTGCATAAAAACCCATTTGACACACAAGTTTTCTTCAGCGAATGGAATCATATGATTCTCTAAAATATGTTTATATAAATGTTGATCCATTTTAGAGTCAATTTTAACGATTGGGCCAACTCCATGCCATGTAAATGCTGCCCATACACCCACCTCCATGTTTAATGGTTTTCACAGTATAGCGAGGATTAAAGTCTGGCTTGAGGGGACGCCAAACATGTTTCTTTCCGTCCGACCCAAATCGATTAAATTTTGATTCATCACTCCACAAAACATTTTGCCAGAATGATATTGGCTTTTGTTTATACATATTAGCGAACTTGAGACGAGCCGCAAGGTTCTTTTTTTGAAACTAGAGGCTTGTGTTGTGCTACATACCCAATTAAGTTACTTTCATTTAGTCTGCGGCGGATGGTTTTTGTGCAAATTGATATATCATGTTCCTCCATAATATTATTTTGAATTTCCGAAGATGCTGTGAAGGGATTTTTCTTTGCATAAGAAATTATTAATCTGTCCTCAGCACTAGAGGTCTTTCTTGGTCGCGGCTTTCTTCTGACGGCTTCACAAGTTTCGTGCTTTTTTTGATATTTTAATGCATTTTGGACGATTTTGCGGGATCTGCCAATGATTCTAGCAATTTCGGAAACGTTTTTACCTTTATTGTGCATATTTATTATAATTTTCCGAGGATCTGGGATACAGGATGAATTTTTACCCATTTTCACACAAATTTTATATTTTTTTGCAAAAACCACGTCAGTGTAATATAATTAATACTGAACTATGTGATTCTAATAATCTTTGCTTAAAGTTATTGAGAAAACAAAAAAAAAATTATAATTATAAGTCTCTTTAATTTTAGAGTTTTGCTTTGTTCAGTACCGTTATTTTCAATAATAGTTGTTGGTTGTACTCTTTATTTGTTTTGTTTTGTAAAGTACAGCATAGTGAATTATTTTAAATAATAAGAGACATAAAACTACTCCAATAAAAAAACAAAATTAAAGTCAAAGATGTGGGTTTGTGGGTGTGCGACTATACGATACCCTGTACAGTAAATTTCAAGAAAGGGTCTTCTTCAGTACATTTGTTCTTAGTTCGTAATTGTGTATTGGTATATCAAAAATAAGCACAGACCAAATTGAAATTAAATTTTTATGAATTATTGGTCTGCAGACATATACTGTGAGCTTCAAAAAAAGTAAACACCTTAGTTACTCATATTAAAAGTTTTATTAAAATGAAGTAATTAACACAAAATCAAAAATAAATATAAGTAATTCAAGAATTATTTAATTATAGCTGAACTCATTAAAAATATTAAACAAAAGCATTACAAAACAGAAATAAATGCACTTTATTTAGAAAATGACCAAATTTTAAGCGTCAAAAAAAGTAAACAGCAAACAAAAGGCAACAGAACTTCAATACCAAAAGTAATCTTTAAAAATTTATTTAATATTTATTTTCATTTGGCCTTAAGCAGCTTATATAGTCTTCTAGGCAGCGACTCGACAAGTTTTTTTTTGTCATATCAGGGGAGATTATGCTCCATTCTTCCTTTTGATGCATCTTTAAGTTTGCCTTGCTTCTAATAGTCCTATATTTCTGTCCACAATTTTAGATGTAAGCTTTAGATCATTGTCCTGTTGCGAGATCTTATTTCCAGCCATGCCTTATTTCTCGACGCTAGCGTCAACATTGTCCTTCAAAATGGCTAAGTAATCCATTTGTTTCATAGTGGAGTAAATAAAAATATAATTACCAACAACTGCTCACGCCATATAGCACCAAACCATAACTGAACCCATATCGTCTATAACCGTGTTGGTAACACACTTTTCTTTAAATGTTTCATTCTTAGCACGCCATATTTTTGGAGGCCTTTTCGCGCCGAAAATTTCGAATGTCCTCTTCTCTTTCCCACAAAGATAGAGCCTTATTTTTGTACTTTTTATCGAAATTAATTAGCTTGCTCTGATCGCCTTGGATATGTATGATTTCTTGCATGGTATCATACCATATAACAGGGGTGGACATGTAAATGACTTGTTGGGCCAAATTTGGAATTTCACGTACTAACGGTGGGCCGCACTATTATATTTCTGTACAAATATCCACTTTCAAACAAAATAGCAAAAAAAAAAAATACCGATGTTACGGAGAACTATTTTGTATAATATGTTAACCCTTTAACTCAAGTTATGGGTCATTTTTTCCTGCTTTTAAAAAGAGCAATACACAAACACGGAAAATTCAACCAGAAAGTCAGAAATAAGACACATAAAAAGAGAGCTTAGGGTTAATTTCGCATTTATTAAGATTTTTAGTTAAATTCTTAATAAAATTCTTAATAAATGCGAAATTAACCTATTTTGTTGTGTCTTATTTCTGACTTTCTGGCTGAATTTTCCGTTTTGGTGTATTCAGGGACTTATAGTAAAATTTCACTTATAGTAAAATTGCGGCACATTTTAGCCGCTTACATCCCTGTTTAAATTGTGTTTTTGCTCTTTTTAAAAGAAGGACAAAAATTACCCCTAACTTGAGGAGTTAAAGGGTTTTTTATACAAAAATGTATATTTTTGTATATTATACTAAAATGGTGTTTTTTGTTCTTGAGAAGTTAGAGGATTAACCTATTCTACAAAAATGTTCTCCGTAACATTTTACATAAATTTGTGAACACATTTTATACCTAAAATGTAAGGTCACATGGTTTCCTATGCCGATTAACAATAAGAATGTGCCAGAGCTGGAAAACTTTAACCCACCCAACCCCAAATGAAATTCAGATGTAAACTTTCAAAACGTGTATCAGACGTGTTTTTTTTTTTTTGTCTCTATCAAAATTTATAGGCCGGACCTTGTAATTTTTTTTTTGTTTTGTACAGTGTTTTTATTTTAAAACTTTTTTGAGATCAAAGAATTTCATTTTAAATAAAATAAACTAGAATTACATAAAAATAATAAATAAATTAAAAAATATAAGTAACAAAAAATATAAAAGAAATTAGGCAGAATTTTTGATTATTTCCTTAAAATCAGGTGTGTAGTTTGTCAAAGTAGTCCGATTGAGTTCCGTTAGATGTTGATTTGTTAAAAGTGAACGATTTTTGTTTTTAATCTTTGTCATGGTGGAGTATAGAGATTCAAAACAATACGTTGTGCCAAACATTGAAAATAAACGAGCAGCACCTTTTTTCAATTGTGGATATTGGGATATTGGGGATATTTCCAAAAGTTAATACAATATCCTCCTCCATTTTTAACAACTCCAATTTTCCAACATCCGGTTTAACAAGAATTATATCGGATAATAAAAATTCATTATTTAGGACATCACACAAAAATGTGTTAACAAAAAATGAGAATGTTGCTTAACGTTTTTTGAGATCCTCAAATCTTCATTTATAATTTTCACGAAATTTTTTTAAAATTATTTCTGTATTCTTCAAGCTTATCGTTCTGTATATTACTTACGTTCAATTTTAAAAGAGGAAAACACAAAAGAATTTTAGCTTCGAAGCCTAACAATGATCGTGACAAATCAAGAACAGTTTTTTCTTTGCCTTGTAAACTCAGATTAAGGAATTTAAGATGGTTCATTATCTCAGTAAAAACATTAAATCTGATTTCAAAATTTCATTCTCCAGATCAGAATATATTTTTCCTTTTTATTTTATAAAAAATTTTATTGTTGCTAACAGCTCAACAAATCGATCCAAAACATTAGAAATAGATAGCCATCGCACTATGGACTAAATGGTGATATCGCTTGATAACTCACTGTTTTCGTCAACTTCTTGTAACTCCATAAAAAATTTTTAAACTGACGAGCTGTTCTGATAAACAGAACAGCTTTTCAAACGTTTTCATATTCAAAAAATTTTGAAACAAGATGCTCCCAATGAATAATACAGTGAATTGGTAGATAATCGTGGCAATTCAAATTTTTTAATTGCTTCGAAACGTGCATTTTTTACATCAATGCCTCGCGTTGGTTTAGAAAGAGCTGCAAGGTGTAACATTTCATCAGTGATATCAAATTCAACTGATACAGACCTAATGAGGATCACCAATTGGAGAACGTCGCTAACATCTGTAGATTCATCAAGAAGCAGAATTTTTTACATCGTTTTTTAAACTGTTTCAATAAAAGTACTAATATTTCCAAGCCGACACTCGGTTGTGAGCCGTGTTAAAGAAAGCTGGTATATTGCTTTATGCAGCTTTTTGTTGTCATATCTATAATCTTCTTCATAGTGTCTTTTCATAACTCTGGACGTTTACCACGGCCAATATCCCAAGCTATTATATAACTTGCTTCAATTAATCTGTCATTTCCATGGCTAAAAGACGAAATAATGTTCTGCTCTTTTTCAATATTTGACTGCACTACCTTCAGTTTAGTCTCTCTAGGATTTGTATTAAGGGGATAATCTTTGGCAAATTGTGAGTGAAATTTTTCATAGTGTCTACTTAAATTGTAAAGTTTGTTATGTGGTACAGTAATTTTGCAAATGAGGCACATAGGTATGCCCTTATTTACAACAAATCAAAGTTTTTGTGTGCATTCGCACTGAAATTTTCTGTTTTCATCCATTATCTTACGTTTTTTATTGGTCGTTGATGCCATTTTAATTCCTTAAAAGTAAAAAGCGGGACCGATATATGTTGAGTATTATTTTCAATAATTTCAATAAAATGGACATGAGATATACATAATTAAAAAATCGTAGTATTGAAGTTTTCTTATTAATTTTATTTAATATTTTTACTAATTTTAAGAAAATAATCATTTTCATTTCTGATTCACAAATTCATATTTCCCTAAAAGCAAAGTTTTTAAAAAGATTAAAAAATATTGTTTTCAAAACTATGAAACATTCTAAGAAGCTTTTACATCCAAAACCTATTTTAGCCTCCAAAAATATTTAAAACAACATTTTAGAGTTTAATTGAATTATTTTTTAACGCATGCTTTTATGAAATTTTTTTATGAAGTTGGTATTTACAATATGTACATATAAAAAATTTAATGGTAACTTGTAGCATACAATGAAGATTTGACGGTGTATATTTATGAAGTTTTTATTTCAAACTAGTTGTAGCAAAAGCACGCATATATATCCGGCTACTATCTCGTCGGCTGTTGGGGAGGATTCTTGGCTACTACAATTTGAATTCGTAAATTCGTATGTACAGATCACTATTTTAAGGTGTGCGTGCTTACGATGGAGTTTTGGAAAAAAATTGTGAAAACGAGAAAAAAAAAATCGAAAGGAAAAAGAATGAAGGGAGATTATTTAGAGAAAAGGAAGTAAAGTCTGACGATTGTGTGTGTATACATAGGTGTTTACACAAAAGTTTCACCCTCCCAACCATGACCATATTATGAAGAGCCTGTCGTATCGCACATGGTCCCATTAATGCACCTTATCCGCTCAAGCCGCTAGAAATTTCAACCCAAACTTTTTAAAGATTCATTCCAAAATATTTAAATTTATTGATTGAGTAATTTTAAAATCCAGCATAACTAAAGCTATTAACTCTAATTAAATCTAACTTATTTCTAGATAAATGAAGTGAGCTACAAGGAAAAATTTAACAAGAATAATCATGACTTAAAATTCAAAAAGAAATATGAAAAAAAATTAATAAAAAAAAAATTTGGTGCATACATAAATTACAACCAACCTGATACCATTTAAATAAACTAATATGAAAAGTTGAATAAAAGTAGAAAAAAAAATTCAGAGGTTTAACCCGATTTCAATAAATGCACTTTCAACATTTGACGAAATAAAGAATTCATTCTTTTAAACTACAGGAAAAATTATATTTATATTAAATTCATCACAATTATTTATAGCCAGGGGAACGAATGGAATTGAAATTAGTAATATCCCGTTAAAATTTCGTATATATTTTATAATTAATTTAATAAAATGAATTTGTAGTTGACAGCCTTGTTTTTAGACAACGATTTGGGTATCAAAATAGAGGATTTTAAATTGCCCATAATTTGCTGTTATTAGATTTCAACAATAACTACCAGAACTTGCATAAACGTTTATCCATCGCTATTTCTTCACTAACAGAATTAATTCAGGTTTAACAGAGTGGCGTTTCTGTTCTCATGGTGTTGTTGACTGTTATTGAACTTTATTTTTGTTTACAGAATAAATTCTATGTTAGTGAACTCCAACAGTGGATACATGCAAGTGGTTTGTAAAATAAAAATAAACGTAAATAAAAAATTTACATACATCAGCGTTTAATCCAACGATGAAAGCTCTTTCATTGCTTAGACGATGATGATGATGATTTAATGATGATGGCGATACTGTTGGGGGGTTTAGCAATTATTAATAAAGGGTTTTTCTTTTTTTTCTTTTTTTTTTTTTTTAATAAAATATATATATTTATCAAAAATGGTCAACACAAACGCGTTTTTATTTAATCTAGTTGTCTTATTCGTTTTGACCTTTTTGTAACACTTTTTCTTTTGACAATACTTAAGCTACACGATTGTTTTTTGACATCTTCGTTTTTAGTGTGTTGCACGCCCGTGATAAATTTTAATCGGTCTTATAACACCAGCCAACAAATTTTCATTAATAGTTTGCCTTTGAGATCTGGAACCACTTTTCCCATGGATTTTGACCTCCTTAACACGAATATGAATTTTAAAAATTTTTCTATGGACCAGTTTTTGAGATAAAAATTTTTGAAATTTTATTTTCACATTTTTCGAGGTGCACCTACAAAATTGGGCATATCTTGGGTGTCCCTTGACCGATCTTCATAAATATTCACACAAATTGAAGACAATTAAACCCTCTACAAACCCTTCCGAATTAAACGATTGGGTGCGCGACTTTGGTCTGACCAAGGAAAAGGTTTAACTTTTTGCGTCTCGCATGAAACAGCGAGGATTTTTAGCCCCTGGTGTTAAAACATCAATATATAGAAAGCAACATGAATAGTTTGCCAAGTTCTACACGAAAACCAAAAAAATATGTTTGAAGAGCTAAATGAAACCCACAATACAAAAGAGTGGAGGTTGTTCATTGACAGCATTAAGAAAGCTTAAAGGCCGTTCTCTTACATGTGGGAATGAAAAGCCATCTATTCCTGTCGCTCATGCCGTCAATTCAAAAGAAAATTGTGAAACACTGGAAGCCATACTCCAATGCATTAAGTATGAAATGTTTAAGTCGAAGATGTGCGCCGACCTCAAAGCTGTGGCTATTTTAACCGGACTCCAAGGAGGGCATACGCGATTTTGTTGTTTTCTTTGCCTTTGGAATAGCCGCACCGACAAGCTGCACTATCTTTAAAAAGAATGGCCGCTGCGTACAAATTTAGTAGTTGGCGAAGACAATATTCTACGCAATGCTCTTGTAAGAAAAGAAAATATTATACTTCCACCGTTGCATATCAAATTGGGCTTAATCAAAAACTTTGAAAAAAAATTGAATAAAGATGCAGAGGCTTTTGCGCACTTACGGCTGATTTTTCCTCAACTTTCGTTGGCTAAGATCAAAGAGGGAGTCTTTGCTGGTCCCGAGATAAAGACGCTTTTAAAGGACGAAATATTTCCAACACTTTTTTTCTCCTTGTGTTCATATTTATGGTAAGAATTTGTTTAGATTTGAAAACTAACGAAAAAATGCTTCCCTATTTCGCCTTGAGCAACAAAAGTCTAAAAAAAACTGAAAATCTTTAAAAAGCGAAATTTTAGTCTTTTACTAAAAAAATCATAACTTCTTAAAATGTCCATGTATTTTTATGATTGGAAGCTTGTTTTCTTTGGAAAAGGGTCAGCTATTTGTAAAAAATATCAAATTGGGGTGGACATTTTTTTTTCTATTTTTCCTACGACAATATATAAATTTTTGACGCCAATTTTTACAGAAAAAACGACGTTTTTAAAATATATATATCGCTGGCATCAAAACTGTTTAGCCAATTTGAAAACTTTCAAGAAAAGCTTTGTAGAGGGTTTAATTATCTTTAATTTGTGCGAATACTTATGAAGATTGGTCTAGGGACACCCAAGATATACCCAATTTTGTAGGTGCACCTCCAAAAATGTGCAAATAAAATTTCAAAAATTTTTATCTCAAAAACTGGTCCATAGAAAAATTCATATTCGTGTTAAGGAGGTCAAAATCCATGGGAAAAGTGGTTCCAGTTCTATAAGGCAAAAAATTGTTGACTGGTGTAATTTATAATAAAAAAATAATTAAATATCGAAACCGCTATTTTATGAAGATTTCACTGTAGAAACCGTGTTTTGGTATCAACTATAGTTGTTGGTTAAGCTCCTACAGTAGCGATTAAAAGTTTAGAGGAAAAATTATGTTTTTAATTTTTTACAAGGCTAAGTATTATTTCTCACTTCATTTATGTATTAATTTATTAATTACAAATTTTTTCTTTCTAGCTGACACAATTTATCACGCGGGTTTTTAATATTATTTTTTTTTTTGCGATTGTATGGAAACCTATGTACTTGGATTTTAGGTGTTATTTTATACCAACTCTTTTTCCTTTTCAACTCAAAATCTAGCTTCACAATGGCACTATTACTTTAAGTCAATTTCTTTCTTTGATCTTTTCAATACAAAAATAAACACTTTTCACAAATCTTTCACTTTTTCATCGCTGTCTCGATCAAGGGTGTTTTAGATGCTAGATTTCGGGTTATCAAGGGTGTTGTAGATGATAGATTGCGGGTTTTCACGTTCCCAAAAATAATCTGTCCATACGGTAATTTCCATTCAGTTTATACTCGTTTTAGACAACTTTCATAAGCAGCTCGTATTAATGTATAAAAATATACAAAAGGTTTAATTTTAATGGTGTTTTTTTTTTTTTTGTTCTGCGCACTGTAATTGTAAAAAGAAAGGTTTTAAGGTTTTGGTATGGCCAGGTGTATGTAGTATGTTTATGAGTTACCTGTTTTTATAACAAATTGAAGGTGATAAGGTATCAATGGCTTTTTCTGAGACGTGTGTGTTAATGAATAAATTCCTTATTCTCGGGAATGAAAATAAGGTTCCCTATGAACTTTGAAATCTGAAGGAAATCTGAAATCAAAAATTCGCAACAACTAGAGTAAACTCCCAGAATATTTTTTTCCACCTTATCCTTTTGGAAATTAATTTCTTTTTTATAAAAGAAATAAAAGTTATAATAAAAATTAAAATTAAAGAAATTGAATGAAAACACACAATGGCACACAATCTTGTAAATTGAAACTTACATTTATTTTATATTTTATAAAAATGACAGAGTCGATGATAGAAATAAACGTGTGGTTAATAATCAGCAAAATAGAAGGATTTTTGCTCTTGAAAAGCCTTTTATACCCCAACGCTTGGAATTTCTTTCATTTTGGAAAGTTTACGCTAATTCAGCGCTAACATACACATACATAATACACCCACCCACACATACAAACCAGCCAAACGTAATGGTTTAAACACTACCTTATCTATTCACAACAGGGTGTAATGTCTTTTAAACAGGATGCCAAAAATTACAATCCTCGAGGTTTAAAAAAATTTTAATTGGTACAAAAAAAATATTCAACCAAAGAATTTGCCGGCTACAAGCGCCTCTACAAACTGACGGTTTATATTTTAATTCTATTTCATGTCTTCAAATTAAAAAGAACGATATATAAACGCTTACCAACTAAAACTTTAAATCAATAATTTTTAAAAGGTGAGTGCACATAGCAGAATAAAACTTTATACTGCAATGATCTTAAAAACAATCAGCAAATAAAATCTTAACGAAATCGTATCTAAATTCATAGTGTTCATGTTTGAAATTAACCGTTATTGTTTTTGCAGTTTTTATCTAATAAATTTCCTGCTAGCTTTAAAATTTTAAAAAATAGCACAAATCAAATACTCACAGTTCTCTTCTCTCAACATGGCAAACAAAAAAGGAGAATAAAATAATGAACTATAAAAAACGAGAGAGAAAAATTATTATGCTCTGTCGTTTGTGGCCCTATTGAAAAGTTATATTAGTGCTATTTGCTATTTGATAATGTTTTGAATTTATTTTTTTGAATTAAATCTAAATTTAAAAAAACATTTTGAAATATTTATACCCTATACCACTATGTGGTTTGGTATATAATGACTTTGTGCTGCTGTCTGTAACTACCAAAAATATTTTCCCTGGACCCATCTTTTGTTATACCGATCGACTCAGAATCACTTTCTGAGTCGATTTAGCGATGTCCGTCCGTCTGTCCGTCCGTCCGTCTGTCCGTCCGTCCGTCTGTCCGTCTGTCGGTCCGTCCGTCCGTCTGTCTTTCCAAAAATAATCCTTGTAGGACAATTCTTAGTCATAGGCCCCATAAAGAGCTGCTTCCCGATCTTCACGTAAATATATCAAAAAACAAAAATATTGCACAGATTTTTTTCAAATTTGATTTGTATATATTATTTCAAAATATAAGTGACTTTACCAAATATGGCCAGGATCGGTCCATTTTTCGACCTAGTCCCCATATAAATATAGCACCCGATATGAACTTTTTCATATCTGCTGCCAAAAAAATTAATAACAATGCCAACTAAATTTGGTTTGCCAACCAAATTGGTTATATTTTCTATATCTAATTAGTTGGACATAAGAGATAGGGTCTCTAAACCATGGTATGGGGTATCGTATAGTCGGGCTAGGCCGACTATAATTTTCTTACGTGCTTAAAATTCTTTTTTTTTTTTAATTAACAAACAAACTTTTTTATTTTGCTTTAAATTTATATGGGGCCGCACAAAATTTTTTCGTGGCAAGCCTGCCATATAAGCTATTTTTGTGAAGCGATCTCCTTACTGTACACTAACCTACTTATTTGCCTGATGTCTGCGTTATGTTTTCTGATAATTTAACTGCACTTTAGGCTTTACTTCCCTTACTACAGCTCTAACTTCAGTACCACTAAGCCGCTTTGGGTGTCTAGATCTCGTCGAATTATTAACCTGATGGTGTTTCGCGTATTCATCGATTACTTTTTATACCCTATACCACTATGTGGTTTGGGTATAATGACTTTGTGCTGCTGTTTGTAACTACCAAAAATATTTGACCTAGACACATCTTTTATTATACCGATCAGCTGAGAATCACTTTCTGAGTAGTTTTAGCGATGTCCGTCCGTCCGTCCGTCCGTCTATGTGTCCATGTAAACCTTGTAATCAAACTGCAGGTCGCAAATATGAATATGTTTTGATGAAATTTGGTATATAAGCTTTTATCGGCCATATGATGAACGCTATTATAATTGGTGAAATCGGTCAATGTTCAGACCTAGTCCTCATACAAATGACCCCTATGAAATTGACATAAATTGCCATAAGATCCAAATTATCATATAGATCTTAGTAGAATTGGATTTTTATGTGTTTATTGTATCCATAAATTAGTAGCCCAAAAATAATCCACAGTGGACAATTCTTAGTCATAGGCCCCATATAGAGCTGCTTCTCGATCTTTACTTAAATCTATCAAAAAAGCAAAAATATTGCACAGATTTTTCTCAAATTTGGTTTTTATATATTTTGACTTTACCAAATATAGTCAGGATCGGTCCATTTTTTGACCTAGTCCACATATAAATATAGCACCCGATATGAACTTTTCCATAACTGCAGCCAAAAAAATTAACAATGCCACTCAAATTTGGTTTTTGCTTATTTTCTATATCCAGTTAGTTGGACCGAAGAAGGTTTCTAAACCACGGTATAGGGTATCGTATGGTCGGTCTAGACCGACTATAATTTTCTTACTTGTTTTTATTGTGCAGTGGTTCCTACCCACAATTTCGCCAATTTCACGCATGGATTTACCTTTTTCTTTTCAATCTAAAATATTTTCCGAGTATAAACCGATGTTTGCTTTCCCATAGTGAGAATATTTGCTTTTACATCTTTTTAGTTATTAATAATTAGTACAAATCAACTTCAAATGATTTTTAGTAAAGTAAAACACGTGATCAATACAAATTTGTCACAAAAACTTTAAGTTCTTTCCCGAAATATAAAAAAGCGTAAGTGTTACCACTGTTTACTTTTTTTGACGCGTAAAATCTGATGCATTTCAACATAAATAAACCAATTTTATAAAAAATCTATGCAATAATTGATACACTTAAATGAAAATCAGGCAACTACTTCATTACTGATACTTGGGTATAATAAACACAATAAAATTTATAGTCTGTCTAGGCCCTATACTATGTGATTAGAGACCATTTCTCTTAAGTTTAACTAATTGGATATACCAAATAAGAATAAACCAAATTTGAGTTGCAGTGTTTGAATTTCCCATATGAAAACGTTCGTATACATTACCGTGCAAAGGTATTAGCCATCCCTCCTCCTTAAATTTCAAATGTCTTTATCTCCTTTATTCTCAACGAAAACTGTTCACTTTAAAAACATAAATTCTTTATTTACTTTTACTATTTACACAAATCCTTTTTTGAAACTATACTCTAATCTTAAATTTTATATTCATCGTAGAATTGCACGACATAGTCTTGGCATCCTTTGAATCAATTTTCTAAAAGTTTCTGGTACTTCGAACTTTCCTGTGCAATTCATCCCAAGGTAACTCTATAGAATTGAGGTCAAGTGACTGAAATATGAATTTCCAACCTACAATTCTTTATCCAGTGACTAAGGCACGATCTTTCAGCATGTTTTTTTAATGGGTTTTTATCGAGTATTCCTCTTATTCTGCATAACTCGTCAACAAGTTCGCCAGTAAAGCAACCCCAAACCATTACGGAGCCTGCCCCGTGTTTGACTGTTGGCACCAGGCGCCTCACAAAAACACGCATCTTGGTTCGATTTGTCGGATTAAAGGGCTTTGCGCCAATCGTTGAAAGCAACACCAACTCATTTTTTTCACTTTGTGGGTGATTCTGCCATTTAATCCAGGCGCTATGAGGCGTCGTTTTACTGTAGTCACACTTACTGCATTTGTTCGGCTGCTGTTTATGTCGTCGGCTTTTTTCAGGTGCTGTTAGTCGACGATTTCGTTTATTTGTCGTTATTGTTACATGATCCTCATGTTTTGTTGCTACTCTGGGCCGACCGCTTCGATTTCTGTTCGCAACTGTACCATCCTCTTTAAATTTTTATCACATATAGCCCGCGGTTCGACGCGATATTTTGACTTCTTTTGTAACTGCTTAATGGCTTTTCCCACTTTTGGGTAGGGAAAAAATTTGATGGCGAGTTTCAATTGAAATCTCCGCAGTTTGTACCATACTTTCTTTTAAGTCAATCAAATATTTTAAGTTTTCACTTTCTCGTGGTAGGTCTTAGTTACGACGTAAAAATTCGGCCGTTTTTTGTTTCATGTGTTTTTTCCAATTATTTTAAGGTTCCTTCGATTAAAAAATTAAAGCATCTGCCGCTAACAGTCGTTTTGTAAAAAAAAAAAACAATAAACAAATTAAAAAAAAACATTTTTTCACCAAAGTCGGTATTTTCTCTTATCTGACAAAAAAAATCATGTGAGTCTGATCACAGGGGAGATGTGTAAACATCTAGTAATTAAAGAATTTTTTATGTCAATTTTTTAAAATCAAACAGAATGCGTCATATATGTATCATTTATAAAGGGTTTCTCAATAAGAGCGCTACAAAAGTTTTTTTTAAATAAAACAAAAACGGTTTTGAATATCAATGAAATTCTTTATTTCTGTGAAAGTACGTTCGATTCCATTATATATGGAAATCGATCTCTTTTGCATGGCCACCACGGGCACGCTTGCAGAAGTCCAGACGCTGAACCAAAATTTTCGACGGTTTTCAAGCATAAATCGGCCGATACTGCTGCAATTTCACGTTCGATATTCGTACGAAGTTCATCAATCGTCGCTGGCTTGTTGGCATAGACCATAGACTTGTCGTAGCCCCATAAGAAATAGTCCAACGGCGTCAAATAGCACGACCGAGGCTTCCAATCGACTGGACCATTTCGTGCGATAACACCTTCTCCAAACTTGGTTTCCAATAAATTGATTGTGACATTCGCTGTGTGGCTTGTGGCGCCTTCCTGTTGGAACCACATGTCCACCAAGTCCATATCATCCAATTGGGTTATCATTGAACGGTAGCGATTCCCATTCACAACAACGTGCCGGTCTTGATCGTCACGGAAGAAGTACGGCCCAATGACGCCGTCGGCCCATAAACCTCACCAAACCATAATTTTTTCGTGATGCAATGATGACTCGTGGAGTACGTGTGGATTGCTGTCTGACCAATAACGCAGAGCGGCAAGAAATATGGCGTCGTTTGCTGTCCCTGTCTTTCTACTTTTGTAGCATCCCTGTTGAAAAACCCTTCAGCATGGACTTTGGTTATACTTGTGGGGTTGTTGAACTATGTAGATGTTATACGTTTATATTGTGAAATTTTTCTCACATGTTACGCTGTTTTTGTGATTGTATTATGAAATAGAAATTTACCCCCCAGCGCGTATAGTTGTTTTTATTGCATGTAATGAATGAAAAAATCCATCTATAACAATTTTAAACGGAAACTATTAGTGAAGAATCACATATTTTAGGGATAGCAAATACTTTTGGATGGTAGGGTAGGTCGAAAAATCCACCGATCCGATTCAAACAAAATTTGAGAAAAATCTTTGCAATATTTTTGTATTTTGAATAGATTTAAGCGAAGATCGGGAAGCAGCTTTATATGGGGGCTATGTCTAAGAATTGTCATATAGGATTTAATTTTGTACTACTAACTAATGGATGCAATAAACATACACAAACCAAATTCGACCGAGATATATATTTAATAATCTATATATTTTATATAAGACAAATACGATAATATTTCCCAACAGCCGGAGTCAGAATGACATCTAAGTATTACACTTCTTTGTTTGCTGTTTTTTGCTGGGTGTGAAAATTATCATTAAAAAAATATTAATCATACGCTGCTAGGTGTGAAAATTTGAAATATTTTTAAAACTACAAAAAAATTATCATAAAAAAATACGTACTATGAAGAGCTAAAAAAAATAAGCAAAAGAAGACATTAATCATATATCACTACGTGCAGAAATTTTATGTATTCATAAAAAAATTTTTATTAAAAAATATTTTGTTCTTCAATAAAATTCAAGGAAATTATATATCAATTTTATTTCAATCGTTAGTGTGTCATATCAAAATTAGTGTGAGAAAATTATAAAAGCTTACATCTACATCTTTTCTTAAAAAAATATTTTATAATCGGCTCAATTACTTAAATAAAACGAAAGTTTAAAATTTATATCGTAACATTTTAAGATTCTTTTGAATTTTTTTTTTTTTTTTTTTTTATTTAATGAAGTGTATAACAATGTTTCTGGCAGACTGGTAATAAATGAGCTTAAATATAATTAAATTATTTCACATGTTGTGGAAAAAATTTCTAATTGTGTTGTTGATGAATTAAATTACACAATATAATTAGTTTGAAAATTTACTCATTGCAAGAGTTCTAATTTTTCTACACAAATGTACAAATTTTTAAGAGAAAATTACTTAATTTCTACTGTGTTCATTAAGTTGTAAAATATTTTTCCTCTATTTTACAAGTGTTTTGATATTGAAAAGTTAAACTCTCTTATTAATTCTTTTTTTAATTTAATTTTTTTTTTTTTTTTTTTTGTAAAATCTATAATTTTTATTTATATATAACTTTAGAATAAGTATTAGTATTAGGTTTAAAAATTTTTATATATCCAAATGCATAATTCTATACTGCAATAAGAAACTTTTTGTCTTCTGTGTAGAATTTCAAATAAATAAATAAATAAATTACTCAATTAATTAAATTCATTTAATGCTCTTATAAGAAGGCTATTTAAAACATTAATTACACGAAGGCAATTGACATAAAAAATGTTATTATGACGTAAATATATTAGATGCATAAAAGGGAATTTTTTCTACTACAGTTTTATTTTCAAAATATCGTTTCTTATAAAATATTAAATATAATGCAGAGCAGAGTTGATTAATATAACTTACATCTGTAACAAATGTTTTCAAATTCAGATAACTCCAATAAGTGATAATAAATATAATCGGATATGGAAAATTCTTAGCTATAAAACGTTCACTAAATTATTAAGCGTAGTATATAGTGAGAGCTATATGGAGCAATGGCATGAAATATAATATTGATAATTATTATATTATTGCAGGTGTTGAGGCTAGCAATATTATATTTTTTGATTATATGTTTGGTATGCTCATTATTCTCAGCTGAAAATATTTTTTAAAAAACCAATTCTTCCGCTCCGTGGGGTCACATATGCGCCAAAAATAATGTCTGTTTCGTAAAAACCAAGTTTTGGAGACAAATTCCTGAACACACACTTTCGAAGCAAATGCGGACACAGGTTATAGCAAATTTTTTGCCCTAAATATCCAAAGCGCCGCTCCTTCAGTTCTGCACTGACTTTTCCTCGTCCTTAACCTATGGATTCGGCCGTCCACCCTATTTCACGGCGCCCAGTGAATACTATAAATAGGCTGACTGTCCCTTTACCAAAACCAAGGAGTGCTTTTGTTGTCCTTGGATTAGGCAAGGACCAAAAGATCTGGGATATTCTGCAAGAGGACAGTTGTGACCACCTTTTCCTTATTTCAGAATAAGCTGCCTCCTCAATTAGATTTGAAAGCTCGAATATGTAATAATACACTATTTTCGGTTACGGATAAACCAAACACGATGATGGAATTAAATAAGCAAAAGGATAGAACGTTATAGATAACAGAAGCTTAATTTTTTATAACTGAGGAAATCAACACTTCCGATAAATCCTTGAGCTGCGTTTGAATGATACAGGGTCGGCGGGACCCGTCTATATTGCTAGCTTCAGTGGTGGGGGAGATTCTTGACCCTGATCAATCAAACATCACCATTAACATTTTTTTATTTCAGAGTCCCTGGGTATGTGTATTGCTAAACAAAATTGGAAATGAATATGTAAACTAAAACTATTGTATCCCCGATTAAAAAAGTATAAAAGAACAGAATTTGAAATTTAACTGGGTAGTGGTATATGTAGAAATCATGGGGATAATGATGTTCTTTCCCCTGGCTCTCAGCCCTCCCAAGCAATGTTCTTCTATGGCCATATATTTAAGCAAAGAACCCAAACGAGAAATTCTCTCAACCTTAAGAAAAAAGTCTTAAATTTTTGCTCCGACATCATAGGATGTTTTATTCAGTTAATAACATAACTTTAATAAGTAGTAAGAACATAATTTTAAAAATATATTTATTTTGTATTGGTTAATCAGAAAAATTGAAACAAAAAAATTTCTATTGTTCATCATATAATTCTTAAATCATTCTTTTTCTTCAGTTTAACCTATTTTTTAAAATTTACACGACAATCGATTTAATATTTTTATATATTTATTATATATAACTAATAACAATTTTCGGTTACCACATAAATTGGAAACATTATTAAAGAATATGCACACACGGACTTTTGTTTCAATTGACAAACGCTATGTTTAATGGACTATAACACCCGAAACGGTAGCGTATAGTCGTTTTTACACCGAATTTATTGTTCACAATTAATTACAAAATATGTCTGTGTCTTTTATAATCATAATGGTTTGAACTGTGGAGAGTTATTTTAATTTTGTCTCAGAGGGATATTCAAAGGAATTAATTCTTTATTAATTTTTATTTTTTTTTTTTTACTTCAAGTTAGGATATTTCTTTGACAAATTATATTTACATTTAGTTAAAACATTATAAACGGAAAAGTTTTTTTTTTCGTTATATTTTTTTTAGATCATGAAAAATATAAAATTTGGTAGTAAGAAAGCACTAAGCACTAGTTAATGATATTACAAAATATATTATGGAAAAAAAGTTTATTTTTGATCGTTTTTGTTTTAATTGAAATTAAATAAATTAATTTTTTTTTTTGTTTTTATTCCTTACAATAAAAATTTACTTAAGAAATAAAAAAAATATACTTTATGATGTTATTTTTCCATAACCAAACCCCTCTTTCAGAGTTTGTCAATTTTGATATTTATACTTTTTGCTTTGAAATTTTACTGCGTTCTTACTCGGATAAGTCAATATCAAAAGGAAACTTACAATCACTTACTTGCAGAGCGATGAAAGGCCTTCCATTCAGCTGCTTGTTGTTGAGAGCTTGTTGTTGTTTCAAACATGTAGTTTGTTGTTAATTTACTAATTTCAGTTGTTCATGATCTTAATCTAGGGTTCCTTTTTAACTTAATTTATCCAAAATGCCTATTATTTGTTTATTTATCACTTTTTTTCCATGTACAGTGGTTTGATTTAAATTTAACTAGATAGGATTTTCTTTTCTTTTTAATTAAATATGTATAAATTTTGTTTACTTATATTTACAACTTGATTTTTTTTTCTCTATTTAAAATTTACTTCAAATTTATTTTTTTCTCTAGTGATTTCAACAGTTTCAAATTTTAATTGTTTTCTATGTTGTTTTTGCCACTTCACACAATTGTACCCATTTTGCTTTTATTTTATATTAATTTACAATATTTAAAAAAAAATGTTTTTGGTTTTCTATTGTGAGTTTCTTTTTCAAATTTTATGTATCTTTTTTTCAATCTTTCCACTCAACTTTGACTAACAAATTCTCGAAATACTGTGTGCATACACTTTAGTTGCAAATTTTAATTCTTAGAATTTTTTTTAGACCGAGTGTAATTTTGATTTTATAATTTGAAAAGAATTAACTGTTTATGACTAATCGATATGCAATTCAATTATTAACTTAACTTTTTTTAATTTTAATTAAGCGCTATTTAGGGATTAGTGTGACATTTTTTTTTGGCAAATACAAATTTTACTTACATAATTAAACAAAATTTTTTTTTATACTTTTAACTATTCTGTTTTTTTTTTTTTTTTTTTGTTTCCCCACAATTTGTAGGGAAAAAATTAATTTTTAAAATTTTGGTTAGTGCACATCACTTTTTCGCTTTTAAACTTTCAATGGAATGAAGGCTAAGTTTATAAATTGCTAATTGGTGAACTGCGGACTTGCTGAATTGGTGGCTAACGGTGTTCCGACACTCACCAACACTAAAATTTTGACATTCAACCAGTATAACCTTTATCAATTCCTCTTTGCGAGAGTGTTTTAAGAAGAGTAAATGAAATCAGATCTTTGATTTGACATTCGCAGATTTTATATAAATGTAAAATTAAATTCTATTTACAGGCAAAGGCTAACCCTCACAAATACTTGAAATTATCCTCCTTTCTCTTTGGTTGTTAGAATATATAAGCGAAATGTCTACGTAAAAGTAAACTGTTAGGATATTACATCCAAATGTTCAGCTTCCTTTTCATCCTCTACATAAAATCTACCTAAATTAATATTTTAATTAGGTTAGAAATTAAATTCACATGTCTATGAATAACAGAACTTACGTAAATTTCACCAGCTATACAATTAAATGTGTAATTTACTACCAATCCAGTTTTATGACATCCTTTAGCTTTAAATCTATGACATTAAATTTAAATTATTTAATCGCAAGAACATTAATTAAATTTATTAATTGTACAAAATTACCTATAAAAGCCGGATATTAAATGATTTCCTCTTGCCAACCAATTTTATGATTAGATTTGTCTTTAAGTACACTGTGTTTATTGGACCACAGGTTTAGCAGGAAAAGAATGAGTATTTCCTTTGCAAGCGACTAAGTCGACTTTGTGAAAATATCGTTTGACTTGGACTCTGAGCCTAAATAATATTCGAAGTTATCTTTTTATGTCACTACGGTCAATTTCTGGGTGGCATATTAGTATATTTGAACTTGGAATCACTTAGTAACCCGAGAGGTGAGAAAACCAAGGTAGTTATATATAAAAAAAAAAAAACTAAAATTTGCTTGCTTAGTAATTGTACGAAATACTTTATGTAATAAAACTATTGAATTTGTATAAACATTAAATATTCAAAAAATCCATTCGTATAATATTAACAACTTTGAAAAGAAAATTACCCAGATATAGGTGTTAATCATTATCGAATACTTCAAAATAGTTAAAGATATTTCTGTAAGAATCATCACCGGGTATTACAAATAGAGGGATTTTAATATCAGTGTCAATCGTCCCGGTCAAAGATTCTGAGCCCTCAACCAGCTCGTTTCCCATGGCCCCACTTTGTCCTGGAATACAAATCAGCCTCGCAGTTTATTGTCAGATTTGCTGAAGCGACCTGACACATTCCCTCACACATTTCGAATTAAAGGTCCTCGATTTCAACGCTTTGAGAGCAGCAAGGCTGTCAACGAAATTATTAATGGTCTCTGGATCCATAGCCCATTCCAGAATTATTTTAATTGCTTTCAGAAAAGAGTGTATAAGACACAAGTGAGTCTAGAGTCTAGAATAACACCCAAGTACTTCGCCCCCCTTGAGAATACCAGAATCTTCCCGTTCAATCTTGGAGCAATAAACTCAGGTATCTTTGTCTTTCTAGTAAAGAGAACCAACTCGGCTTTAGATGGCTTAATCCCCAGACCATTTTCCCTTGCCCATTTCACGAGTTGACCTAATGCCGACTCCATGAGGTCACTGATCGTTGATAGGACTCTGACTAGAAGAACAACGTCATCAGCATATCCCGCAATTTGGTGCTCCTTCTGCCGAAAGATTGGAGTATTTTATTGATCACAATATTCCACAAAAAAGGAGATATAACTCCTCCTTGTGGAGTTCCGCTTGTCACCACCTTTCTCGCTTCCCCATCACCTATTTTCGAGTGTGTTTGTGGATTAACTTCACTCCAAATGCGAAAAGTGAGCTTAATCGCTAAATAAAATTTTATATGGAAAACCAAAATCAACACCAATTTGTGCTTCATCCCATTGGCCGAATTGGTGGCACATACGACTGTCGTCTGGCTCTAATTGTTGTACAATTTAAATCTTGAAATTTCGTAAACCAAGATCCTTTCATAAAATCTTCCACAAAGTGGATGGACATATCCCCATTTGCTGCGAACAGCACCTAATTGATTAGTGTTGATTGTTGATTGTTCGATCCTGGTGCGTAAAAGACTCATAGTTACTCAGAATGGCCGCTCTGATTTACGATTATAACTACCGTAAAATGGACGAAGTGCACGATAAGTTTGACGGACAGAACCATTATTTTGAAATAAAATTTCAACAAACTGCAAGCGTTGCTCTCGTTTAAGCCCATTAATGATGACATGAAAAACCAAGCTAAACAAAAAGCAACTATCAGCTGTTAATTAAATTAATCAATTAAAGCAGTAACACCAACTCGAAGTTGTGAACCTCTTAATGAACACCTATTATAATGTTTAGCAAAGACCCTAAGACAGAGCCTTCTGGGACACCAGCATCACTATTGTAGTTTTCAGAGGATGAGTTTTTTATAATGGGAAAAAATTGTAGAATAATAATTTATACTAGCAAATTCCAGCGCCCGAAATTCGAGTGCAAATTCTGGGCAACTTTTTGTTCAACTTAGCCAATTCACAAACCAACACTTTTTTGGTTTATTATTATTGTCAATGAAGATAACAAACTCATTAACAAACACATTAACAAATTTAATAAACACACACATAGCATTGTATAATTTTATGTTTGTGTTAGTAGCAACTTTAAATGCAATTTACTCAAATTAAAGGCAAAAGTTTAAAAATCTGTAAGTCTGGTGAACAGCTAAAAAGAAATACCTTTCAAATAATATACGTTTGGTCAAAATCGGGATAAAACGGTAGAACAAAACATCGCAAGAAATTGCCTACCCTATTAATATTATAGATATTAGTCCATTACGCCATACCTAGCAGTTGATTTTTTGTCAACGAATTCACTTTTAAGAAATTGTGAAATTAGCAAAAACCAAACTGCTCTCTAGGAATAATGCTATTTCCATCTATAAAAAAGCATAATTCTTCTTTAACAATTTTTTATTAACATTTCCGTTAGTTAGATCAAAAACAATTAACATAGACTGAATTTTGCGCCTCTTCCCACGATTGTTTATTCCTGGCATCAAGAACAATGACGGCTGTGGATTAAAAAAATTGAGATACCGTAATGCAAAACAGAAAAAAAATTTTCGATTTTCTCTATACGAGAAATATTAATTTTACATTGTGGTCTCCAAATCTCTGCACCATACTCCAATTTGGATCTCACAAATGATAAATAGAACAATTAGAATGCATAAGGGTCTGAAAAGTCGCTGCTATTTATTTTTATAATTATTAACTTGAAATCAAAGAAAATTCTTAAATCTTCGACTTCAGTTACAGTCCTTATTTATTCACAGCCAAATTTATATATATTTGTAATGGATTACACACTCGTGAATCAGAAACATGTACACATTTATTCGAGTTTATTTTTAAGTAATTTTTTGTACGCCAATTACTAAGATTATGAATATTCATGTGTAATTGTCATAGAAATAATCATTTCGTTTTATAGAATGAGCCTATTCAACCTACATCAGGTAGGTTCATTTTAAAAATAAAACCATCCAACTAACAAAACTTAGGGAACAATCAAATGTGTCCCATTTTTATTATGAACTACTGACACTTTTATTTGTATGCATCATTTCGTACTGTAGGGTAAAAATTATCTCGAGCTACCTTGAATGAACTGTGCGATGTTATAAAAAAATCTACATCAGTTATCAAACATATAATTTCGTTTCAACCTACAGACAAATGGTATAATAATAAATGTAACACCGCTGGACAGAAATCTTTTGAATGGCTTCAAAAATACAGAAATACGAAAAACACAGAGGATAAAGAAATGTACATCAAAGCGCGGAAAAAATACAGAACCGTCTGTAGTACAAGTAATATTGATTACTACCAACAGCTTTCAACTAAAATTAATAGAATATCTGATACTAAGCAATGGTGGAAACTGGTTAACGAAATCCGAAATCGCCAATACCAAATTCGTTCCAATGTTTCTTATCAACCTTTAAACAATTTTGAAAATTTTTTAAACCCGCCACAAACCGAAATACATATGCACCATGCGCCAATTTATATAGAAGATGCTTTATTATATAGTCCTTTAACAATAAGCGAAGTTAAAAGCATGCGGAATAATGTAAAAATAAATAAAGCACCAGGTGAGGATCGAGTGCCCTACGAATTTTTTATAAATGCAACAACTCAACTGTATACACAATTGCTTAAAGCTTACAATAATGCCTTCACAGTCAATCAGGGTAGATGACTCTTTTACAAAAACTATACTTTTTCCCATTCTCAAGAAAGTGAATCCCAGTCAGCCGGCTAACTACAGAGGTATTTCCTTTATGAATTGCGCTGTTAAGATAATGATGGGCATCTTAAATGAAAGATTGTTTAACTGGGTAGAGTATAACCAGGTACTTACTGAATATCAAGCCGGTTTTCGTAGGAACTATTCCACGGTAGACAACATTTATAATTTATCTGCCATATGTGGAATCTGGAAGTGAATTTAAATAAATCTGCAATTCTCGTGTTTGGAAAGGGAGGACGACTAAGTCAGCAAGAAAAATGGTTTTATAAAGGAGAACAGATTAAAATTTCATCCGAATATAATTACTTGGGAGTTGTTTTTAGGAATATTTAGGAATATGCAAGCAAAAAGTACAATAAATACAACATGGCAAAGTTTTATTGGAAAACAAGAAGTCAATTTGAGAATGAAGTTGAAGGTATATCTTGCAGTGTGCAGAGCAATTCAAGCATATGCAGCTCAGGTATGGGGATTCGGATATTTTGAAGAAGTATATAAGCTACAACAATATTTCATGAAGAAAATTTTAAATGAATCCAGCTTTACTCCGAATTATATCCTTATGTTAGAAACTGCTGCGGAAGATAGTCACATTTATACTTTGGGGTTTACATCTGAAATATATAGGCAAAACAATGTACCTTTACGCAGTAAACAGGTTACTGCATAAGATATCCTTAATATTATTACGTCGTAAAGTTTCCGGGGTAAACGAATTGAAATCAAAAGCTATTTCATAAAACATTCAATGGCCAGAAACGAACTTCGAGATAGGAAACCATTATTTTAAAGGCAATTTCAGTTCCAATAAAATTACATGGTTATTTAAAGCACGAAGTGGGCTTATTGACTTAACTACAACAGATTTGGTGCAGCGAATATAGACAGACTTTGTAAATTATGCAATTTTAATGAGCTGGAAAACTTTCAACATTTTCTTGGAACTTGTCCAGTACTTAAAGAATTCCGACTTGCCATTTTTAACAAACCAAATTTAATAGACAAGGAGATGATTAATATACTGAATGGTCAAGATGGGGAAGACTGGGGCAAATTAGTAAAATATCTAAAAACTGCCTTAAAGTATCGAAATTTTTTGATTAATGAATTTAACTAAATAACCAATATTGTTAAAACTTATTTTCGTTTATTTTATTTTTATTATTATTTTTTTGTATGCATAAATTTTGATAAAGATAATTGTGATCGTTCAACAGACATTTTTCTTAAAAAAACATGTTGTTAAATATATTTAACTTTCTTGTTTAAACTAAAAATTATCTCCAACTATGACTTTTTAGCAACTTCTTAACAGTATTTTTCACATAAATGCTACATAATTTTATGTAGTACTGATTTAATTATTAAAAATAATGTTTAATTGAATTTTTATATTACAAAATTAAAGCCGATTTTCATTTATAAAATAAAATAATCATTTTTAAAACATAATCTTGGCATCTTTGCTTTTTTATATATTATTTTGCATATAACCTATACATCACACATTAAACCCAATTTGTTAAGCAAATAATATAATAAATAAACTTGTAAACGTTTATGACCAATTAAAAAGTTTTCACAAAATAATTACAGTTTACATTAAATGTTATGTTCGTGTTTTGTTTTTCACATTGATAGCTAAAGCTTTGCAACATTCATTGCCACTCATGGACAAAACTATGTACATATGTATATACACGTTAAAGTTGTGTTCAAATTGTGTTTTTTTTCTAACCCCTTAAAAATATAAAAAAATCTTAGCTTATGGTAATTTTCAACAAAATATCGCTAAAAGCTTTTGAATTGAAATAACTATATAGATTTTTTTTATTAAATTTATAAAATTTAATTAATATACCAATATGATCAATCGTACTTCGTTACGACTGAGCGAGACTTACTGACACAATCAATCTTTCCTACGAAGTTTGTATTGTATATATGATATTTTTGATTATTTTTATTTTTATTTAAATTTTGCTGTTATAAAATATTTTTTGTTTTTTTATTCGGTGCAAAAAATACATAAACATGGATTTTCCAAATTTAATCCGCCCACACTTAAAAATTGGCCTTGAATTTAGAATATCATACAGCAAATTTTTTATTTTAGCTGTTTTTAATTTTGTCAATGTTTGATTTTACTAATTTTTGTTTTGGCGATTATTGATTCTGGCGATTTTGGATGTTGCCGATTTTTGTATTTGGCGATTCCGGCACATTTTCGACGACTGCTCACATTAGTAATTAATGTACTTGTCACAAATATCAAGACTGTCGCTTGTATAGTACTTAATTTTTTATATAGAAGGTGCCGCGCCCACTAATTCTATCACGCCCATTTTTTATCTGACTACTCACACTAACATCTGATGGACTCGTACAAAGTGTCAAGGCTTTCCTTTTTATAGAACTCCAGATATATATAATATATTTACTTAGTATGGACGGTGCCATTCCCACTGAATATCTTATGGGGTCACGCAAAGTCACAAGGCTCTCACTATTACATTACTTCAGACACATAGCATTTAACTTTGTGTTAGGAGTGCCACGCCCATTGGTCCTATTCCGCCCATTTTTTGTTCGATTACTCACATTAATAAAAGATGACATCAGACAAATTTTCAAAGCTATCTCTGTCATAGTTCTCGAGATGTATGATATTAAAGATTTACAATTACTTTGTATGGGAGGTACCACACCCATTTATCCGAATTAGCAAAGCTCTCCCCGTCATAGTACTCAATAAAAAATAATATAATAAGGTGCCACGACCACTAAAAATATCCAAAAAAAATTTATAGTCTGTAGTTCCTTCCAAATACACAGCAAGGCTCTGTAAACATTTCAGGATATTGGTCCAATAGTTTACAATCCTTTAAGCAACAAATAAACAAACATGCATAATTTCGGTATTATATATTGATATACGTATAATAAATTACCCTCGATTAATGCGATTTTGAAGAAAAATCTATACAAAATTTTAAATAAAATAATTATTAATTATTAAAATTTTTATTAAATTCATAAATAAATAAATACCACTATGTGGTCTATTACTTTGTACAATGACTTTGTGCTGATGTTTGTAACTAACAAAAATATTTGACCTAGACTCATCTTTTATTATACCGATCGGTCCAAAATTAAACCTTATAGAACAATTTCTTCCATTTAAAGCTGCTGCCCGATCTTCACTTAAGCCTATCAAGGACACAATTATTGCACATATTTGTATATGTATATGACTACCAAATATGCCCAGGATGGGTACATTTTTCGACCTAGTCCTCATATAAATATAGCATCCCATATGAACTTTTTCAGATCTGCAGGCAAAAAAAAAAAAAACAATAAAAATTCCACTCTCATTTGGTTTATGTTTATTTTCTATATCTAATTAACGGACCTATCGCGAATTCTCGAAATGCATGATATTGGGTATCGGATGGTCGGTCTAGATCGACAATAATTTTCTTATTTTTTAAATTTTTTGGGCAAACTGCCACTGGAAAAAACTCGACCACTTTCCATACAAATGTATAAAAATATGCATTCTTTCATAGATGTTTGATATCATTTTACAACGAAAATTTAAAAAAATATTAAGTTTTGTGTATTTTCGAGTCAGATATGAAAATGTATGAAAATGTGTTCTTTGTATAGGAGTATGCATTCTTAAATTATATTATTATTATTTATTATTTCTTTATTAATTTCCTGTACAACAAGACATGTCTTATAATTAAAGTACAGGATTTTCATCGTTGAAAAATTCGCCACAAAATTAAAATACAATAAAAAAAAATAATTATAACTTATTTAAAATAAAGTAAAATAAATACAAGAAATTATTAAAATTCATGAATTTAAAACAAATGAAAATTAAATATATTTAAACAAAGTAACTAAACAAAAATTTCTTACTCTTAACGGCGTAAAATACTGAGTTACCCAAAGCGATCTTAGCTTTATATACATTTGAACCACAAGTGTATCTACGTGGCTTGACCAAGTCAAGTTGTTATTGAAAACTATGCCAAGATTTTTTACCTTTTTTAGAATCTCGATTTTCTGATGGTTTATTAGTATATCTTGTTCAAGAACAGGCTGAAAAGTTTTTTTTATGAATAATCAAACATTTTGATTTATGCGGGTTGAGACAAAGTCCATTTGCAGTGGCCCAAAAATGTATTTTATTACGGTCATAGTTTAGCTTTTCAACATTTTCTTCTATGGAGCTTACTGGACTACTCAGATACAGCTGAACGTCGTCCGCATACATGTGTATTTTGCAGTGAGCTAGTTGTTGATATAACAGAAAGTACATAAAGAATAAATACAAAGGCAAACCAAATTTCAAATTTAATGAAATGGAAACTTTAAATAGATAAGTGTACCATAAAGTAATTATCTATATATTAATACGTGAAGGAAAAGCTTTAATTCCATTTTTAAGTAAAATGCGGGCTCGGATCAGTATGAAATTTGGCATAGTTCATATATTTAGAGGAGAAGCGGATAATGATAAAAATTATGTATATGTTTTACAAATATGGATATGAAACTAAATAAAATATTTATGATAATTCGTTAAACCCTGTTAATGCGAATGATTTAAATTGTATACCACACGCCCTGTGTTGAATTGTGAATTGCTAAAATTGATTAGCATACCTTTAGGCTCATTTAAATATTAATAAATTCTTTTATATATATATACATTAAATAAACATTGAAAGAAAAAATTAAATGAAAAGAAAATATTTTCCAGAATTTGCACTTGAATTTCGAGTGCTGGGCAATACTAGTATAAATAGTTCAAAAAAAAAAACTTACTTCGAAAAGAGTTTTATCAAGACATCCTAAGCGACATTTAAAATGTACTTCTCAGAATCCATTAAAGACAACTTCCATCGATTGACAAGCTCATGTCAAATGTCTAGCTGATTATTAAAAATTCTCAACACAGCCGGTTTCCAAGCATAGCATCTAGTTTCCTTCATTATATACTTTTTTTGCTGGGTGTATTAAGAAATATGCCATCAAATCGGTCTAGGTGCGAGAAGTGCAATTAATCGTTATTTTCAAATATTTACATTGACACAATTTCTAAGATGTTTATACATAAGAATAGTGTGGCACTTTACGAGGGTTAATTAATAAGTCTTTAAAAAACACAATAAACCATATTTATACCCTATACCACTATATGGTTTGGGTATAATGACTTTGTGCTGCTGTTTGTAACTACCAAAAGTATTTGACCTAGACCCATCTTTTATTATACCGATCAAATCAGAATCACTATCTGATTCGATTTAACGATGTCCGTCCGTCCGTCCGTCCGTATGTGTGTCCATGTAAAGCTTGTAATCAAACTGCAGGTTGCAAATATGAATATATTTTGATGAAATTTAGTATATAAGCTTTTGTCGGCCACAGAATGAAAGCTGTTGAAATTGGTGAGAATCGGTCCATGTTCAGACCTAGCCCCCATACGAATGACCCCTATGAAATCAACATAAATTGCGATAAGATCCAAATTATCATATAAATCTTAGTCAAATTGGGTTTGTATGTGTTTATTACATCCATTAATCAGTAGTCCAAAAATGGTCCCTATGGGACAACTCTTAGTCATATGCCCCATATAGAGCTGCTTCCCGATCTTCACTTAAATCTATCAAAAAAACAAAAATATTGCACTGATTCTTCTCAAATTTTGTTTGTATATATTTTTGCAAAATACAAGAGACTTTACCAAACATGGTCAGGATCGGTCCATTTTTGGGCCTAGTCCCATATCATCCGATATGAACTTTTTCATATCTGCAGCCAAAAAAAATTAATAAAAATCCCACACAAATTTGATTTATGCTTATTTTCTATATCCAGTTAGTTGGGCCTGAGAGATAGGGTCTCTAAACGCATGGTATAGGGTATCGTATAGTCGGTCTAGACCGACTATAATTTTCTTACTTGTTTTTTATTATTTTTGGTTGATTCTTTTTTATTTCTCAATATAGTCTCCCTTTTGCTCGACACACTTGATCCAGCAATTCTCCAACTTGTTTAAGCCCTCTACAAAGTAAACTTTCGAAAGCTCTTCAAACTAGGATTCTGTTGTAGATGCCTTCGTCAATCGACTCGAATCTTTTTCTGTCGAGCCATTTCTTTCAACTTGGAAACAGAAAACAGTCGCTGGGAGCCAAATCTGGAGATTATGGTTGGATGCGGCAACAATTCGAACTCAAGCCGTGTATTTTTGCCTTCTAAGCTGCATAATTGTGCACCCGAGCATTATCACGATTTCTTCACTTAATTAGTTCAATAGTAATAAGTTCCATGTAGTTAATTCTATTCTTATCCCAAAATACGTGTCTTTAACCTTTCCAGCCGATTTCAATGCCGGGCCGGATTCTCTGCTTTTTTTAATTCCTGGTGTGTAGTGTATTGTGAGGGAAAAGCTCTAAACCAGCTACTAAATTAGTCGTACGATTTCGTTGATTATCGATTGTGAGCGAATGCGATACCTAAAATTGGCCACACAATGTACAAAGAGGGAGAGAGAAGACAAAACATACAATGTTCACCAAATAGACATCAAACATTTTTGAGGGCTTCTAGTTGCCGCATCTTCTACAACCATTGAAGTTTTGGGATAGCAACAAAACGACACGGTTGTGGGAGATCAATGTATAAAAAAGCGTGTGGCGAGACAGCAGGTCCCTTAATACGATAGCCAGCAGAACTTAACGATCTCTGAGCTCGTTAACACGCAGACGGTACAACTTATTTTCTAAACCCGGCAAACGGCACGCAGAGGCGATCGGGTACTTCGAAGGAATTATCGATAAGATATCAGATATTATATTTTCCAAAACAGAGTAGGGGCGAATTACATTCTTGTAATGTAAATGTAAAAATTGCAATATGTGGAACATACAAACCATACATCACATATAGCAACTCTTACGAAATTGAGAATAGTGGAAATTAGAAGTATAAATGCATGAATATTCAAAAAAAAAAAAAAAAATTCAGAAATAACGATTGTTTGTTTGAACGGAGTTGTATCTTCTGTGATTAATACGAAGTAAAAGCTGTACGGTATGAAAACTGATTCTTAACAAACTGCTCGTAGGCCCGACTTTAGGTGAGTGTGTTAAAGCGTACGACCACAAAGTGCAAGTACGAGTGTATGTGAGATAGACGCAGGTTTAAACCTCACGGCCGCCCTAAGTAGACAAATTTCATATAACAACAATCTATTCAATTATGACATAACAATTATCAGAATGTTCAATAAATTGCTGACGAAGACTGAAATGCCAGAAACCGGTCAGACTAAGAATACAGTATAGTTATGTATTTTTTAAATAAATGTTTTATATGCTTTCTTCTTCTCTACCATGCACAATTGAAACAAAATTAAAATTTACATATTAATTACAGTATTAATTGCAATATGTCTGAAAATGACGTTAAAATCTAACAAACAATTGAATATTCTTCTATTTGTTGGATTATATCCAACAAGAGTAGGCCCAAGTAAGGTAGAGGCAGTAACTGGATTACATCCGGCCCAGTATAGGATGGATTGAATAACAGTCAATCGCAGCATAGGAGTCAGGCAATTCACCACAGCAGAAGCTGAATTACATTCAATGAAGTTGGGGCCGAATTACATCCATCCAGGTGGATTACATCCAACCCAATCATGATAGGAGAATAGGGTTGCTAGGATAGAGAAAAGAATACCGGCAACAATATCAGTACCCGCGATACCAGCACAACATCAATAATCGCGATACCAGCAAACCATTAGTACCCGGGACACCAGCAATAACAACATAATATAACTTCATATAACCATACATAATTGTAACCACGACGAAATAAATTAATACATATAAAGAAGTGAAGTTAAGTGTTCCATTTTCACTATAAATTTAGTATAAGTTGACTGAGACAGCTGACTTATCCCAGTCTCAAACCCGGAATTAGCGGAGATTCCTTACAATTTAAGGATTTTACCCAATCTTAGATAGTCTTTTACGCTGCAGGAAAAGTGCGAAGGACTTCGTTGCACTCATCTTTGATATCTTAATGTGTTTTTTCCGTTCAAGTATAAGTGTTTATAACAGCATGAAACTAATTTTTTCCATTAAAAAAAAAAAATTTGTCTCGAAATATTGGTTGTTAAAAAAAAAAACTGAATGACGGATTTGCTTAAAAATTCACCTGTAGTCTTTTAAACCTTGCCATTTTTGTTGCAGATTCTTAGTGCCGAAGACTTATTGAGCCACCCTCGTAGCTTTGCACAATATACATAATACCTCAATTATGATGTGGCCTTACACTAAGGTTTTATACATTAATGTACAGAGCTGAATGTTATATTTAAATTTCTGAAGGTTCGCTATTTTAATACTACTGCAGTATTCGATAACAAAAATAAAAAACAATTTCCAATTTGCCTTTGAACTTAAAACCTCCAACGTATTTCTACAACAGTTATCTCTAATTCAAGGCAGCAAAACAACGGGTAACTTAATTGACTATTTCCAATGCAATTCCAATTTCGTTTTTCATCAAATATTTTGTATTCAATAAATGGCAGTATTCGTATTTGCAATTGTTAGCTGCAGGTGTTGTTGTTGCACATATTCAATACAAAAATTCAAATGAAATTCTAAACGTTATATGACAAATTGATTTTAAAGTACGTGTCAATGTGACATGCTCCTAAAATAATAAATTTATTAAAATCCCACATTTTCATTATGACAGAAATACGTGAAATATCGAAAAAAAAAAAAAAATTAAACGTTTTAAATTAAATATAAAACATTTTTTTAAATAACGTAGAACTATCGCAGTTTGGTTAGCATCTATTTCACTTCAGTAACGATAACAATAATGTTCAATAAATGTCACGTTATTGTATTTTGCTCTGGGAAAGCAAAGAAAGAATTTGGATTGCAGGTTCACTTTAAACCCACTCAACATGTGGTAGGGTGAAAAAAAACTAATACTTTTTAGGAAGTGAAAAATATGCACATCATGCATTCATATCTGCTCTTCCCTTTATAGAACTTTTTTTATGAAAAATAAATAGAGACTTTGCAAGTCATTGTTTTTCCAACATTGTCATATTTCCGCAATTTCTTTTAATGCGGATAAATAGAGACACAATGTACGACTAGTCACTGATACAGATGCCAAGTTTTTGTTTTTGATAAAAACGTAAAGTATAAGGAAAACCGTTTAAAAAACATTAATAGAATTTAGGTCCTTAAACTGTGTAAAACAACACGTCCTATACACTATTAATCATTTAACGACTGAGTCGCGAATCCTTTGTTGATGAAAACTCACATCGGTAGTTAATCTGTCACAATCTTCCGAAAACGATAGTGTAACATTGTCAGCCTGGACCCATTATAACTTTCTTACTTCTTTTCGCATATGCAAGCTATTTGTGATATCTTAAGTAAAATTCGGCTAAGTTCAGGTGTTTTTGTAATTCATGTAAAAATTTTATTTAAAAAAACAGCTAATGAAGTGAAATTCAAGGATCCAGATGTAATGAAAACTTAAATCATACCACTGAATTTTACGTGGGCGAGTCCAAAAAAAATCAGTCTTTTTAAAATGCTATAGTTTGAAATCTATTTAATCGAATTAGTAGGCTCTGATTTTAGGAAGCAGTAGATCCTCCAGAGCTCAGCAATGAATCATTTTTGCTCATGAAATTGTAAATATAATTGAATAGAGGTCATTAAAATTCAACTACTCTGATGTGCTCATACTCACAATAACGCTGATTTATAAGTTAATTTACAACAATATAATAAGTTGCAATAAACATGAATGCAACATTGACTATTATCCCAAATCGCTTTTATTTATAACTGATTGATTTATAATTTTAGTAAAATACTTATAGTACTCGCAATTAATTCAACTGATTCAACTCATCCATGTAATAATAAGTATATATTTACATTTATCATACTGACACAATAGAACAAACGCACAACTTCATAATACATATTTTAATGTTCCTATTCGAATCAACCAAAGCGGCCTTAGCCAGCTCAAATATCTATCATCAAATCGACCCCGTTGGAGAAACTTTGTTGCGGTCCTTTGTTCCTTATAGAAACCATAGGACAGAATATATATATATTCGAATCCCACTTATTTTGCATCGTCCATACACATTGGCAGAAAAAGAGTCTAAATCAACAACGCCATAAATGTTGTTAAGTATGAGTATGATGAGTACTTCAAACCTTGGAGTGTATATGAGGTTCAGAAACATTTCAATAAGTATGAGTGCGTATAAGTACAAGAAAATTATGAATAATGATTCAGCCCTACTCACTTTTTCAGTACTCATTGCAGATTATCCTCCACGAGCTCCATGAACAATTTTCTAAAATTAATTTAAAGTTTGTTAAAAATTTTTCAGTGAATCATGTTAAAAGAGAAGGAGCTACTTTATACAGAATTTTTGAAATTCCATCAGTTATGATTAAAAAGGTTCTATTAAAGCATAAATTTACAAATTTAACTAATTCAACGTAACACAGCTGTTTATATGAAATAAAGTATATCAAATAAAGTTTTTGAAAAAATACAAATCACTAGAGCAAATATCCGCAATAAAATCGTAATGCCAGTGAATGCTTTGATATAATGGATGATGAAAGTTTAGTCCTGCTCTCCAAGTCCAAGTGCCTGGAAATGAAAGATTTTTACAAATGACGTTTATAATTATACTTCCAATGTCAAATTGAAGTTCAAGCATAAATTTGAACTGAAATATGCAAAAACTGAATTTCGAAGCCTTGGTTCAAACTTGTAATGAACCAAGAAGTACACCAGAAGGAACGTTTGGCAAAAATTTTTATTCTTTTCCTGAAAGATCATCACTCTGATAGCTTTCATACAAGCCAATGTCCATTACACCATAAATAGAGTGAAGAAAATAGTGAATTTCGTACCAAAATTGCCTTAAGTGGGCGTAAGGTTTTAAAGGCGAAAAAACGCGTATTTTTTTTTCTAAGATATGAATAAAGTTGATTATTTATTTCATATACACCTTATAATAAAGCATTTGAAGTATCTTTGAAACAATTTTCAATTTAAAACTTTAATAAATTAGCCTGTGACAGCGAATCTCCGGAGGCAACTTGAAAAAAAGTAGGTTTGTGGTGAACACCATATCTCTTCACCGTATCATTTGAAATTAAAAAATCGAAATGTGTTACAAAGGCGATATGTTTCCCGAGGTAATCAGGAAGAGTTTTTTTATTATTTTTTATTTTTTTTTTTTTTTGCAGCATTTTGAAGTGAAAAACACGATTTTTGCTATAAAATTTCGTTGAATTTTTTGTTAAAAAATGGGAAAAAATTGTTTAAGAAATAAAAACTCTTCCTGATTATCTGGTGATATATGTGTAGAAATAGTGAATAAAATATCAAAAGGGTCTGATAACCCTTCTGCACTCCTAAGTTCAATTTGACCCAATTTTGGTTTTCAAGCGCAAAATTTTTCCCTTTAATTATAAATGCGAACGTGAAACTTTAATTTATCTATTACAAGGGCGAATTTTATGCTTTTAAAGAAAATAATAAAATTAAAATTTTTCCTCCCGGCTCCACATTTCAAATCACGATTTACACGCATTTAATATTCTTTGGTTCAATATGACAAGCGATATTGCAAGTGTAATTCCACTTCACCATTTTTTTTTCTATTGAATATAATTGAACTGAGTTCATCTTCATTCAGAATCATCTATCAATGATTTTTTCAGTCAAATAATCTTTAAAATCGCTTTTATTGAATATTTTTTCATTCAAAATTTTATTATTCTCAAACTGTGGGTGAGATTTGGATAATCCCGCAAAGGTATCTCTTGAAATGTGTTTTATGATGATATGGTAACGCATTAACACTTGAACTTTGTACACAATTGAGTTCATTCAAATTGCAATTCGGTGATTCCCCATTTTGTATCGTAAAAAAATACATTTCGCTATGATGAATGCTAGAACTTTTGTCTCATTAGAATATTTTCTTTCAATGAGTTCAGTTTAATTTTTGTAATAAGCGTGCATACATATATATTTCTTTGTAATTCATCATAATTGGGTATTATGTAAAATAATGGCACAAAGAAGAAAAGTAAGTATTGTAAAACAAAATTTCTAATATATGATTGTTCCCTAATGAAGTTGCTTCAGATTCTTAGTGATCTTCAGTTGCAACAAATAATGAGTGACGAAGATGATGAGTTTTTTTTTTTTGATGATAGTGATGAAGACAAAATCTTTTCACCCGACAGTGATGCAGAAGACGAGTCATATTCATCATTAAATAATAACGTTGTAGGCGTGGAGGTGGAAGATGCAGTAGAAATGGATCACAGCACTTCAGCTACGTTTTTATCTAAGGACAAAATTGTAGTTTGGAAAGGACAGCCACCACTTCAAACAGCCAGGTTACCAAAAAATCAAATTTTATTGAATAAGCCTGGACCTACCAATAGAGCAACATCTATGGTTACAGATATAAAACCTTCGTTCGATTTGCTTATATCACCAAATATAATAAATGTTGTGACTCAAATGCCAAATCAAAAATGTGTAGAATTATATGGAAATAATTGGCAAAACATTGATATGATAGAGCTTGATGCATATCTTGGATTACAAATAATGGCAGGAGTTTACAAATCTCATGAAGAAAATCTCACTAGCTTGTGGAACAAAAAAAAAAACGGAAGACCTATTTTTCGAGCAACAAATGAGTCTCAAGCGATTTGCGAGCATATCAAAGTGCCTACGGTTTGACAGCTCTGAAGATAGAGAAGAAAGGAAACTTCGTGGCAAACTAGCACCGCTAAGAAACGTTTGGTACAAGTGGAGTAATCAGCTCAAAGTTTTTTTTACAAACCACATGAAAATGTTAGCGTAGATGAACAATTGGTTCCATTTCCAGGTCGGTGCAATTTTTGGTAATATATTCCACCAAAGCCCGCCAGATATGGCATAAAAATTTGGGCACTTTGTGTTTGCACAACTAAATATGCCTGGAATATGGAAGTGTACACAAGCAAAGCAAGAAATACACAGCCAGAAAAAAATCAAGGTAAAACTTTTGTACTTCGTATTACATTTGTTATATTTACATATTTTCAATTTAGGTGAGAGGGTGGCGCTAACATTATCAGACCATCTACCAAAGGGATGCACAATTACATGTGATAATTTTTTTACTACATACAATCTTGCCACTCAACTACTTTGTCGGAATATTATATTAGTTGGCACTGTCCATAAAAATAAAAGTTTTTCCCATCAAAAAGTTTGGATATGCCCGTATTGCACACTAAGTTTTTGTTTTCAAATGATATAAATATAGCATCCTATGTTCCCAAAAAAAAATTCGTTCTCGTCTTAAGTTCTCTTCATCATTCAAGCGATGTAAGAGACGATGAAAAAAAACCTGAAATAATACAACATTACAACCAAACGGAAGCTGAAGTTGATGCGCTTGACCAATTAGTTGCTAATTACACATGTAAGCGCATGACTAGGCGTAGCCTGTTGCATTATTTTCAAATATGATAGATGTATCAGCATATAACTCCTACGTTATATGGACTGACATGAATCCTGCCTGGAATCTCAGACGCAGGCTTTATCTAGTAGAACTTGCAGATCAGCTAATAAATGAGCATATTTTGCGAAGAAAGGTTTTGCCACCATGGACCATCAGTAAGAAATCTTGTTAAAAATATTCAAGAGCAAAATGATTTCATAGGTGCCTCGCAAGGTTCTAAACAAAATAATACAAATACACCATTGTCCAATAATTTACCAAATAAACGCTAGCGGTGTTTCTTTTGTCAACATGGAAGGATTTCAAATATGTAATCCACTAAATATGATTCTTGTAAAAAATTTATTTGCAAAGAGCACATGGTCACATTGTGTATAAATTGTCACACAAATTCTTAAATTTTTATACATTAGTATTACAAATATAATTATTATTTTATTATTTTTCAAAAAATAAAAAAATTTATTTTATTTTATATCTATTCTTTTTTTAATAATTGCTCAAGAAGGGCCTATTTATTTTAATTTTCATTATTTTTTATTGTACTAAATAAAAAAAAAACAAAACAAATATATTTCGTATACTAAATATGATATTTTGTTTACATTTTAATGTTGGGTCATATTTACCCAAAGGATCATAGGAAGGGCACATATAAAAGGGATGCAGAAGGGTTGGGTATATTTTGAGTTATGTCGGACTACAAAAATGTTGTTTGCGAGAAAATCGATTTACCGTATAAGAGCAGGTCGCTTGAAACGCTGTATCTTCGTTAGTTTTGCTCCGATTTACTTGAAATTGACACAACACTCTCGACATGTTGTACGTTCAGAAAAAAATTTGCAAAAAAGGTTCGAAACCTTGATATTGATTTGGAATTTGATTTGATTTTATATAAAAACATTATAGTGACACCCTTGAGAGTTGTTTGAGACCACAGCAAATGAAGTTCGCTTAACCGAAACAGAATATTCATTCATTTAAGACTATTTTTTTGCTGGTCTACACCATGAAATCATACATGTAGCCCAGGTGAATGATAATATCTTTGAGAAAATAAAGTGTACCAAAAACTATAATATCTTGTTTTCTCCTGACTTTCCAGCGACATTGCCTAGCAATTTTTTAAACTTTATGAATTTGTAGACTTTTCACTCTGGTCCCAGAGTATTTTTTACGACAATATTATTTCTGAAACCTACCGCCCAGATTAAAATTCACTGTCTGCTTACCTCAAACTTGACTTTTAGTGAAAAAAGCGCTTAAGTATCATCACTGGTTGTACGATAATATATTGTTGATACTAATCTTTCATTTTTAGTCGTGACTAACGTAAACACAAATATCAATACATATTTACAATTTTACTGTTTGCTTCCGCATGAAGATGTTTACAAAAGCAATAACACAATGGGCCAACATTTTAAAATCTTATTTTCAGAAAAATAAATATTTACTGTTAAGAGAATAGAATTGTAACTGCAATGCAATCAACTCAAAATTCTCGATTCGGTTGGCAATATATTTGGTAGCCACATCGAATCTGTTTTCTGTGTGTATATTTTATGTTTAATTCAAATCTTGTGGCAATTTTGGGACAACGTTTATATTAAAAAAAAAACATATTAGAAACAAATCTCATCATACGCATTATTCACAATATTAAATGATTTATTGAATATGAACTTTTAATATATATTTCATCTATATTTAATTAATGTGTTTGTTTATGTTATAGTGAGTATCATAGGTATGCTACAACTAACTAGTTGATATATGTATCGCTATATCTATACGAAGTTTTATATAATTTTTTTTTAGCAAATTCGAAATTTCATTATTTTCGATAAAAATAAAAAATCTTATTTTCGATCTTTAGCATTTTAATAATTGAGTTTGAAATTATCAGGCTCAAGATCAAATGTTTTTACTTTAAATAAAGTAAAAAACATTGGCATATTTGTTTCAAAAATTTATCTATATTTTGTATGACAGGTTACACAGGTGTTTCGGGAAGAGTCACTAACCCTCATCCGTAACCAAAAGCAGTAGATAGTTTGCTGAAAACAACCAAATGAGAATTCAAACAAAACTTATACTATTTAAGCCTCTTCCAATATAACAAACTAAAATATAAAACAACTTTGAAACAAATATGTTTTATATGTCAATTCCAAATCATGCATGTTTTTAATTTTTTACGTTTTTCAATTACATAAGTATTTTTCAAGTTAAATTCTATAAAATTTTGGTGTTAATCGGCTTATCCAATCAAAAGTTACAAACAAAAAAGTACTTAGCATACAACTGAATGTTGAAAAAACTTAAAGTGGTGTAAGTGTACTTAGCACACTTTGATTTTGAACTATCTAAATTTGGTGAAATCCTAAGTAGACTTAACATTAAATGGAATTTACGTTTCTTTGAGTTTTCTATGTGTACTTACCATGACCAACAGACAAATTTTTACACCTCCAAGTGTAGTTAGCAAGGTTTTCCCCAACTTGAAAAAAAGTTGGAACTCGTATGTGTACTTAACATGTAATAAAATGAGTTCTCGTGCAAAACAAAAGAATGCTGAAACTGGCCCAAAATATGTGTAAAGGTATAATTTATTTATATTTAATGTTAGAAGTTAAAATTAATCTATTATGTTTTGAAAAAAGGAAGAATCGAAAAAAGTAGTGTAAATTTTGAATGGCTTGGTTATATACATTTGAAATATGTTATTAAGAAATGTTCAAGAAGATGCCGGAGCATCCAGTTTAGTGTCCCCTAATTTGTCTCCTCCAGTATTGACCAATATAATTTGTTCAGATAGTGGTTCTAGTTTCGGTATGTATAATTATGGGTTGTTAATTATAATAAAAAAAGAACCATTTTATAAACATTCCCCGAGAATATGACCCAATAAGTGATTCCTTCGATGCAGATTCATTTGTTAACTTTTATAACATTGGAAATCAGGAACTTTTAAGGGCATATGTTTCAAGTTTAATAACACTATATAAGAAAAAAAAACTATGTGAGTCCGATCACAGGGGAGATGTGTAAACATCTAGTAATTAAATACTATCAATTTAGAGTTGGTATACATTTAGCCTAGTTTAATTAGCTATTATACTTCTATATTGTTGTATTTGCGATTGTGTTATACTTTTTGGTTGTTGAATTAGTTTATATTGTTAAATTTTTAATGTTGTTAAGGGTTGTTGAATTAGCTGCAATAATCTTTAGACCAATACACTCATACCTCACACAGTTTTTGTTTTACTCTGTTTATTGTGATTGTATTGTGAAATAGATTTTTACCCCCCTGAGCGTATAAATGTTTAAACATCAAAAAATGTGTGCAGAAATAGCACAATATCGCCTCACGTTTAAAATTAATTTTAAGATATCATTTTATATTCCAAAAAAATATAAATGTGATTAAAAACTTGAATGAGCATGAAAAGAATCTCATTGATACTGAATTCAATTACCATTTAAATTGTGAACAAAAATCTAGAGAGTTAAAAGACATTGACAAATAAGAATAAAAAATTGAAGACATTATTCCTATGTTTTATTTATGAATATTTATTTATGAATGTTATTTAAATGCTTTTAGTTTGAATTGAATTGAACTGTATTGATTTTATTTTATTTTTAAATCAATAAAAAAATGAACATGTTATCAAAAATTATTTGGTTTCTAAGAATAATTTAAAATATGCATTATCCTTTCTCATAAAAATCTAAAATTCTGCGCTAATGCAGATGATTTTAATATAATAATAAGATCCAATGGGGCAAAAAATCCTAAATTTAATCCTAATAGTCAATTTAATGATATGCTTAATTGGTGCAATTATTCTGGCGCTGTACTTTCACGAACCAAGTGTAAATATATCCACATCTGTAGAAAACAAAATTGAAAATATACACTTACGACTAATCATATACAAGTCACTGAAACAGATAATCTTAAAATTCTCTGAATTATTTTTAACAAAAGATATAACTGGAGATCACATATTGAGTATTTGAGTTCTTCATTAAATATTGAACTTAACATCATTAAATGCCTTACCAACCCAAAGTATGACTGCAACATTCTTTAATTCATAAATATTGTAAAACCTTTAATTGTTTCCAAAATTAGCTATGGACTTTTTATATTTGATTTCGCTCCCAAGAGTAAATTTAGAGAAATAACAGCAATTTAAAAATGCAACTATTCATGCAACGCTCGGTGCACTTCGCTTTACACCAATTAATAACATGCTATTCGAGGCTAATATTAATGATATATTGATCTAGCGAGACTATAAAGGGTCCGCCATCTAACGTTTTTTTTTTTTTCAACTAGTGCTTATTTCGTGAATGGTAACACTTAGCTCATGACTGATTTGACAGATAATTAGTTTTATCCTTCCGCTGAACGAATATGGTTGTGTATGCGCTTGAACAACGCTGGGAAATATTGCGACATTACTTTGAAAATCATGGTAATGTTGCAGTATGTGTGCGAAAACTGCGTACGGATTTTGAAGAAGAGAAGCACTGTCAGCCCCGTATGTTCGTTATCTTGTGAAAAAAATTGAAAGAAACTGGCATCCTCATCGCTAAACCAAAGCGTGAAAAGCCAAAAACAGTGCGTACACCCGAGAATATTGCTGCTGTGGGAGAAAGTGTGCGTGAAGCGCCATCAACATCAATTCACCGTCGTTCTCAAGAATTGAACATTTCGGAGGCATCATTGAGACGAATTTTGCATAAAAACCTTGGTATGACGCCATACAAAGTCCAATTGGTTCAGGAGTTGAAGCCAACTGACCATCCAATGCGTTTTCGCTTCGCTAAGTGGGCCTGCGAGCGACTTACAGAAGATGCCGATTTTGCCAAAAAAAAAAAAAAAATCATCTTTTCTGATGAAGCTCATTTTGATCTTGGCGGGTATGTAAACAAGCAAAATTGTCGCATTTGGGGCACAGAAAACCCGCACGCATACATTGAAAAGCCGATACACCCAAAACGAGTCACTGTTTAGTGCGGATTTTTGTCCAGAGGCATAATTGGGCCATTTTTCTTCGAAAATGAGCAATGAGCGGCCGTTACAGGCAATGGCGATCATTATCGGCCATGTTGAATGAACTTTTGTTCACAAAAATTGAAGAGGAGGATATTGGCAACATTTGGTTTCAACAGGACGGCGCTACGTGCCACACAGCCGAAGCTACACTCGATGTTTTGCGCCCTGTTTTTGAAGATCGCATTATCAGCCGCAGAGCTGATGTCGTTTGGCCACCTCGGAGCTGCGATTTGACACCGTTGGGCTATTATTTGTGGGGTGCCCTCAAAGATAAGTGTTACGCCAACAAGCCAGAGACAATTGACGCTTTAAAGGACAATATTCGTGAAGCCATTGGTGAAATACAGCTGCACACAATCGATAATGTGCTTAAAAATTGGACCGATCGTATAGGCTACTGCATGGCCAGCCGAGGCAGCCATTTGAGTGAATTATTTTCCATTATTAACCGGAAGGATTGTACTTTGAAATATAAAAAAAGAAATTTGAGATAATATTCAGTAGTTTTTTTTTTATAGCATTTTAAAAAAAAAAGTTATTTGGCGGACCCTTTATTTCCGGCAAATTAGTCAAATCTCTAATTTTCTGTAAGGACAGCCCCTTAAATGCAATAATTTGAAAATTAAATAAAAAAAAAAATAAAAAAAATTTTTGGATACCGCCCAGTATCAATAGAGTCTTTGAAAATTGTTCAAATTTAGATTTAACAATAAACCCCATAAAAATGGCTCCTTCAATTGACTTGTCTCTACACTCACATCTTAAGAATAATACATCACCTATACAATATCAACTTCTATTCCGTAATACTACCGAGAACCAAAATGATCTCACTTTCATCTACACTGACGGTTCCCAAAGCGGAGAAAATACAACATTTGCGATTACCTATGAAAACATACCATTAAGGGTATCTCAATTGCCGAATCATAGCTCCATTTTTTCAGCTAAAATTATAGCAATCACCGAAGCCATAAATTATGCAAAGAATAGAAGCGGCAAACGCAATTGCGAATGTTAATAACAATAATTTCAATGCTAATAAAATACGTGATATCCTAATAGATAAACATGATAAAATCACTCTAATGTGGGTTCCGAGCCACATAGGAATTTCCGGTAATGAATGCGCAGATTCCTTCGCCAATAAGGTTTCAAATATCCTCTCATTAAAACTGATAATCTCAATTTGAATGATTTAAGAAGAAACCTAAAAAAAATCTATCTAGAAACACCATAGCATTTGGAATAAAACGAACGAGTGGTATAAATATTCAAATTCATCTAAGAACAGCATAGTATAATGAATCTTATAAAATTCCTAAGACTGCGACTAGGATATACTATACTAACTCACGAACATTTAATAAATAAAAAAGATCCACCTATATGCAACTGCAAACACACCACAATATTGAGTGTTAAACATATTCCGTCCGAATGTCCAATTTATGTATAAAAAAGAATACGAATTTTTGAGAACACTGACCCCATACTAGCCCTCTCCTCTCCATCCTATGATTCCATCAAAAATATCATAACATTTTTAAAAGAAACTAAGTTATTTCATCTCATTTAAAATAAAAATATTTTTTTTATCTTTCTTCTTGTTTAGTTATATTTAAGAATTTATAAGTTACATTAATTCTGTAGATACGTTATATTAGCTTAAGGCCTAGTAGCTATAGCTATATATTTTAACATTAAAATTGTTATTTTAGTTTATTGTTAAACCTAAATAAATAAATAAAATACATTCGTTAATGTGGGGAGATTGAATCTGATGCTTTAGATATTTTCCAAACCAAACAATGCTAGGCATATTTGGACGACCAACGAAAACATTGAAGAAACATCAAAAAGATGCTAAGTCGACTTACACGACTACTTGATAAAGTATTGTGCGTGCTTAAGAATGCTTTGTATTAAATTTTGAATAAAAACAGTGAACGATTCAAAGTTCTACTTCATATAGTTTTCGGGTATCGCCCGTAAACTTTAACAGCTGCTCCTGCAAAACTCACTGTTTTGACTTAACATGTTCTGAAATTGAGCTGCCGATATGTGCAGTCATATAAACTTCTTTCTAATTACACTGGTCTACAAATTTAAAAAAAAAAAATTGACTGCAGAAACGAAGCATTTTGTTTAACTAATCTGGGTGCGCTGAATTCGAACCTGAAAATTGGGCTATCACGTCTTCTTCATTTTATTGTATGCTGGCAATTCTGTAAAACAGTCAATACTGACACTACAATTTCACAATTATTAATTTGACAGAAGCCCGCATTCATTCTAAATCTTCATAATAGTAGCGTTTAACCATGTCAAAGAGATCGTGTGTTACTGATTCAAGCTATTTGTGCTTTGTGTGTTGTGAATATTTGGTTGGAAACATATTATATGCAATATCAGAATCATTAAAATAGGCATATTTACATTATTTTGGTTTTACTGCCAGAAACTTGGACAAATCGTGGAGACCGACAATGTTTTGCAATAGTTGCAGAACTTTTTATACAAGTCGTCAAAGGGCAAGAAGATCTATTTCGATTTCTCTATTCCAGTACTTTGTAGAGAGTCAAGTAACCACCAAACCGATTGTTATATATGTTTAATGATGCATTAGTAGAATGTTGCGATATTCGGGATAAACTTTATATTAAATGGTTAAATAACCGAAATAATAAAAAAATGGAATACGAATATAAAAAATTTAGAAATGTCTTAAATAAAAGACTAATATATGCAAAATTAACTATTATAAAAATTTTTAAAAAACAAAAACAATATAAGAGCTACGTGGCAACTAATTAATGAAATAACGGGCAATCAAACAAGTAATATCAATAAGACCATTACTAAAAACTTTAAAAATAATGATTTGAGAAATATTTCTAACAACTTTGCAAACCAATTTAATGATAATGTACAAAAATTGTTACACATTTGTGATATTAAAACTAGAACCAACAAGGCAGAACTCAATATATATATATGTATACCCTACTAGTGAGGAAGAGGTTTATAGCATTTTAACAAACTTGAACATCAAAAAATTGGCAGGGGTGGATAAAATCAGACCAAACGACTTAAAATACAATGCCAGCTTTTTGACTCCTGTTATAACCGCTTTCGTCAATTCAAGCATCAATAACGCTACTATACCAAATACGCTAAAAACGTCTCTAATATGACCGATATGTAAGAATGGTACAAGTAATGACTATAACAACTATAGACCTATTGCAATACTACCTATAATCGAAAAAATCTTAGAGGAAATAATAGCAAGAAGACTTACAGAATTTTTAAGAAAATATAATATTACTAGCTGTTTTTACCCGGTCTTGCCCGGGATAAAAAGGCCTTTGACTTGAATGGTTCACTATGCTTACCAGGCGCTGAGTACCTAGTCCCCAATTAACAAATTCCCCAATTAACAAATTCCCCAATAAAATGAACTTTCTCCCCAAAAATTTGTATGGGCATTAAGTAAATTAATTTTTCATTTCAATTAAAAATTGTTTGATTTTTTAATTTAGAAGTTTTTTATAAGATGCTGCAGCAAAAATGCTTCAAAAATAAGCTGCGAGACCGCTTTAAGTTTTTTTTTCAGTTTATTTATAAACATCAAATATAACGGAATCGTTCGCAAATTGAAGGAATCAAAACTTTTAAAAATTGAATTACTTCATTCAATAAGACATCATCATTGAGCAGAGACGTCAAATTCAAGTTTCAGAAATGAAAGACTAATGCGACGTTGTGTCGCAAGGTTTCTTTAAGCAACTGCTTATAGTATATGTGTGGCCTATTTTGATCAACAGGTAATTATTTCACATACGTAGATAAAATTTATCATACGACATTTCACTAAGCTGTGTTCCGCGAGTCGTGTCCGCTTCCGCGCGTTTGGCAGCCAGACCCGTGCTGCCGCGCAGTTGTTGTCAACTTATTTTAATCGCCAAAGCATGTTTTTCAGATCATTGCGATATTTTTGCTGAGCTGTGTTCCGCGTGCGCGTCACGTCCGCATCCGTCGCGTCCGCGTCCGCGCGCCGCTTCCTCGCAGCTATTACCCGTGCTGCCGCTTAGTTCTCGTTAACTTATTTTAATTCCTAAAACATATTTTTTAGAGCATTGCGATATTTTAGCTGAGCTGTGTGCGCTTCGCATCCGCATTCGTCGCGTCCGAGTCCGTGGTCGCGCGCCGCGCGCCGGTTCCGCGCATTTGGCAGCCACACCCGTGCTGCCGCGCAGTTGTTGTCAACTTATTTTAATCGCCAAAATATATTTTTCAGATCATTGCGCGCCGCTTCCGCGCGTTTGGCAGCCACACCTGTGCTGCCGCGGAGCTGTTCCCAACTTATTTTAATTGTCAAAATATATTTTTCAGATCATTCCGATATTCTAGCTAAGCTGTATTCCCCGTGCGCGTAGCTTTCGGGCAACGAAATGATGCTATTGAAAAGAATACTAATTTTAAATGCATTTATTGTAAGACATATATTGAGAGCAGTATGCAAATGTTTACTAAAATAAATATTTAACAAAATTCATTAAATAAAAATATGTAAAAATTTAAGAATTAATTTGGAAAGCAAGTTCATTTAACACTATCACATGCAACATTAATAATAATATCATCACAAGCAACATAAACAACAATAGATTCAACAACATACTCAACAAAACTCGTCACAACAACATAGTCAGAAACAGTAATATCAACAATAACGCCGTAAGCAACATCGCAACGGACCTATAAAGATTAGACATAAAGAGTATTTACTGTACAACCCTAATAAATGAGTTATACAATGGCACCCGATTCTTAAAACCAATTGACCACAGTTATAATACCAGGCGTCGAGCCCAAGGAAGATATAAGGTTGAACGTCCTCAAAATATTTATGCAAAGAACACACTATCGATTGCTTTACCAAACATTTTTAATAATTTGCCATTAAACTTATTAAGTATAAATAATTTTTATAAAAGGAAAAAAATTTTAAAAGAATTTTTTATAGCTTCGCAAAGAAAACAATTTTACTTTATGTAATGAATTTAAACGTTATACATCCTGCAGACAAGCCATATGGCTTCGTGGGATTAGCTTTAAGTCAAATGTCAAAAAGAAATTGTTAAATAAAAAATTAATTAAAAAAAAAAGTTGCTAGTCTCACTATAAAAAATCGAAAAAATATTACTTACGCGAATGTCCCATAGGTTTCGAAACAAGTTCAACATCCACCAAATGATCCATTACCAGTCATTCCCAGCGCTACGAGCAGTGAGTTCGAAACATCTTTCACCGGCAGTGACAGTTTGTTTGAGGCTGATAATGAACGCCACTTAGTGACTCAAGCTGAGCTGAATGATCTAATTCGGGATTTACACATAGCGAAGCAAGACGCAGAATTACTAGCTTCACGCATGCAGCAGTGGAAACATCTTGCAGATGGGACAAAAGTATTAATCTATAGAGACAGAAGCTTGGAATTGGCTGCATATTTTGAAAAGAAACACTCTATTCTATACTGTACTGATGTTGATGGTTTATTTCAAAAAATGAACCAGCCATATGACAAAACTGGAGATTATTTATTGATGGCTCTAACTACAGTTTAAAGGGTCTTCTTTAGCATAATGGGAATGAAAAACCATCCATACAAATTGCTCATGCCATTCATATAAAGGAAAATTAGAATCAATGATTGAAAGTTTGATATCACTCAAATACAACGATCATAAATGGAAGATCTGTGGTGACCTTGAGGTGTGTGATTTAAAGTTCTTTGTATATATAGTATAAACCATCATATATACCTGTAAATTAATCTGTTTCAGGTCACTGGTTTGTTGACTGGTATGCAAGGAGGTTACACAAAATATTGTTGTTTCCTTTGTCTATGGGAGTAGCGTTACATGTCATCATTACGTCGGAACAGCGTGGCCAAAAAGGGCTGTGTATTCTCCAGGAAAACAAAGCATTTCAAATAAACCATTAATTGATCCATATGACGTTCTCCTTCCGCCGCTACACATAAAATTGGGCCTTTTTAAGAACTTTGTCAAGGCTCTGGGCAAAGATGGTGCAGCATATAAATATTTGTTAGCGGTTTTTCCTAAAATTTCATGTGCTAAAATCAAAGTAGGCATATTTGTTGGCCCTTAGATCAGGAAGGTATTGAATGATGACAATTTTTCACAATGCAGGCTGCATCTTTCAAAATCTTTCAAAATTATCGTGGACAGCTTTCTTGGAAATAACAAAAGTGCAAACTACAAACAAATTGTTGCTGAATTAGTGTAAAATTATCACGAATGATGTGCACGAATGTCACTCAAAATTAATTTTCTTGATTCGTAAGTTCGCGATGAACAAAAGCCCAAAACCTTTAAAAAAGCCCCAAAAAATGAACAAATTCCCCAATTTTTCAAAAAAACCAAATAAAAAGTGAATTTTATTTACACTGATTGTTCAATTTACAAACGATTCCCGATATTTTTTCAGTTTACGAAAATAAATAAACTACAAACAAAACTGTAACATAAACCGGTTTCGTAGTTTATTTTTAAAGTATATTTGTTCATCAGTCTTGAAAAAAAAAATGAATTTAGGCCCCAAATTTCCAAATTAAAAATGAACAAATATCCCAAAATATTTTAGATTGGAATAAAAAATGAACTTGTGCCCCAAAAACTATAAAAATTGGGGCATTTGTTCATCAGGAGCAAATACCCCACTCCCATACAAATTTTTTGGGGCATTTGTTCATTGGGGTCTAAGTATTGTATAAAGAGGTATTTGAAGTACAGCAAACAGTGATCTATTGTTCTGCCTTGGGGCCTAACTACTCAGCGCCTTTTTTCCACAAAATCTAGGTGCGGTGAGCGACGAACAAGGGGAGCGTGCTTAGCAAGATTTAATGAAAATTGAAATAATTATCAAGGCTTTTGGGACAAAGGCATGCTGGGAGACTATTGCAGGACTCTAATACGTAAAACCGAACCAGCAACATACGAACGACGTTCAAATAACGCCATTCACTTTTGAAAATCAATTGATTTTTAAACAAACTAATGACTTTTTATGTAAAAAACAATAAAAACAATATTTTATGTCTCGAAAACCTGATGTGATAGAGAAAAACCAATTACAGATTCGAATTCAGCCCACCAAGTTTGGTGGTTGCTCCAGTCCAAAAAATAAAATACAAATATTATCAAAAAATGGAAGAAAACTGTCTAGTTACACAGTGCAACACATAAAATTCAAACTCCTTCTCGAATGCGGTTTTGGATTCAAACTATTTATTGAAACATTTTCCAGCTGTATTTTACATCAAATATTCGGGATTTTAGTTTATCAACTATGTGCATTTTTTTTCCATAGATAGCGTTCTTGCAAGTACATATCTGTGGTCACAAGCATTAACCGCCTAAGTCGAAAATTATGCTTTTGAGGAAAATAACTTTTTATATAAATGTAATGGGGCTTTATTACGACTTTGGTCACTATGTTTTCATTAATAACTTTTTAATAAACAGTGTTAGAGAAATGGGGATTTCACGAAAATATAAAGCGTTTTTATTAGAATATGATAGCATACACAACTCAAATCGTTCTTAAGTCGACTTAGGCGGTTATCGCTTGTGACCACAGATTTAAAGCATCAACTTCACATGTTTCACCAAGAACATCAACTTCAATGGATATTGTATTTTAGCCTTTTGCTGCATTTTGGAGGCACTTAATGCAGTTTTTTCTCCTGGTCTATAGCTACAATCGTGCCGAGGACAGGAAAACAAAATTCCATTTGGTTTCCTAGATATACCCGTGAGAAGAATAACATGTTCTTCGGAAAAATTAAGTTTTAGCCAAAATATACATGAGGCCATACAATCCGAACAGCAGCTAAACTAGCAAAACCGAAATTGGGCTTTATTAGTTGCGATAAGTACTTCGAAAAACCACAAACGAAAATGAGTTTACACTGGTTTACTTCAAAAATGTTGCACTGTGTTATCGTATATATGAAAGCACCCTTAATTAATGTACTTAAAAAGCGTCAACTAGTTAAAAAACCAACTTTCTAACAATGTACAAATTGTTGACAATAAAATATTGATTATATACATTTGGAAAATTCCTTTTTTATGTTTAAGTACAGCTATTTTGTTAAGGGTGTACAAACTTTAAAGAAAACAACTAACTCGTCGAATGTTTATTGTTGTAGTGAAACAAACATTTAAAATAATATTTGTTCTATTAAAATGAAGCGTGACTCCCCGGGGTGTTTTGTATTAAATGCCGTTAATTTACGCCTCATGAGTTTCTCAAGACAAAAGGCAAACAACTTAACAGCAAGGACACTGAAGACCCTCTAGAGCTATGTAGGTCGTTAAATAGTTGTTAAGTTAATTCAATTATTAAAGACTAGTCATGCATAAATGGGTCATATACTTATTCGTTCAAAGTATAGATAATGTTTTATATTAAAATAAAGCTACATATGATTGAATAAAAACTATTTTGTTATAAAGGATTGAATTCATTTATATAAATAATAAATTAACATAAACATTATATTTGTTTTGTTTAGTTCATTTATTTTATTAAGTAAATCATTCAATCTTTCGAGGTGGTGTTTACAGTCCCAAAAGTTTTTAGTTGATATCGAAAGGTTAGAACCTTTAACCTTCCTTCAATTTTTTTCTGTTTTTGTTCTTTTTTTTTTTTTTGATAATACTACAGAAAATTTATGCAAATAAAAAGTAAAAACTATTTATTAACACAATTAGATCATGTTTACATTTATATCGTTTTTCACAAAAAAAGGCTACGAAAACATTTTAAAAATAATTTGCATAATTTGACAACAATTTGCATAATATTAGAAACAACAACCAAAAACAAGGACTAACAAACGAAATATAAAAGAAAATATGAAAACTTTACTCAACAAGAAGGACAAGTTTTGTTGGTCATGGCCGACCATATTCTCATATTAATAATCTCTCATGAATATATTGATAATCCTATACAATAATTTTTTGATATTTTAACCTTTAAGGTCTATAATGGTACATAGAGAACAATAATGGAACCCTCCCTCTGCTTTGATTTGCCTAATAGTTAAAATTAGTTATTTAAATTCATAATGAATATATCCAAAATATTAAAGGCAACCATTTCCATTCAAATTCTACAACTTGATCTTCTGTTCGTTAATGGCCAAATTAGAATACTTCATTATAGAGTAGGGTACGAGCATTTATAAGAAATTGTTGAGTGAAAAAATGGACATGAAGAAAAAAATTATAAAATGATTTCATTTAATTAAAATTCAAAAGAAAATTTCAACTTGTACTTATGTATAAAATATCATTGTTATATAGAGATTATAAAAAAATAAATAGAAACTAAGGAATAGTGCTTAGAAACAGCATGAGACATTTTCAGTAATGAGGCAATAATGTGTTAATAATGTCATTAGTTACGCAAACATTTTAAGTAGTAGAGAATATTAGCGTTTCATAAGATACTTTGTTTTCTTCGGCTGTTAAAAATATTAATTTTAAAGAGCTTTCCCCCCAAGACCTAATTAGATATCAAAATAAGGCAATTAATAAGACAATTAAAAATATCCTTTTATTTGGTAACACGCAAACGTCTAATTTCTAGTATAAACGTTATTAAGAAATATATGACAAATCGACAAGTTGTAATTTAAATTGAAACAAGGTTTATTAAACTACAGTATCGTATCGAAAAATGCATTTATGACCCCATAAAATATATATTGTCGCCATATATGCAAAACAATATATCATCAAAAAAAGTCAAAATCGAGTTTTCTTTTGATTATGGTGCATTTGGTCGTAATACATGTTTCTAAAAAATTCTAGAAAAATTCTAGTTCATAATTGTCGATTTTAGTAACAAAATTCAAAATAACGTAACATCAAGTGCAAAACTTTCATAAAGCAAAAAAACGTATCATAATTTTTGTATGAGAATAGAAGCACTAATTTTTTTCGAAGAATATTTTCTTCATTTAGCAATATGAGAAACTATTATTTAAAAAAAATTAACAAACGTAACAAAAGTGTAAAAAATGTTTAAAAGGACATATAATTAACAAAAAAAAAGAGATAGCGCTTTTTTGTTGATATAGGGTGACAGCCGACGTAAGTTGAAAGAATAATTATCACTTCGTTGTCAAACCAAGTGACAAGACCAAGTTTAACACCAACATGAGCTACTTTTTCGACCATGCTTCCCCGGCCCAACTTTTTCATTTCCCTTTCGATTGGCATCTTGCTGTTCATTACACGATTTAGACTGTACCTAAAGGCAATAAACCATTTTTCATGAGGTACACTTGAAGCTTCGGACTGTTAAACCAATTATCAAAAAATATTTTATAATTTTGTCCTTTTGGTATTGTAGTTGCTAATCTTGTTACAACATTTCCACTTACTTCAAGATTAGGTGCTCCATCGGGAAATGTATCACTTTGAGCTCCGGCAAATATGTCAAAATCATAACTGAAACCTGAAACTCCACTCAAGACAAAATTTTTAAATCCCCATTTGTGCGGCTTAGCTGAATTATACTGTTTGAGGTGATGTCGGCACTTTGTAGGAATTATTTGTTCATCAGCCACTAAATATTCTTCTTTGGGCACAAGCAACAATCGTTTACGAATATTTTCCAACAATGGTCGAATCTTGAAGAGCTTATCAAACCCGGGTTCACCTGGTGGTCTTATATTTTCATTATTGTTGAAGTGTAAAAGTCGTTTGATGGTCTCCCATCTGTTACATGTCATTGTGCTGTGTACAAATTTATTTATTGGCCAAAAAATGTACTCCAATAATGTCTGGATGATGGTAGCTTTTATAAAGATATGTAAATGACTATGCCTGAAAAAATTTTTATTAGAAAAAACTGTTATTACAAATTTTTTCAACCCTTTTTAGTTGAACTCACCTATAAACTGATCTATTTCGTTCCGAGTAATATTAGCAGGTTTATTTATATCAGTTTGTAATGCGATTAAATTCGATTCATCTACAATGAAGTTCATCAAATCATCGGTGAAAATAAAACAAAACAATTCAATTAAAAAGGCATGAAAACAACACCGTAGCGTCTGATCTACGTATAAATGGAATTCCGTTTGATGAAAGAGAAAATTTAATAGATATTTTTGGATTGATTTGCTCTACAATTATTTTGCCGTTGCCCGCTATCAAATCAATATATCGCCTAAGCAATGCGAACAATAAAAATAAAAATAATTCGCCAGATGCGCCGATAACACAAGGGAACAAAATTTAACTTTTTTTGTGTTGATTTGAAATTTATAGCAAATTTTTACTAATTTGAGGTCGCTGATTTCAAATCTGCACTTGGTTTTTTTCTATCAGCTCGACTTTTCGAGATATACCGTTATGTTCAAAATTAAGGCACTTCCGCTACATATATTGGAATAACTTGAAAACGGTTCACCATATTAAATTAAAAAAAAAATCCGAAACTCGCAAACAATATTCTCTTAAAGCCGTGCTTACTTTGTTTTTAAATTTTCCAAGTAGTTTTAGAGATATCGTTCGAGTTTTGAAAAAAAAATTAAAATTTTTAAAAAAAAAAAATTTTTTTTGTTCTTTAAAAATTCCTAAAAAATAAAAATGGGACAAAAATCACAGTTTTGGTCTACAAACAGTTAGTTAAATATATTTCGAATAAAATGAGCTTTATTTCATTGCAATCGGTGCACAACTTTTGATTTTGTTCACGATTTACTGAATTGATATAAATCGCGATTTCTATACAAAAATAACATTTTCTAATGTGTAAGTGTTTGTATGTAATAAGTTAGTTTTTTATGATTCTAAGAATTAAAAAAATTAAGTAATAAAAAAAGATTATTTCATTTTTATGGTCAGCTATACTTTTTAATTTAACACAAAAAGAGAATTTTAAAGAAAAATAAAAAATTTTAATACACAAATATTACAATGTAATTACAACTCATCGAAAAATTTTCTTTTATAAGATTTTCTTAAATAACCTTGTTTAGAGGGATTTGTTTTAATGCTCCAGCAATAGTCCGCCATCATATGCTTATCCCAGTGACCCTGGTACCGCTCCTCTATAGTGCGGATAACTTGATGGAAACGTTCACCTTGTTCTTCACTGAAGTCTCCAAGATTTTCAGGGAAACAATCCAAATGACTGTGTAGGTAGTGCACCTTAATGCTCATATTACAACCAAGCTGCTTGAAATGTGACAAAATGTTATCCACGTGGTCCGAATAGTGCTCACCCTTTTTGTTTCCCAGGAAATTGCGCACTATCCAAACAAATTCATTCCAAGCATTTCTTTCAATATCTGTCATGGAATTACTAAAATTTTCATCATTGATTAATTTTTTGATTTGAGGGCCATCAAAAATGCCAGCTTTCAGTTTCTCCGAACTCAAATTGTTGAACTTTTTACTGATATATCTAAAACAATCACCGTCCTTGTTGAGAGCTTTGACAAATTGTTTCATAAGTCCTAGCTTGATATGGAGAGGTGGCAGTATTATGCGATCCCTGGGCACAAGTGGTTGATTAACTATATTGTGGTTTCCTGGAACCATAGCTTCCCTCGAAGACAAGTCTTTCTTACTCCAGTGTTCAGATCTGGCTCTGCTATCCCATAAACAAATGAAACACGGATATTTTGTGTAGCCACCTTGTTGGCCTAGAAGAAAATTCACCATTTTTAGATCCACACAAATTAGCCAGCGGTGTTCGTTGTACTTTATTTTATTTATAACTGAGGCAATTGTAGAATATTCTTCTTTAGCTTTAGTTGAATGTGTAATGGGCAACGAACCCAATTTATTACCGTTATGCAGAAGTACACATTTTAGGCTGCGTTTAGAAGAATCTATAAATAGTCGCCAGTCATTTGGATCATACTCCTCTAATCCCATCGCTGTTACTAAACCAGGAACATCTGAACAATAAACAAATTCATCATCTTCGGAAAAGAATGGAAGTAAGTTTTTTTCTCTGTTACGGTAGTATGAAATTGTTGTTCCTTGGGTTAACAGATTTTTTTGCTTTAATCGAGAAGCAAGAATTTCAGATGCTTTTTTAGAAAGTCCAAGGTCTCTCACTAAATCACTAAGCTCCTCCTGATTAAATTGCTCGCGTTCAGAAGAAATATCTAAATGCAAGTCATCTGATCCAAATTCAGAAATTGGTGAAGGAACATTTTGTCGTAAGTCGTGGAAATTGTGTGTAGATGTAGATGGTTGTTGTTCTGAATCCTCACTAGAGTACAGGACTGGTTGGGTAATAGACAACACGTTAGGATAAATCCATTTAGACCGGTTTGTTTTATTAATGCCTGTTATGTTGACAGCGCAAAAATAACAATCATCATAATGATTCGAAGGTTCCCGCCAGATCATTGGTGTTTTATACTTGAAGTGGGTCCGTTGCTTGTTTGCCCATAATCTTTTTTTATTACTTAATTTTTTTAATTCTTAGAATCATAAAAAACTAACTTATTACATACAAACACTTACACATTAGAAAATGTTATTTTTGTATGGAAATCGCGATTTATATCAATTCAGTAAATCGTGAACAAAATCAAAAGTTGTGCACCGATTGCAATGAAATAAAGCTCATTTTATTCGAAATATATTTAACTAACTGTTTGTAGACCAAAACTGTGATTTTTGTCCCATTTTTATTTTTTAGGAATTTTTAAAGAACAAAAAAAATGTTTTTTTTTAAAAAATTTTAATTTTTTTTTCAAAACTTGAACGATATCTCTAAAACTACTTGGAAATTTAAAAACAAAGTAAGCACGGCTTTAAGAGAATATTGTTTGCGAGTTTCGGATTTTTTTTTTAATTTAATATGGTGAACCGTTTTCAAGTTATTCCAATATATGTAGCGGAAGTGCCTTAATTTTGAACATAACGGTATATCTCGAAAAGTCGAGCTGATAGAAAAAAACCAAGGGCAGATTTGGATTCAGCGTCCCAAATAACCTTAAAAACAATATTCAGTTCTTAATCAACAGAACCATTGTTCCCTTGTGTAATTGTCAAGATGTGGTCTCCTTATGACAATAATTTTTTCTTAAAATCCCTCGCCAACTTTAGGAAAATACATTAACATTTTGCCTTTACATTAAATCATATTGGTCTCGGTTCAAACCATAAATTTTTCGTTAATGAAAGCCTCACGGTGTCCAATTACCACATTTTTCGTAAAGCAGTACGTATGAAAAAGGATAATCAAATTCATAGTGCCTTTACAATGCGTGGATTGGTCTATGTGAAGAAAGCCGCTGACAGCCAGGTAATCCGTATTGATGAAATTGATGATCTTAATTTCTTGTTTCGTCCACCTGAGGGAGCCGACAGTTTTTCATTTTCCATCAATCACCAAAGTGGTGATGTTATATAATGTAAATTCTTTACCACAACTTATTTCATTAAAATTTTTAACTTTTCACAAATTTATTATGATTTGTTTTGATAATTTTATTAACTGTAAAATTTTTTTATACCTTCTTTATTATCTAAATCTAATTTTTTATATCCTTAATTTCACCTTTAGTATAATAATGTTTTTATTGGCTTGTTTAAATATTACTTTTTGTGATAATTTGTGCGTTATTTTTCTCCAGTTACTCGTGTTTATTAATGCACAATCTCAATAACATCAGGGTAAATTCCAAATACGGCACAGCAAATATGATCAGAATCTTGACCAAACAATGTGATGGTTTGCAGATTTGCCATATTAATGCTCAAAGTTTGAGGAACAAGATGGACGAATTTAGATTTATTTTTGAAAACTATGGCATACATGTTATATGTCTCTCGGAAACGTGGTTTGACTCCAATTGCACCAACTTATCAGTTTCTTTAAACGGATATGTCCTACTAAGAGTCGACAGAGTAAGATAGACAAGCGGCGCACTGTGTGGTGTCAGCGGCCAAAAATAAAAAAAAACGACTTTTGGAATTTTAAAAATCTGTTGAAACAGTTTGATAAACTAGATTTCAAATTACAATAATCCAAAAGAATTTTTGAAAAAAAAATATTTTTGACAAAGTTATAGCCAATCAAAGTTGAAAGTTTTTGGTAAGTATGCAATATGCACACAAGAAACGTGAAAAATAGCGTATATACAAATGGGTTAATTTAACGTAAATTGTCGATAATGCAGTTAAATTGTTTATAAATATTAAAGTATGACATTACTAAAATATGGTAACATATTTTTTTTACATTTAATTCATCATGTGTTTTGTACCGTTATTCTGAATGTAAACAGAAAGAAATTTTTTTAATTGTTTACAACTTACAAGTTTATAGAAGGTCTAAAAAAAGTTTATTCGAGTTTATTTTTGATACTTTAATATAATATTGATACAAGTATGTACATTAAAAAAAAATGGGTCTCTTTTGCAGAGCTTGGCAGAATAGTCAATTTTTTTCACTTTTTCAGTGTCAAGGCAAGTGCAAATTAGGCAAATTTTCTATATTTGGCACAAACATACAACACACTCCCTAGCCCTTACGGAAATTAAAAATCATTTAGAATATAAATTTAAGACACAATTGCAACAAAAAAGTATTGTAAGACTTAAATCAATTCTAGCTAGAATAAAAAAAAGTTGGGAAAAATGCTACAGAAAGAAATCTGTGTTTAAAAACAAAAACTTTTTCTGGCTAAATTCATTTTTTGATGTGGAAGAAGTTGATGAAGAAGTGGAAGAAGTAGAAGAAGAAAAAGAAGTGGAAGAAGAAGAAGATATACATTGTAATATCATTATGTGAATATTTATTTTTTATAATATAATAAATAACATTTTTTTTTTATTTATTAAGGGACCAAGTACAAGTCGTAAAGGAAGACCAAGAGTAGGCTTTAATGAAAGTTCTGAACGAACCAAAAGAAGAAAGGTAGATGATCTTGTGAGGTCTACATGCCCTGAGCAATTACGAAGAGCTGTTCAAAGAGTATCTTGCCCAACTCCAGAAACTTCTATTTCCGTAGAAAAGGCTTTAGCATTATTAATAGATAATGATCTATCGTATAGACAATATGAAAATATGCGAACGGTTGTAAATGATGTGCACAAGAACTGTTTTCCATCATATTATAGTCTACAAAAAGCAAAGAAAAAATATATTCCGGAAAATATATCAATATCAGAAACGTCAGTAAAAATACCATTACAAAATATTTTAAATATGACAGCCAAAAGTTTATTAGATTTAAATGATTTTGAAACCCAAAATGATGTAGTTTTGGAAATTAAATGGGGATTTGATGGTAGTTCAGGCCATAGCAATTACAAACAAAAGTTAAATGATCCAAATTCGCGGGATGAATATTTATTTGTTGCTTCATTTGTTCCATTAAGATTTTTAGACTGGGCTACAGAAAACAGTTTATGGAATAATTTAAAACATTCCTCAATAAGGTATTGTCGTCCAATATGCTATTATATGGAAAAAGAAAATTCGGATTTGGTTAAAACTACAAGGGCAATTATTGAGAAAGAAATATATAATTTGCAAACATTTGATTATGTTTCTGATAAAAAAAAAACCTTACCGTTCATTTTGACATGAGATTAACAATGGTAGATGGAGCTGCTCTTAATGTGTTAGCTGATAACAAAAGCAGTTCTTCTTGTTTTGTTTGCGGTGCAAAACCCACTGAAATGAATTTAATTCAAGTATTTGAGAGGGACCTTAAAAAAAGAGAAGAATTACATAAACACGGATTATCAACATTATATGAAAATTCTTTGAGTGTATATTACACATAGCTTACAGGTTGCCTCTAAAAATTTGGAGAGTTTCAAAAAATGATGATAAGCAAATTTTAAATCAAAGAAAATCTAAAATTCAGGAAGATTTTAAAAAGGAGCTTGGATTAAATGTAGATAAAGTTAAAACCGGTTTTGGTACAACAAATGATGGGAATACTGCGAGACGGTTTTTCAGCAACATTGATGTCTCATCTAGCATAACGCAGGTTGACCCATCACTAATTAAAAATTTTTCTTTGATTTTTAAAAACTATTTCAAGCAGTAAAACAATAAATATTATAAATTTTCAACAGCTGCTTAGAGAAACATGGAATTTATATGTTCAAAAATATTCTTGGTATTGTATGCCTGTTACTGTCCACAAAATACTAGTTCATGGAGCAGAATTTATAAAAAACTCCAAGATTCCAGTAGGTATGTTATCTGAGGAAGCTATAGAAGCCACTCATAAAGTTTTTAGAAAAACTCGTTTAAACCATACTCGAAAAAATAGTCGTACAAATACTAATAAAGACCTAATAGAAAGAATGGTTTTGCAGTCTGAACCAAAGACATCTATACATATAAAAGAAGATAAAATAAGTAAAAGGAGTTGTGAAGAAATAAATGATTTCATTATTGAGGAAAATAATATTTATGCGGATAATCAAGAAAATTTAATAAACCAGCTTGAAGAAAGTGATTCGGATGAATAGAGTAAACAAATTCTAACATTTTCTTTTTTATTGTATTTAATAAATAAAAATTGTTCAAAACATTATTTTTTATAATTTATTTAAATAATAAAACAAGTGTAAACATTAAAAAGTAACATTTACTTTACTTTCCATTTGAATTTTTTTCATTGAATTTTTTTCGTTTTTAAAAAAATTTAAGACAAAAAATCGCCAAAAAATTTTATTAAAAAAAATTAATATAAAAAATTGTTAAAAATTATTAAAATTGGATAAAATTTGACACACACATTATTCTTGTTACAAGTGTTTCGTGTATCAAATTAATTTAAAAATTTAATTTTTTGTTCACTTTTTTTTTAATTTTTTGAAAAAGGACATTTTTGAGAAGGCGTTTCCTTGCTCCGATTTGGATAAAATTTTATCAAATCATTTAGGGTATCAAACTAAATGACTATACAAAATTTCATAAAGTTCGGACTTCTTTTCCATCTTTTATGACGTTTTTTAATTTCAGGATATATGGGAAGGACACGAATCCTTGCTCCAAAGTTTTTGAAATTTTAATATTTTTTTGCTTTTATCAAATAAAATACGTGTGCCAAATTTCAACTCTTTACAACCACTCCTTCTATTTATGGCCACTCGTTATATGAAATCACGACACTGTGCGGCGCACTGTGGCTCAAATTTTGATTTCATTGGCCAAAAGTCAAATTTTTTTTTGTCATCGATTTTTAAAATTTTTACTCCTTTTTGTAGCTTATATATCCAGATTAAGGTAGCCAAAAAATTAGGTTAAACTATTGATAATTGTGGGCGTGGCATGCTGTCAAACTCAACTGTTTTTTTTAATTCAGCAAAAGGTGTTTTTTTTTTGTTTTTTATCAAAAATAAATGGTTACTACTCGCAAGCTATCATCGATATTGGCCTGCGGTCTTTTTTATAATGTTAGTAGGATTATAGTCTTTAGTTTTTGTAAGTAGTCACAGTTCTAACGTTTGATATTAGGGGCGTTATGAAATATTTATGAAACCACTATATTTTTCTCAAATTTAAACTTTAGTGGAATAGAACTTCTAAAGGAAGTAAGGGAACAAGAAACGTATACCACCCGGAGAAAGGCGAATGTATCCTGTTTAACCCTATATATACTTTTGCACCCCCCACGAGCCCCCGGTAGAACACTTTTTTCATTTTAATGAAATTACTCTAAAAAAATTACTCTAAAAAAAATTTTGTTTTTTTACTTTAGACTACGTAAAAGTAAAATAATTAAATAAAATACCTGCGAAAGGGTTTATTGGCTTTGTTTTGATCAGCAAAAAAATAAGTCATAAAATGATCACAATAGGTTCTACAGTAAACAAATGATCTCTTTCTTAATTTACCTGTTGTCAAATTTAAGGGTCAACCAAAGTCATAAACAATTTTATAAGTTTGTCAATAATCGCGGCACTAAACCACTAAAGATAAAAAACCACCCCATATTGGCGAGAAACTAATTAGTTTTACCTGATATTGAAGTCTGGATAACAAGTGCAGTTTTGTTCAATTTAAGTACTACCTGCTATGAAATTAAAGATCAATGTGTGAATAACATGTACCTAAAAATGTATAAAATGACGGATTCTATAAGGGATTACTCAATAATAAGTTAATACTTCAAGTGTACGGACGTATATTCGCAAGTGATAAAAAGTGATAAAAAAGTGATAACAGACGCAAATAAAAATATTGAGAAAAATATGGAGAACTTTAGTTATAAAGAACTGGCCGAAGAGTATTTTCGAAACAAAAACCAGGAAGATGTTCTTAGTTACGTTAAAATAAAATTAAACTTAAATTCGTCTAGTACCGAAATACAAGAGCAATTATCTAATTTCGTCAAAGTACTAAAAAAACGATTGAAAGAAGTTAACTACTGTAAACAAAAGTTTTATAATAAAAGTGCAAACTGGTTAGAAGGCCAACTTAATGTTGGTGGAGAAACAGCAAAGCTAGATAAGGCTGGAAGACCACGCAAATCATTGGACAACTGCAGCGATAGATCTAAGAGGCGGAAACTTAAAAATTTTAACGAGGAAATTGGTTCTACAAATATAAAAGAATCTTTTCTACATCAATTACGAGCACAAAACCAATTAACAAAAGTGGATATCATTGAAAAAACTTGTAATGCTAGTCCAGTGAGAACAAAGCGAATTCTTAAAAGTATACCAACTCCGAGCGATGCAAAACAGTTCACAAATGAGGAGGCATTAGCATTATTTCTGGATTTGAAATTAACAAAACACCAATATATTCAGCTCAGATTGCGTGCGATTGAAAAAGGCTCAAATATGTATCCAGCATATCATCACATAACAGCTGCTAAAATAGACTGTTTGCCATCAAAGGACACTATTACAATCACACCAATTTCGGCAGAAGTACAACTACAATCTTTACTTGATCACACAGCCAAACGCTTGCTACAATCAGTAACAGGAACTGAGTTAAAGAAATATGGAAACACAACGTTAATTCTATTTTGTAAATGGGGATGTGATGGTTCTTCGGGACAAAAACAATACAAACAAGTTGTATGTGAAAATATTTCGGACTCAGATATGTTCATGGTATCATTTGTACCATTGCGATTGAAAAAGATTTTGGAAGATTCGGAGCCTTCGAGTAGTACAACGCAAACAATGGATATTTGGAAAAATGAGACACCATCTTCTACGAAATACTGCAGGCCAATCAAATTTGAATTCAAAAAAGAAAGTCATGATGCCATTAACAAAGAAGTTAGTGATATCAAGGCCCAAATAGCAACACTACAGCCATTACAATTACAGTTAGATGGGCAGCAAATTGAAGTAAGCTACCAATTAGTGCTGACAATGATAGATGGAAAAGTAGGTCAGGCTTTGACTAACACGTAGGCTGCATCCAGCTGCATTATATGCCAAGCAACATCAAACCAATTAAACCAAGTCCCGACAAAATCATTCGATAATACCGATGCCTTCGAATTTGGATTATCACCACTACATGCAAGAATACGACTTATGGAACACATACTAAAAATCAGTTATGATTTGGATTTCGGGCCTTCAGGATCAATAAGAAACAACGAAACCAACAAAGAGTTAAGAAGTTCAAAAAAGAAACATGTTCAAGATGAATATCGCAAATTTGGATTGATTATAGATCAGCCAAAACAAGGGTCAGGCAATACAAATGATGGCAATACCGCAAGAAGATTCTTTTCAGATCCAGAAACAGCATCTGAAATAACAGGAGCGGATTTAAACCTTATTTTCAGATTTAAAATAATCCTAGAAGTACTTGCGTGCAATGAAGAAATTGACTCTAGAAAATTTGGAGATTATGCTAAGGAAACTGCAAAAATATATACAACCAACTACCCATGGAGAAATATGTCTGCAACAGTCCACAAAATCCTTTATCATGGAGAAGATGTCATTAAATATCATTTGGTGCCACTTGGAGATCTATCAGAGGAGGCTCAGGAAAAAAGGAACAAGGATTACAGATTTTATAGACAGCACAATACTAGAAAAATGTCACGAAATTCCACAAATGAAGATCTATTTAATATATTATTGGCAACGTCAGATCCGTTCATCTCCAGTATTCGAAATCAATGGAAAGTGGAACATCGGGATTTAGATGAAGAAGCCAAAAAACTACTAAAGAACAGAAATAGCACAGAACAAAATATGGAATATTTGCAATCAATATTTGAGTCTAATGAATAATAATTATAATTGCCTTTCATTGTTATTTAAGTACGAAAAACATAGTATTAGTAAAAAATAATAATAAACAGAACCTACCATTGTTACAAATGCTATTTAAATCTATTGCAGTTTTTATTCTTAAAAGGTTTCCCACATATGAATGCAATGTTTTAATAGATAAGAAAGATTCAAAAAATAAGAACCCATATTTTCATATCAAAATTAAAAAAAAAATTAGAATCATTGCGCTAATGTTTAGCAGATTTATTTAGCTAGTGTAACAAATTAGGCAGCAAACACTAATAAATTTTTCTGTAGTAATAATAATATTCCTTGAGTGTAAGCAAATTGCAAATTTGATAGCAAACATTTTTAATTTTTTAGTAATACTAGTTAAATTTCTAGTGAATTTTACTATTTTGTTGCGTGTAAAAATTTTTTTGAGTGTAAAAATTTTTTTGAGTGTAAGCATTAAAAAAATTTCATTATTACAAAAAATGTTTATAATAATTATTTAACTCCAAATATGACACTTTCTAATAAATAAAAATAAATAATAAAAAAACATATATCACGATAAAAGTTAAAAAAAATCAAAAGTTAAACTTTGACCTAGAATTCCTTAAAAAGTACTCAATCAATTTAAATGAAATTCACACTGAGTCAAGATCAACTATCTATCTATCTATTAAAAAAAACAGTACTAAAATATTTTGATCGGTTCAAAAGTTACAGAATTTTGGCCAATGAAAAATGATTTTCAGCCACTGTGCGGCGTTGCTATTTATGTGAAAAAACGCATAGTATTTAATATTATATGCTATTCAGGTTCTAATGATTTGATCGAATATTTGTTCATTGAGATCATTTCTGAGAAAAGTAAATTACCAGTCGGCTGCGTATATCGGCCTGATAAAAATATATGCATGAAATCATTTTTAACAGTTGTTGAGAATCAAATATTAATGTAGGATGATATAGTCATCACTGGTGATTTCCACTGCAATATCTTGATCGATCTTAGCCTTATAACTAGCATGACATTGTGAGGACTTACATCTCCCAATACAACTACAACCACTCATTTTACAACTAATAGCAGTACTTTACTGGACCTGTTCTTTGTAACTGATACACACAATGCTATCCTATGCGATCAAATTTCTGCACCCTGTTTTTCCAAACATGATCTAGTTTTTATGACGTATAACTTTAAATTGCATGTTTCCACTCAGTCAATTACATATCGTGATTTCAAGAATTTAAACTACTCATTTCTTGAAGATGAATTTTCTAAAATTGATTGGCAACAAATATATTACATGATTTCGGTGAATGATCAACTATCATTCCTTGAAAGCAATATACTAAATTTGTTTAATCAATCAGTACCACTAAAAACTAATATAATACGTCCAACGAAAAATCTATGGTTCTCGTATAGAATACAACAATCCATTAATCGAAGAGACCTCGCTTACTCTCGCTGGAAAAAGTTTAAAACGACAAATTAACATACTGAATACTGTGTTGCAAGAAATGAAACTCGCAAGATGATTAAGCAAGCTAAATCGAATTTCTACATCGATAAATTCTCATCGGCCTTAGGATCCAGAAAAACGTGGCAAACGATTAGAGAAATTGGCATCGGCAAAGATATGAAAAACGAACCGGTGTCCTTTGATCCTGACGTTGTAAATGAACAGTTCGTTAATATTCCTATGGTGGTAGCAGACATGAGTTACTACAATAATTACTTTTTTAATCACTTTGATCCCTCAATTAACCAATTTAGTTTTGATTGTGTAAATGAGATTGTTGTTTTGAAAAGTTGTATGTCTACTAAATCAAATGCTGTTGGAGCGGACGAAATTCATCCTAAATTTCTCAAAATTCTGCTACCTCAAATTTTGCCATTCGTAACACATATATTTAATAGCATTATAACTACTAGCTGCTATCCTACTAAATGGAAAAATTCAAAAACTATCCCAATACCCAAAACGAAATCCGATTATAGACCAATTGCAATATTACCATTTTTATCTAAAGCTTTTGAAAGAATCATTCACGAACAAATATCACTTTATCTAAATACACACAATTTATTAACAGATCGTCAGTCCGGTTTTCGACGAAAACATAGCTGTATTACTGCTTTGGTAGATGCAGCGGAGGATATAAGGCAAGAGATTGATGGAGGGAAGACAAATTTTTTAATACTGTTAGATTACTCGAAAGCTTCTGATACTGTTGATCACAATATTTTTTGCTATAAGCTTAAAAACATGTTAAATTTCTCAACTACTGCCACACGTTTAATATCGACCTATCTTGATAATACATATCAGTTTGTTCAAAGTATTTCAACCCGATCTAAATTACTGCCAGTTAGAAGAGGTGTTCCGCAAGGATCAATTGTAGGCCCTCTTCTGTTTTCTCTTTATGCAAATGATCTTCCGAACCATCTTCAGTATTGTAAAGTAAGAATGTACGCCTACGATGTACAACTTTACATCAGCTGTAACGTTTCTATGATTCAACAATGTATCAGAATTTTGAATGAGGAACTTCAGAGGGTTAATACCTGGGCTACATCAAATGGACTTAGCATAAATCCAAGGAAGTCCAAATGCCTTGTTATTCAATCACGATTTAATAGAACTGTTTATATACCTGACCTAAATCTTAATAATGAACGTATAGAAACTGTAAATTCAGCAAAAAATCTAGGAATCTTCTTCAACAATACTCTTACATGGTCCGACCACATTAACTATGCATGTGGTAGAACTTTTTCGATGCTAAAAACACTTTGGTCAACGCAGCATTGCACACCCATCAATATTAGATCACTTCTTGCAAAAACCTATTTAATGGCAATTCTGATGTATAGATGTGAATTGTTTGCTGAATGTGATGCTGCTAGCAGAGATAAACTCAACTCTGCATTTAAAAATATAACACGTTACCTGTACGGCAAGAGAAGGTATGATTCCATTTCACCAATTACAACAGCTAAGCTCTATGGTTTTCAGTTTGATGAATTAATCAAGACCAGAATTTTAATATTTTTACATAAGGTAATCTACACTAAGGAGGCGGAACATCTACACAAACGTTTAACTTTTTCCAATTCTAATAGAGGAAACAGAATTATACCTCTCAAACGTCGTTATTTAATTTCCAGCTGGCAGTTCTTCATTAGTGCTGTCCGTCTTTAGAATTCAATCCCATACCATATACAAACTATAAGTAATGCACAAATTTCCAAAAAAAGCATTGTTAGTCTGTTCTCGATTTAACTATTTTGAACTTTATTGTTTGATTGGATAAAAATTCTTTTTTCTCTTTTGTCATTTGATCATTTTGAAATCTTTGATTTGTAAAACTTTGAAACTTTATTATTACTAAGTATTTTAATTTAGTACTTTATTTTAGATCTTTTTTTTTGATTCAAAATTAAACTTATGCTTAATACATTTACATTTAAGTTAATATTGTAACTATTTGTAATTTGTTTTTTCTTTCTTTTTTTAAATTAATTGTAATGTATAACTTTTTTTCAACAAATGAACAATTCTATACTATAATAAGAGACATTAGTCTTGTGTATAGAATTCCAAACTAATAAATAAGTAAATATATAAATTTGCTACTTATTTATTTATTTATTTATTGGAACTGCTCCATACACAAGACTAAAAGTCTTATTTTGCAGTATGGAACTGATTGTATTTAAAATTATAAAATCGTTAATAAATTAATAACTAATTACAAATTTTCTTTATATAAAATGCAAAGAACAATAAGATTAAAATTAAAGAATAAAGTTGAAATATTTGAAATTTAATTTAATCAAATGTATTATAATATCAAATAATATTTAATGTTTTAAATTGTTATGCTGAAAACAGTTTAAAAATATTTTCTTTAAATTTTCGTGCGTTACTTAAAAGTTGAGAGCTATGGGGTATAGAATTCCAGAGAGATACTGCGAATATGTAGAAATGCCACTCCGATATTAAACTTTTATATCTAATTGATCTAATTCTTTTTCCCCTGCTTATATCTGAAATATAAAGTTTGTCGTACAGATGTTCCGGTTTGTGGGTATACACTATTTTATGTAAAAAAACTAAAACTCTTATATTTAAAAGATTATCTAAAGAAACGCCATATAGTTGCGATGAAAACAAAGATACACTAGAACGTCTATTAAGTCCATACACATATCTGATTATGTTGTTAAATGCAACGTTCAATTTCCTTTTACTAATTGTATCACATTTCGCAAATAGCTCACAACCATACAGTAAAACAGGCATCAGATAAGTTTTGGCAAGTAGGATTCTTATTTTCATAGGTGTACAATGCTGGGTTTGCCACAGAGTTCTAGTCATAGAGAAAGTACGACCACAGGCATAGTTAATATGGTTCGACCACGTAAGAGTGTCATTAAAAAAAATACCTAGATTCTTAGCAGATTTAACGATTTCAATTTTCTGATTATTTATAATTATATTAGGTGTAATATTTAGTTTGGAAAGTCGCTTTTGAATTACAATGCATTTTGATTTTTTCGGATTTATCTCTAATCCATTCGCCGTTGCCCATGTATAAATACGATGGAGTTGCTGATTAATAGAGATAATACACTGGTCGATTAGGGCATTACTACAGCTGGTATAAAGCTGAACGTCATCCGCATACATTCTTACATTACAATTTGTTAAAATGCCTGGGAGGTCATTTGAGTACAATGAGAATAATAGTGGCCCAACAATGGACCCCTGAGGTACGCCCCTTGCTACAGGCAGTGTCATTGAATTTTGGATTCTAGTTTCAACATACTGATACCTGCCACGTAAGTATGTTGACAATAACTGAGTAGCGGTCGAAGAAAAATTAAAAAAGTTTTTAAGTTTGTAACAAAGAATGTTATGATCCACGGTATCAAACGCTTTTGAATGATCTAAAAGTATTAAAAATGTAGTCTTGCCATCATCAAGTTTCTCCCTAATCTCCTCTGTAACATCAACTAAGGCTGTTAGGCAGCTGTGTTTCCTCCGGAACCCAGATTGACGATCTGTTAGCAAGTTATTGTCATCCAAGAAACTAGTCATTTGTTTGTGCATAATACGCTCGAATACTTTAGAGAGAAATGGAAGAATAGCTATTGGTCTATAATCGGAACCAGCTTTGGGTATAGGAATGATTTTAGCTATTTTCCAATTCGATGGGAAGTGGCTTGTAGTTAATATTTTGTTAAAGAAAAAAGTTATAATTGGAAGTAGCTGAGGTAAAAGAATCTTGAGAAACTTAGGATTAATCCCGTCCACTCCTATAGAGTTCGATTTTATAGACAATAAACTAGATAAAACGTCGCATTGGTCTACTGCAGCAAAAGAAAAAAAAGATTCAGCATCGTTATTCGAGTGACTATTGATATAGTAATCTTTATCTGCTTGAACCATAGGAACACTTAAAAACTTTGTATTAATTGTATCTGCATCAACCGAACATGGTTCTCGATGCGTAGATTTACCGATACCAACTTCGCGTATCGTTTGCCATGTTCTTTTGGAGCCAATGGCAGAAGAAAATTTTTCAGCATAAAAATTGGATTTGGCCTTTTTAATCATTTTATTTGTGTTTCTCTTAGCAGTCAGATAATCATCATGTAATGTTGTTGTTTTAAATCTTTTCCAACGTGCATAGACAAAATCTCTTTGATTGATACAATCTTTAATTTCAGAAGAAAACCAGGGTTTTTGTTTATTACTAATAATCTTCGATTTTATTGGTACAGTTAGATCGAACAGATAATTTATGTTTTGCTCCAGAAAAGAGAGTTGGTCATCCACAGAATTTAAACAATACAAAGCATTCCAATCAATATTAAAAAATTCTTCCTCAAGGAGTCTAAAATTGATGTTTTTAAAGTCTCGAAAAGTAATCCTCTCAACTTGTATAACAAGTTGGAAATTGTAAGTCATGAAAATAAGATCATGCTTGGAAAAACATGATGCAGACAGTTGATCGTAGAGTAGTATATTAATTTCATTACTCACAAGAAACAAATCCAAAAGCGTATTAATAGTTGCAGTGAAGTGTGTAGGATGTAAGATATTAGGTGATATTAAACCAATCGAGGCACATTCATCAGAGAAACTACAATCTACCAGAAGGTTTGAATTAAAATCTCCTGCTATGATAACATCATCGTACAAAGCTGTTTGCGTTTCCAAAGTTCGAAAAAATCGCCTGGTACAAAGATTCTTATTAGGCCTGTAAACACTCCCTAAAAGCAATTTCCTACCTTCATTATTTACCTCGATAAATAGATACTCAATTAGATTTAGAGGATCTGTATTATCTATGTCCTCAAAATCACAATTTTCCTTAGATGTACATTTGATGCTAAAAGAAATCCCCTTTTTTATGTACATAGCAACGCCGCCATATCCATCTTCTCTATCAACTCTACGTAAATTATATCCATTTAAGGAAACAGAAAAGTCTGTAATTTCGGAATCAAACCATGTTTCCGAAACACATATAAAATCGACACCTGAGTTTTCAAAAATCAATCTAAATTCGTCAATCTTTTTCCTTAAGCTTTGAGCATTGATATGACATATTTTAATACCTTTCCTCTGATTGGCAAGGACTCTAACCATATTCGCAACATTATCCCTGGAATTTATTCTATAAGTATTGTTCATTTTTAAGTTTTAAAAATAATGATCGAGTAACGCACGAAGTAATAAGTTTGATAAAAAATTTATAGTTAACATTGTTTGTTGAAATATTAATTTGAAAAGAATTTAAAATTTGTATAATCGTATATAATAATGTATTTAAAATGGTATAAAGTGTTAGAAATAAAACAAAATAGTTAGAAAATAAGATTTTAATAAGAAGTTGTATGAAAACGTTCATTAGCATTAGGTGCGGGTTCTGTTTCTCGAAATAAATCATCCAGATATTCTATATCATCAATTCTTATTATGTTGCTTTCCGCAGTCTTTTTAATATATACTAGACCACGCATACTAAAGGCACTGTGAAGACGATTTTCCTTTTTTAGTTTTATTGCCGCACGTAGAATGGTAAAATTATACTGAGTAAGATTTTCATTGACAAAAAATTTATTGTTTGAAGATTCTCCAAGGTGTTTTAAACAGAAATTAAAGCCTTTATTAATTTTACGGTAATTAGCAAATGATTTTAAAAAGTAGTTTTTGTCATATGGAGACCACATCTTAACAATTATAACCGCATCTTTACAGTTGTTTTTATTTTTGTTATTTGCGTTTTGTAACCGATAAATAGTTTTGACAGCAGGGACAGTTATATTTATTGTATTGCAAATTTTTTCAAATATTAAAAAGAGATTTTCATTTTCTTTATAAGGAATTTCATTTAAACGTAATTCGCAGGCAACGTTTTTATTTTCTTGCAGCTTTAATTTTGTTTTTAAGCTATTTATTTCAGTCTGCATACTTTTTATGTTATCCGCGACTATTTCTAATTGCTGCACTCTTTCAGTAACATTTTTTAGTTCAGTTTTAATGATGTTAAAACTCTTATCAAACATATTTAAGAGCTCTGTTTTGCACTCAGTTAGTTTATTGTTTATCATTGTCTCTATTTCTGTAGTTAATTTGTCGAAGCGTTTATCAATTATATTTAAAGATTTAAAAGGCGAATCTATGTTCGTTAACCGCGGACTCTTACTTGTATTACCAACGAAAGAGTTTTGAAATTTATCTCTTAATCGTTTTTGCGTGGGATTATTTGAAATAGTTGTAGTCGGTATAGGATTAAATTCAAGATCATTAAACTCTTCGTTATTAAATATTTCTTCCTGTGTTACATTTATTTCTTCTGTTGAACTCATTTCTTGTGTGCTGTTAAGTTTGTTTAAAGTTGATTTATTGTTATTGTTGTGGTTTTTATTATTACGTTTGCTTCTTCTCACTGATGATTTTTTCATATTAGAAAAAGGCATTGGACTTTGGACACCGTGTTTGTTTTGTTAAGTTTGGACTTTGGACACCGTGTTTGTTTTGTTAAGTTTTGTTTTGTTTTTTGGTTTTAGCTCTTGATGTAAAATAAGAAAAGAGTGTTCTTACGTTTGTTGTTAGTAGAAACTTTAGTTTGTTTTTGAATTGTTTTCGCTTTTACTTGAATTTTCGTTTTTAATAAAATTGTTTTTTAAAATTTGTTTAAAATTGTTTTAAAATTATGTATAAAAGAACAACACTTATTGGATATATTTTTTCGTTTTTTTTCTTTGCTTATGAAAACTTTAATTTTTTATTTTTTTAATATAGTTTTTATAAATAAAAATTTTTATTGTACATTCCGCTTTTCAATTTTTCACGTCCGCACCGCTTGATGGTTGTTGTTTCTCTAAAGGAATAATTTCATCACTTAAATTCAGTAATAATTTTGCGTAATGCTCGCTTTAGTTGGTTTTTCCTTTTTAAAGATAATTAATAAAAATTATCCCACCCACATCTCATAAAATATAAGCCATAACCTTGCATGCAGATGGAACTGCCTTCTTTGGAGATGTTTCTACCATATCTCTCCACGGATTTGTCTTTTTCTTTACCTCAGGTGTGATGTGGTGGTTCCATGTAACATTCATAGTTACGAATCGACACTGACGAGATTTTTTTGTTCTGTCATGATAAAAGTCGGCACCCACTTGCGAACAACAACTCTCTTCTCTTACGATGTTCATCTGGGCAGCTCGTGCGGCCTCGTTTAGACTCCGCCACCCAATATTTCACAATCGTAAAAGAAGGTGTAGATTCCCCCAGAGTAGAATCTAGCACGGCTTTAATATTGGTTGCACTGAGACCTTTCAAATTAATTCTATTGAATTGTAGTACATAACGGTGATCAATTTTTAAATTTTTTCCATGCTTACAAATTCACTGGGATCGTTTACTTTGATGGCTCCTAAAAAATAATAAACAACTTTCCGCCTTTAAACTTAAAACATATGTTTTATAAGGTTGACACTTTTCACGTGTCATGTCAAAATTTTTGAAAAAGTAAAATTGGAGATTTTGAAATAGTGTTTAGCACTATAATAAAGGGTCCGCCAAATAACTTTTTTTTTTTTTGAAAATGTTATAAAAAAAAAACTACTGAATATTATCTCAAATTTGTTTTTTATTTGAAAGTACAATCCTCACGGTTAACAATGGAAAATAATTTCATTCAAATGGCTGCCTCGGCTGGCCATGCAGTAGCCTACACGATCGGTCCAATTTTTAAGCACATTATCGATTGTGTGCAGCTGTATTTCACCAATGGCTTCACGAATATTGCCCTTTAAAGCGTCAATTGTCTCTAGCTTGTTGGCGTAACACTTATCTTTGAGGGCACCCCACAAATAATAGTCCAACGGTGTCAAATCGCAGCTCCGAGGTGGCCAAACGACATCAGCTCTGCGGCTGACAATTCGATCTTCAAAAACAGGACGCAAAACATCGAGTGCAGCTTCGGCTGTGTGGCACGTGGCGCCGTCCTGTTGAAACCAAATGTTGCCAATAGCCTCCTCTTCAAATTTTGTGAACAAAAATTCGTTCAACATGGCCCGATAACGATCGCCATTTACTGTAACGGCCACTCCTTGCTCATTTTCGAAGAAAAATGCCCCAATTATGCCTCTGGACCAAAATCCGCACCAAACAGTGACTCGTTTTGGGTGTATCGGCTTTTCAATGTATGCGTGCGGGTTTTCTGTGCCCCAAATGCGACAATTTTGCTTGTTTACGTACCCGCCTAGATCAAAATGAGCTTCATCTGAAAAGATGATTTTTTTGGCAAAATCGGCATCTTCTGTAAGTCGATCGCAGGCCCACTTAACGAAGCGAAAACGCATTGGATGGCTTCAACTCCTGAACCAATTGGACTTTGTATGGCGTCATACCAAGGTCTTTATGCAAAATTCGTCTCAATGATGCCTCCGAAATGTTCAATTCTTGAGAACGACGGTGAATTGATGTTGATGGCGCTTCACGCACACTTTCTGCCACAGCAGCAATATTATCGGGTATACGCACTGTTTTTGGGTTTTCACGCTTTGGTTTACCGATGAGGATACCAGTTTCTTTCACTTTTTTTCACAAGATAACGAACATACGGAGCTGACGGTGCTTCTCTTCTTCCAAAATCCGTACGCAATTTTCGCACACATTCTGTAACATTACCATGATTTTCAAAGTAATGTCGCAATATTTCCCAGCGTTGTTCAAGCGTATACACAACCATATTCGTTAATAATTCTATGCTGTAATAAGAGACATTAGTCTTGTATATAGAATTCCAAATTAATAAATAAATAAATAAAAATTCTGCTGGTGTCTCGAGTTCTTCAATAAAGTCAGGAAGGTTCGAAACTCCTTTAAATGGAAAATTTTCACTCGAATAAGTGGGCAGACTAATTTCTTTCCAAATTTGAACTCTTGGTTTTTTAGTAGATTTTCCATTGGACGTAGAAGATCTATCAAAGTCATCTGAGTAATCTGTGTTATCAGTCTCCGGTATACAAATATGTTCCTGACCACGCTGTTGACTTTCAAAATATTATTCGTCAGTATCAGATAATATAGTCATCATCACTTTGATGACCATTAGTAATTTCATATTTTAATTAATTATTTACTATTAGTCCATAAAAGGCCATATATGGCTTCGTCAATTTTTACAAAAAATTATATATATAATACTTACTTTCCAGATATTTATATCTTGATTTGAAAAAGAACTTCACTTTCTATACGAAAATATTTTTTATTATATATTTGTTATTTTATTTTATGTAAATTGTAAATTGTACATAAATTACTCCAAAATTTACTTTTGTTTTCACACTTGAAGCAGTTGGGAAAAATTAACGGAAACTTTTGCTACAACATACTTTAAAAATATTTAGCATTACATTTCAGTAGATTGAGTCTCGTTTTTATAAAAATAGAATGCGGTAGAGGGTTAAATAATTTAAAAAAAAAGAAAACTAAAAAACCTCCGTAATAAGTTTCATAAACATTATATTGATTCTGGCAGTCAACAACAAAGCCATGGCAAGTTTATCTATTATAAAAGAGAATTTAATTTTTTAAATAAATTTCTGTACAAACAGTTTATTTTGCACAAAGAGGAGCAAATAAGAAGTAACCCGAAATCTTTCTGGTCTTTCGTTAAATCGAAGAAAAAGGTTTTGGATATTCCATCAAAAATTATGTATGACGACCGTGTTTCTGAATCGGAGAACGATTCAGCCAATATCTTCGCACATGTTTTTAGTTCAAATTTTGAATTTTCAACGATAAATGCAGCTAGATACTCAAATTGACATTGATATCCTAGAAGTTTCAGAAGATGACGTTTATAATGCTATAATGAAGTCGGACTCTGATGGTCTATGTGCTTATTTAAAAAAAATGCCCACCGTCCAATACTTTTGCTCTTACTTATATGTTTAATTTTCACTTAACCATGGAGTGTTCATTGATAGATGGAAGTTGTCATTTTTTACACTCATTTTTAAGAATGGCAGAAAAAATGACGTAACCAGTTAAAGGCCGATATCCAAGTTGTTATGTATTTCGAAAGTTTATGAGCATGTGGTTTATAAAAAGCTTTTTTCTTATCCAAGTCTTTTATATCTCCATGTCACTAACGGTCTTTAGTGAGTATTGTTTATCAGCTTTAGAATTAGGCAAACAAATTGAGGGCATTTATACTGACTTCTCTAAGGTCTTTGATAAGGTATCCTTAGATATTCTCTATTCTAAGTTGCAAGGGAAGGATTTCCATTCAAATTTCTTAATGTGGATAAAGTCATATCTATCAAATAGAATGTGTAGAGTAGTTCCTGAAGGTTATGAACAGTATTGCCGTTTTGCTTATATGTAAGCAAAAATGCTAACTTTTTTCTTAATATTAACTTGTGCACTTTTTTTAAATTTTGCTTACTTTTTTGAAGTCTTTTGAATTTAAGTGTGCGAATTAAATTTATACAAGTGACAACACTGTTCATTCTTGACGTTTGTATGCTAATTTGCACATATGAGTTGCAGTTGACGGTTGGTGTGTGTTTAAATTCAGTAGCTGTTATGGAAAGGTGAGTAAAATTGTGATACCCAGCTTAACTTATTTATCAAACATTTTTTTAAAAGGTATTTAATTAAGAAAACTAAGCCGTCAGGGCCATCTGAAGTAATTCTCTTCCAAAAGCTTATTTGTTTTATATTTGACAGCGGTACTCATAAATCACCAAAAAAAAGCAAGACAATCAATAATGGTTACAGCTTTTGTGTAGCCTGCGAGAAGAAAATTGTAAATAATGTGACGTACTTAAACAAGCATGCGAGTTTATCATGCCACTTACAAAATGTTGAGCGTAAAAACAATCAAGTAACCATTGAATCGTGCATGAATGTGGAAAAAGCAGCAGCTTTACCAACAAGTGCGTCAAGCTGAACTGACATTGGTCATGTTTTTGTTATGTCACAATTTACCATTTCTGTTGATGGACTCTTTGCCCAATCTTATCAAGGAATGCTGCGCGGATTCAACAATTGCAGCTGCTTTTCAAGTTGCAAGAACCAAGTCAATAAATATAGCTGAAATTTTATGTAACAGGGCGCAAGATAAAATTGTGGATCAATTAAAAAACATAAAATTTTCCCTCATTGTTGACGAAACTACTGACATATCGACGAAGAAATCTTTAGTGTTAATTGTGAGACATTTTGACCATTTGACAAAAAGAATAAACGACAAATTTTTGGTTTTAATCGACGTAGTAAACGCAGATGCAACAACTTTGCGGCGCACAGTGGTCAATTTCGCGAGATAGCGGTCAAAACTCTATAACTTTTGACCGGATTGGTATTTTTTTACGCAATTTATTTTGTTCAATAGGAGGGACTTCAAGCTTCAATTTGCGTGTTCAAACGTAAAAATCGACTGATAGGAACGTAAGTAATTTGGAGTTAAAAATGCATTTTAATTTTTTGTTGAGTTTCCATGTAAAAGTTGAATATTTTGACATTTTAAATAGGTATTTTTTTTATAATTTCTTATTTTCTTCAATCGTATTTTACAAACAATACTTATTTATTATTCCTAAACTTAATTTTGGTCAGAAAATGCCAACATTTGGCCCCTGACATTTATTTAGTCTCAATATTCACAGGAGCCAAAGATTGGTTTTTTTGGAAGAAAGCTAATTCTTGTGAGGATTAAACTGAAAAATAACACTGAAATTCCCAACAATATCAATACCATTTGGATATATTATATACAGAACACAACATCGATAAAATTTTAAGTAAACTTTTACTATTGATTTAAAGTGCACATATATTTTATTTAAATGTATTAATAAAAATTTATACTAAAATTAGAAACAAATTATAATCTTTAAACTAGTATTAATTAAACAATATTAGTAAAAATTTCTTCCAAATAGCTTTGATTTTCATTTTGCAGTAGTTGTTTAGCTTCTTCATCTAACTCTAATGAGGTTGATTTCCATTTTTGTCGAATACTGGACATATATGGGTCTGATGTGCACAACAAAATATTAATAAGATCTTCATTAGTACAATATCTGGAAATTTTTCTTGTATTGTGCTCGCGAAAGAATCTGTAGTCTTTGTTCCTTTTTTCTTGGGCTTCTTCTGAGAGATCTCCAATTGGAAGCATATTGTGCTGAATTATTTGTTCCCCATGGAACAAAATTTTGTGAACTGTGGTTGGCATATGTCTCCAAGAATATTTTTGGTTATAAAGGGTTGCTGTCTCATTAGCATACTGACCAAATTTTTTTGCATCTATATTTTTGCTACACGCTATAACTTGTAATATGATTTGGAATCGTCGTATTAAATCATAATCTACTCCAATTATAGAAGCTGCAGTTTCTGGATCGGAAAAAAATCTCCTTGCTGTGTTTCCATCATTAGAATTTCCTTCTCCTTGCTTTGGCTGGTCAATTATAAGGCCTATCTCACGGTATTTTTCTTGAATATCTTTTTTTTTTTTTGCTTTCTTTTTTCCAAATTTTCTTTGTTGTTTCTCACTGTTTCGCCTAACGGGCCAAATTCCAAATCGTATCCCAATTTAAGAATATGCTCCATAAAACGAATTCTAGCATGAAGAGGTGACATTCCAAATTCATATGCTTCATTAAAACTATCGTCTTGTGTTGGTGGTTGGCTCAATTGACTTGATGTTTTTTGGCATATGGTGCAGCTTGACGATGACTTTGTTTTGGTTAAAGCTTGTGCAACTTTTCCATCAATCATTGTGAGACACATTTTAAAATTTACTTCAATGTCTTGGTCATCAAATTTAAATGTTACTGGTTGAAGTTCTTTAATTTGATCATTTATTTTTCGAACTTCTTCATCTATGACATCTTGAGTCTCCTTTTTGTAAGCAAACTTTATTGGTCTACAAAATTTTGTTGACGAGGGAATTTCATTCTTCCATACATCTATCTCTGCAGCTCTACTAGTTGACGGCTCTGAACCAATACAAGTTTTTGTTAAACGTAATGGAACGAAAGAAATCATGAATAAATTGCCATCTGATGAATTTTCCCCATTACATTGTTTGTATTGTTTCTGGCCAGAGGACCCATCACATCCCCATTTAGAAATTAAAGTCATGCTGCAATTTTTAAACTTCTTTAAATAGTCAGCATCAAATGTCTTTAATAATCGTTCTGCAGTGTGTTCAAGAAGATCCTGCAATTTTATTTTTGCTGAACTTGAAGCTACACTAATAGCAGTTGGTGAAGGTAGGCAATCTTTTTTGGCAGAAACTATATCTCGATATGATGGAAAAATTCCACAATTTTTTTCATTGGTTCGCTTCCGCAATTCTGTATATTGGTTTTTAGTCATTTTCAAATCAAAAAATAGTGCAAATGATTCTTCTGGAGTAAATTTATTTTCTTCAGTTGGTGTCGGCATACTTTCTAAAATCCTTTTTGTGCGTCTGGGGCTTGCTTCCACTATTTTTTCAATGATAGCAATTTTACCCTTTTTAGTTTTCGATGGTTGAATTTGATGCAGAAATGAATCCTTTATGATGCTACAAGAAACTTCTTCATTGATATGTTTAAGCTTGCTTCTTCGTGATCTTTCACTACAATTATCAATTGGCTTTGCTGGTCGACCACCTTTTCCAGTTTCCGTGGTAGTTACTGATGGCTTTTTAAAAATAAGTTTATTTCTTAGCCATTCTTGGTTGCGTGAATTTAAGTTATGAATTTTAATTTCTTGTTTGTCGCATATTTTGAAGAATGGATTATTCATTATATGTAAAATAATGTCGTTTTCATCTTTCCGTTCAAAATATATATCAGATAGAACACTATAACTGAATTTAGCCATTGTTTAAACAATAATGAAGAAAAAAATGAATGCATGGATTAATATACTATTGCTCGAAGTTTCAACATGATCTTTTTTACCTCTTTGAAACATAATATAACAGGTAGTTGGTTTTACCAGTTATTATTTCCATTACGTATTTAAGTTGTGTAATATTAGATGGCAATAAAATCTTTTTTACCTTTTCCAAATGAATTGCCAGATACCACATAATTTGAGAGTTCAATTGTCATTTTTGTCGAAATTTTGATACACCCTTCTAGGGTGGACTAGGTCCAAATATGGGCCAACTTCTCCTAATTTCAACAGAATTATTTTTTGGGTCAATAAGAACTCTTGTACAAAATTTCATCAAAATATATGCATAATAGCCACTTTCACATACAAATAACTTCTCAAAAAATATGACGTGCATTTGTACCGAATATCTTACCTTGGGTCAGAAAAATTGCTGTAGCTCAAAAAGTGCAGTCCCGATGCATGGACATGTATATATAGGAATGTAGGGGAGAGTAAGGACTACAAAATAGTAAATTTGTGTTTTGACTCAGCTTGACTCACAGGAGTTGTGCTCTATGAAGTAGGAAATTTCCGAGAAATTTGACCTTTTTTAAAAAAAAAATTTAATTTGTTCTGAAAACAGTAGAGCCTCAATTTTTTTACCAGTAATAGGAAATAAGTTAAGTTACAACAAAAAATTTATTTCGTACAAAAATCTTGAAAAACAAAAAGTTATGATCTTTTAAACTTTAAAAATTAACTAAAAATATCATAAATTTACTAAATTCTGAAATAGCCCATTTGGACCACCCTGTTCTCAGTGAAATAGTTGAAATAGAGTTCTAATTTTTTGGCTCCCGAGGTTTACTACTGTCTACTTTCATATGAGTCTAATAACTTTAAAATCGGAGAACAAAAACCAAAAGGAGTTTTGGCCGCTATCTCAAAATATTGACCACAGTGCGGCGTTCCGTTAGAGAATATCATAGTCCTCGCCACCGATGGGGCAAATGTCATGGCTTCAGAGGTGAACGGATTAGCAGGAAAATTTAAAAATTTGTGTTCCGCTTACGCGTGTAAAAAACTGCCTGGTCAGATCAACTTTGCCGTAATATATATAACTATTTTGCACACAGTCCAAAAAAGATTGAAGAATTCAAAGATTTTCCAGAATATTGTTCGGTGCAGCCACATAAAATATTGGGTATTTCCATGATAAGATGGCTTTCACTGGAAGCAGTCATTAATAGAATTATAGAGCAGTGGAATCCATTACATTTATATTTCTTAGACTCTGTGTCACAAGTAAATGGAATCAAAGCAAATGAGATGGCAGTGCAAATTAATGATCCTGAAATCAAAATATATTTTCTTTTTTATCGTATATTCTCAGAACCATAAATGATCTTAACAGGGAATTCCAATCGGAAAAAGTTCGCTTGCCTTATTTATACTCCCATCTGGACACAACTTTCAAATTAATAGCAAGCAATTTTATGAAAATTGAATAGGTAAGCAGTTTGCAGTCATTAGAATATATTATTTTGCATGACAAACAAAACTATTTGCCAATAGAAAAAGTGTGCATTGGACCCAAAGCAGAACAATATTTGCAAAAGAATAACCTGGATTTTTCTATTACAATTAAAATAAAAAATAACATTTTAAATTTTTATTTGGAGCTTTTGCAACAGCTCCAAAAAAGGTTTGATTTTTCAAGAAATGACTTAAAATTATTCTCTATTATTACACCCAGCAGAGTTTTATCTGAGGATCAATTATCTATTGAGCCTTTTATTGCCTGAATTTTCAAATTTATTTCAATTTGATGAAGATGAAATTGCAGCGCAATGGAAAAAGTTACGATTTATTAAACTTGCATTGAAAAGTGATATGGACATTGAAGATTTTTGGGAAAAAGTTTCATACCATAAAGATGGAATGGGCGATTATTGTTTTAAAGATCTAACCAATTTCGAAAAAAATTTAATAACACTGCCACAATTTTCTGATCTAAATCAAATAAAAACAAAATTGAGAAATAAACTCAGCATAAAAACAATTAATAACATAATGCTGGCAAAAGAATTATGTAGTAGTCGCGAGCCAAATAATGTTTGGTCTGCTGCAAAAGAAAACTTTTGAAGATAGATTTTTTATTACTTTTTTTATGTTTTTTTTTTTTTGTATAACTTTTGAAAAAAGTGAAATATGTATGTATCAATTTTTTTTTTTTTTTTTTTTGTTATTTTGTACTTTTTAAAAAAGTGAAATGTGTAAGATATTTTTTTACTTATATTTATAAGCAGAAATGCGCTTATACCCTTAAGACTTTAAAAATTGTTCTTTTTTGTTTTTATTAAATAAAGTGAATTTTTAAAAAAATTTGCTCATTTTTTTTAGTTTTGTTAACTTTTTTTATTTGATATGTTTACATTTTTTTTCCGTCGTGGCAACATTGGTTATGAATCTTCGCCATATGATCAAATATCAGGCGTCTCTCATGGTAGCATCTCGTGTCCGCTGTTTTGTAATCTTTTCATAAATGATGTATCCAGTTGTTTTTCTAATGTAAATTATTTGTTATATGCTGATGACTTAAAAATATATAATAAAAAAAATTCTATTAATGATGTATTAAACCTTCAGAACGATTTGGACAAACTACAAAAAACTTGGTGTTTATTCAACAACCTTCAATTGAATCTTGAAAAATGCCTTCATATCTCTTTCAGTAGATCTAGAAACCCATTTCAATCGGTCTTCAAAATTGGCAATTATAAATTGATCTAGGTGTTGTTTTTGTTCCAACCATGTCTTTTATTCCACATATTAATTATATTGTTCCAAAGCCTTATGCCATTCTTGCGTTTATAAGGAGGAATTGTTCTGACTTTTTTGATCGATGTACGTTTAGATTGTTATATACTTCTTACATCCATCTCTCATATTGAGAGAGTGCAGCGTATTTTCCTTAAACACGCAGTTTGTTGATCCTGTACCCTCATATAGACCAAAAGGATTATTATTAGGTCTCGAAACATTAGAATATTGACGTAGATTTAAAGCTGTATTATTTGTCTTTGATATAATTACTGGAGGTATCGCAAATACAATTATATGTTCCATAGAATAGAATAGAATACTTCGTCGCCATAATATTTTTTATATTTCATGCCATCGTACAAACTGTGCACAAAACAGTACTTTAAAGCGCGCGTGTGCCGATATACATAAGTTATATTAATGAATTAGCTATAAATGGAATACCAAACCAGCTAATAGAGTTTTGTACTTCAAAAGATGGTTTTAAATTTATCCATTTTACATTATTTAATTTGTAAATTTTTGTAAATAAATTAATACATACGTAATTATTTTAGTCATGGTCTGTAAGGAAATCATATTCCATTAAATGAAATGAATTAAAAATTTAAAATTAAATTAAATTTAATTAAAATTAGTCTTGTGTATTGTGTGTTTTTGTATAAAAAAGAAATGTTAAAAAATTGACAAAAAAAAAGATTATTTATTTATTAAAAATTCATCCCTGAAGATGTTGGAAAAACACCAAAGAAACGTCGGGGAATTAAAAATAGTCTTTTATTTACATGTAGAAAATTGATAACCTTGAAAGCGCATTAGATAAAGCTAAAGAAACAAACAACAAAGTTCAACTTGTCATTGCTCGCATTTTTCCCAAGACGTGCCAAGTAAATATTTCATCTTTCTGGCAGACGACATGGGAACAAAAAAAGCTTTTTTTTAAAATAAAACAGCACATTTTCAAGTGTGTAGTAAAATGTTTCTGTCTACTCTAGGTATAACTGACACAATGATTAGATATTGTATTAATAGCAGTTAAATTCATTGTACTGAAATAGATACACAAAACCAAAGTGCTTTGAGAACTGAGTTAAGGAGGATTACAAGTCATGGAAAACAATATGAAAAATTAAATTGCAGGTTTACAATCTTACAATATATGTATAACGTTATTTCGCACGAATCTGACAACTATGTCTGCGACGAATCTGAATAGAATCTTGTTGCATTTAACTTTGCAACAATCATGATTAAACGTTTAACAAATGTAATCATTCAGCCACCAAATACTCATCACTTTGTAATATATTCCGATGGCTGTTTTTACCAGAACCACAATGTTGCTTTGTCTAATGCATTGGCTTCTTTCAGCATCGAAAAATATATTACAATCGAATATAAATATTTGATTGTGGAACATACACAAATGGAATGCGATTCAACACACTCACTAATTCAACGAAAAATTAAGAACAAGCGAATTAATTAAACATCACAACTTTTTGACATAATAAAAGATTCACGTCAACATCCAGTTGCTCTTAAAGTTCATCAACTTTATCATGATCATTTCTTACACTATGATGATTTATCCGAATCCATTTATTTTAAAACCAACATTGAAAGTGATTATGAGCTTCATTCACAAAGAGCTGCAAAATGTACTGTACCTAAACAATTACACTCACAGAGATTACAAACATATAAAAAGAAATGGCAACATTTGCAGGAACTAAAACTTTTGCCTCCGACATACTGTGATTGTTTCTATGATAATTTCCCATATGAAAATTAGAAATATATAAAAAATTATTTATTTATTTATTGTAATATGTTTTACAATTTAAAAAATGATATTATTAAATATTAAATTTTTGTTGATTTTTTTATTAATTAAACTTTACATTATTTTTTTTATTAATGAATTATCTATTTTGAGTACAATAAATATCTACAAAAATCTTATTACAAATATATTCTAAAACATCTTTATTTCTAAATAAAGCCCTAAAATAGTTTTATTTCGAAACCATCTGAAGTTATTATGTTTGTTTTAACGTAAGGCTTGCGTACGATGAAATTAGTGCACGAATAACTTGAACTAACTTATAAACTAATTGACTAAAAATACTGCAAACTACGTTTTATATACAGAAATCATATTTATGTTTACATTTAATAAATAAAATATCATATATTAATGACTTTTTAGGAAAATTTTAATTTTTTCTACAATACCTCCAATTAAACTACATGGATGTGGAGGAGGTGGAGAGTATAGAACATTTCCTTTACTATTGCCCGGCGCACAGTGGACCATTTGACGAGAAGGCGGTCAAAAATCTATAACTTTTGATTGGATTGGAATTTTGATATGCGGTTTTTTTTTTGTTTGGTAGGTAAGACTTTAGCCTTTCAGTTTTGCTATAAAACGTAATTCTCGACCGAAAATAAAAAAAGTTACGGAGGGTTTAAAATACATTTTCATTTGTAGTTGAATTTTAATACATAAGTGAAGTGTTAAAAGGTAAAAAAAGGTTTTTTTTTTAATATAATGTCTTATTTTTCAGTTAATTTTACAACTAATACTTTTTAACAATTTTTTAAGTTAATTTTTTCAGAAAATGCCAAACTTTGGCCCCGTAAACTTTTTAGTCCTAATGTGCAGAAGGGCCAAAAGTTTTTTTTTTTTTTTTTTGAAAGATCCCGATTTAAAATATAATTTATTAAGCAGCGAACGTAAAAGTTACCTTATATTGGTTCAAGATAGAGAAGCTTCAATGAAAAACTCGTATGTTTTTGCTTTAGTTAAATTTTTTTTATTGTCTTTTTAAATATTTCTATATCAATTTTTATGGTAAATTTATGAAATATAACAATTTTTATTATAAATTTACAAAATATATAAATTTTTAAATCAAGAACAATTTTTAACTATATAAAAAAAGTGTAACTTATTGTTAGTGTAATAAAAAAGTACTTTAAATCAACAAATTTTAGTAAAAATTTCTTCTAAATAGCCTTGATTTTCATCTTCTAGAAGTTGTTTAGCTTCTTTGTCTAATTCAATAGAGGTAGTTTTCCATTTTTGACGAATGTTGGACATATTTGGATCTGAAGTGCACAACCAAATAGTGATAAGGTCTTCATTAGTACAACATCTGGACATTTTCCTTGTGTTGTGCTCGCGAAAGAATCTGTAGTCTTTGTTCCTTTTTTCTTGCGCTTCTTCAAATAGATCTCCTATTGGTAGCATATTGTTTTGAATTATTTGTTCCCCATGAAAATTTTATGAACCGTGGATGGTATATATCTCCAAGAGTATTTTTCATTATAAAGTGTAGCTGTTTTATTGGCGTACTCTCCAATTTTTTTGCATTTATCTTTCTGCTGCATGCTAGAACTTGTAATATGATTTTGAATCGTCTTATTAATTCATGATCTGCACCTGTGATCAATGCTGCAGTTTCCGGATCGGGAAAAAAATCTTGCAGTATTTCCATCATTTGTGTTTCCTTCCCCTTGTTTTGGTTGGTCGATTACGTGGCCTAGCTGTAGATATTTTTTTTGAATTTGTTTTTTTTTTTTTGCTTTCTTTTTTCTTCATTTTCTTTGTTTTTCTCACTGTTTCGCCTAACGGCCCAAATTCCAAATTATAACCCAATTTAAGAATATGCTCCTTGAAACGTATTCTAGCATGAAGAAGGGACATTCCAAATTCGTAGGCTTCCTTAAAACTATCGTCTTCTAGTGGGGGGTTGGCTTAATTGACTTGATGTCTTTTGGCATATAATGCAGCTTGACGTTGACTTTGTTCCAGTTAAAGCTTGTGCAACTTTTCCATCAATCATTGTGAGACACATTTTAAAATGTACTTCAATGTCTTGGTCATCAAATTTAAATATTACTGGTTGAAGTTCCTTAATTTGATCTTTTATTTTTTGAACTTCTTCAGTTATGACATCTTTGGTTTCCTTTTTGAATGCTAATTTTATTGATCTGCAATACTTTGTTGAAGAAGGAATTTCATTTTTCCATATATCAAATTCTGTTGCTCTACTAGTTGACGGCTCTAAGACGCTATACCTTTTTGTTAAGCGCAATGGAACGAAAGATACCATAAATAAATTAGCATCTGATGAATTTTCGGCATTAAATTGCTTGTATTGTTTCTGACCAGAGGATCCATCACATCCCCATTTAGAAATTAAAGTAATGCTGCCATTACCAATTTATTTTTAAATGATCAGTATCAAGCGTATTTAGCAATCATTCTGTAGTATGTTCAAGGAGATCTTGCAATTTTATTTCTGATGATGTTGAAGTGACACTAATAGCAGATTGTGAAGGTAAGCATTCTTTTTTGGCAGAAACTAAATCTCGATACTGTGGAAAAATCCCACAATTCTTTTCATTGGTTCGCTCCCGCAATTCCTTATATTGATTTTTGGTCAATTTCAAATCCAAAAATAGGGCGAACGCTTCTTCCGGCGTAAATTTCTTATCTTCAATTGGTGTAGGAATGCTTTTCAAAATCCTCTTTGTGCGCCTTGGACACGCTTCTACTATTTTATCAATTATTTCAATTTTATTTTTTTTTATTTTGGGTTGGTTGAATTTGGTGCAAAAATGAATCCTTAATAATTCTTTGAGAAATTTCTTCATTGATATTCTCCAGCTTGCGCCTTCGAGATCTTTCAGTGATCTTTTTTTCCACTTTCGTTGGCAGTTATAGATGCACTCTCAAAAATAAGTTCCTTTATTAACCAGTCTTGGTAACGTTTGTACATCTTTGCATTGCAATGAGAACATTCAATGTACCGTCTTTTCAAATTCGATGCAAAATTAGTAATTTTTCCTTTGTGCATTTCAATGTCTTCTAGGTTACAATTCTTAAAGAAGTCGTTGCTCACTATGTGCAAAATTACATCGTCTAAATCATTTCGTGGAAAATAAATATCTGCCAGATCTCTGTAACAGTACTTAGGCATTACACAAATTGTAATGAATAATAATTGTGGAAACATTATTATAAATACTCTTTCTTGCTATTATGTAAAATAAAAATTTTTATCTATTATTACCATTTTAGAAGCATAAAAAACCCACACCCTAACCCCTTTTAAAAGGTGAAGCATACCTGCTCATATCTTAAAGGGCTATGTCGCAATAGTTTTTTTTTACCATTTACAAATTTTTATCTTTTATTACCACTTTTAGGAGCATAAAAAACCCACACCCTAACCCCTTTTAAAAGGTGAAGCACACCTGCTCATATCTTTAAGGGCTATGTCGCAATAGTTTTTTTTTTTACCATTTATCTGTTATTTAAATTGTTTCCCATTTTGTCAGGTATTTAAACTATATAACTCTAATTCAGACTATTACTGTTTTTGAAAGGTACCTATGTAAATGTACCTGTAACAATTAAGCGCATTATATCTCAACCCTTTTTTATAAGTATATAACACCGGTGCACCGGTACGACCAACTTTTGTATTCATAACACTCAAACGGACGGACGGACATCGTTTAATCGACTCAGGAAGTGTTTTTGAGTCAATCCGTATAATAAAAGATTGATAAAGGTCCAATATTTTTGGCAGTTACAAACATAACCTCAAACTTAATATATCCTAACCACATGGTGGACAACTTTTGTATTCATAAATTTTGCAGAAAATATCTAACCTTGGGTCAGAAAAATTGTTCTGGTGCACACGGGCGGAAACTGACGGGTGTATAATGGGGTATAGGAGTATAGGGGAGGATTCGGACTATGTAAGAGTGCAAGATTTTTTCTGACTGCTTTTGACTGGCAGGAGTTATGCTCTATTAAGTAGGAGATTTTCGGAAAATTTGGAAAATTTTTTTTAAATTTCGGAATAACTCAGTGGTTTTACATTTTTAACATTAATAGTATCGAAGCCACAAAATTATACAAAATTTATTTCACTTCAAAATCTTTTAAATCAAAAAAGTTACAGTCATTCAAAAATAAAAATTTAGAAAGAAATTTTTAATTTTAGCAAAATACTGAGAAGGCCTATTTTCGAAGACCATGTTCGCTGTGATATAGTTGAGATAGAGTCGCAATTTTTTGGCTCCCGAGGTTTACTAGTATTTACTTTCAAATGAATAACATAACTTTAAAATCGGTAACAAAAAAAAATGATTTTTGGCCGCCTTCTCAAAATATGGTCCACTGTGCGGCGCTTTACAGAACAAGACTTCGAACATTGGGATCGTCGTTTCTTCGCGATCTCTCTGACCTCTCAATTGTGGAAATTTCACATCTCAAGGGCTTCATCAGGAGCTCAAACGGGTTCTACGGTGGGGACTGAGGGGAACACCCATTCATCCCGTGGTATTACAACGGACCCTAGAGTCTAAGTGTGCTTATCCTTAATAGCCACTCCCAACCTAACCTAACATAACCTACATATGTGTGCAATAATTTTATCGTATGCAGGCCTTATGATAAAATATTCCAACTGATGATACATTGTTTTGTTTCAGAAAATTCAAATTAAAAATTCTTAACTAAAACAATATTTTTTTCAGAAATGTATTTTTTAGTATAAATTTGGCTACAATATCAAAAAGGGTAAAAAAATCTGAAATACTTTTAATTTTAAAACGTTTTTTGCTTCTCCTGTAAAATACCAAAAAGTGATCTTACGTCGTTTTTGATTGTAGGTAACGATATTGATCCTTGTAACGTTTCGGGTCGATATAGTTATGTCCATCTATCCGTCTGTCTCTTAAAAAAACCATTTACCATTTACCATTACGATAATAATGTTTGTGATTTCTTCGAGCAGGTCGAATTCTTGTTATATATTTATTTGCTCATGAATTTAAAAAGGTAAACACATTTTTTTCTTAAATATATTGTATCATTATTAATTTGGGAAAAGATATAAAAATGGGCTTTAAAATTCATGTACTTTTTTTAAAATTATTTCATCCTTTAACTTGCCTACTACATATTTATGATTGGAAATGATCGTCAAAGTTGTGAGTTTCAAGTTCATAACATAGAACATATATTTTGCAATGAAACATATAGGTCCGTATGCAGAAAAATTAAAGTGTATTTCAAGTAGACTTTATCAACAAATTTTGTATGAAAAACATACAATAAAGTCTACTTGAAGTACACTTTAATTTTTTTTTTTGCATACGGCCCTTAGAAATTATCTTTTGATTGCTATGAAACACATTTTTCTATGAACACTTCCTGAGGAAATTATTTTATCACAAATTACATTATCAAAATTAATTTTCAAATGTACACACAACTGTCTAAATTTAGCACAACAAATTGACATTTTTGTTCATAAAAACTTTTAGTGGATTTTCTTTTAAGGTTGTCTTCAAAAATAAGAGTTGAGCCTTACAAAATTGATAAAAAAAGAGTTACAAAAAAGCTAAATCATAATTTCAAAGTTTACCTTAGGTAGCCTAGAATCCCCAACTGATGCTGAAAAGGATAAAGTCGGTGTTATTATTGTGCTAACACTATATTGATTTTGTATCCAAGTTACTACTTTATTGGCAATCGTTTCAGACAAGGAGTATCGTCATCAATGTCATACTGTAGTATAATTACAGAAAAGTTTGCCAAATATCAACTAACTACATTAAAAATTCTTTGTCTTTTTTCGCCAACTAAACAATTTTCTCGAAAACAATAAGTATTTTAAGCTTTCAAATGTACGAAGTAAGTTTAGCTCCTAAGCAATTATTTAAAATTCTTTAGAGAAATTAACAAAAATTTATACAGTTCGTTCAAAAATGATAGCACATTTGATTATCTTTGAATCAATTTATAATTATGTATAATTATGGAACTTATATTAATATGTTTCCTTTCAAAAATACTCTTATATTATACGAAACTCCGATTAATAAGAAATACCGTTAAAAAAAATCTATTAAATCGCAATATTTTGCATAAGAGTATTAATTCGAAATTGGATGAGATGGATTCAGCTTGCGTCAGGGGTTTTTACTAGCAATGTATTAGAAATTAGAATTAATTCAAATGAGTTAAAATCAATTATTAGAACAAAATCTCTTCTGTTTCGTCTTAACGAAGTGTTTTTTTTTTTTTTTTTTTTTTGAGAAAACAATAATAATTTGAAGACACCTTATTTTCTTCAAAAAGATATTCAGACATCATTTATCACAAATGCAATGGAAATGGGAAAATTTGTAGGCATTTTAATGCATATGTCCGTGTATCGATATCCAGATGCCCCGCCAGAGGTTTCAAGAAACGAATCAGGCTTTGTTCGACATTTTAATTAACGATTTTCTGCCGTTCCAATGCTGCAAAGATTGTGTGTCGACGAAGAAATGTGCTCCACTAAAATGGGAGGAGTTCCACTCAGTCGTAGGATTTTTCGAAATAAAAATCCGATGAAATTCATTGGACTGTTATAAAGTCGTACCGATATTATTTCTGCATACTCAGGCCATTTACACTATCACACTCAATTCTTATGAAAATAGTTGTTTAGAATAACAAGCAAATTTGTTTTGAAATTTATATTTTATTTACACTTTCTTTGTTTTGGTTTGTTTTCTTTTTTTAATACTACCCAAAAAAAAAGACAACTCTGGCCCGATGAAAATGGCAAGTTTTAAAATTAAAAAAAAGTGTATTTTCATAAATCTTTTTTGATAATATGAATAATGTTGGATTATTTATTTCATAAACACATTGCAGCATAACATTTGATGAATCTCTGAAAAAAATTCAATTAGAAATTTTAATAAATAAGTCCGTGACAGCGAATCTCCGGAGGCGTTGTTGTTTTGCGGTGAACATCATAACTCGTTACCGGATCATGTGGAATAAAAAAATCGAAATGCTTTTAAAAGGTGACATGTTTCCTGAGGTAGTGACGAAGAGTTTTTTTTAATATTTTGCAGCATTTTGAAGTGAAAAACACGATTTTTGCTATAAAATTTCGAGAATTTGTTGTTAAAAAATTTCGTGATTACCTGGTGATTTATGTGTAGATATAGTGTGCAAAATTTCAAAAGAATCCCTTAAGTAGATTTTGAGTATGATGTTCACGGACTTCGAACATTTATTTGCGAGAAAATCGATTTTAAGTTTCTTAAAAACTGATTTATATACGATATACCGTATGAGGCCGGTCGCTCGAAACGCTGTATCTTCTTAAGTTTTGCTCCGATTTACTTGAAATTTTGACACAACACTCTCAACATGCTGTACATTCAGAAAGACAAATGCAAAAAAAAGGTTTTAATTCCTTACCCCCCTTAATGTTCACTAATATAGCCCAGCACTCGAAATTCGAGTGCAAATTCAGAGAAATATTATTTTTTCATTAATTTTAATCTTCCAATGTTTTATAACAAATGTTTTATCTTGCGGCTGGGGTAGTCTGTCGCATCCAGGGTCTATTTAGGGACCCTCAAAACCTTAAGTAATAAGTCAGTTGTTTTCCTTCCTTAGGATTGACTAAAAAAACTGAATTTTATTCTTTAAGTGATATATCTATATTGTAAATAATGACACACTGGCGAATGGCTCTTCGTCTCTTATTCGGATCTTCGAGGCTTCTTATCGGGGGTTGAAATGGTTCGTTTTTCGGTAGATCGACAATATCGGCTGTGGTTGATTGTATCGGTAAGTCGGCTGCGTAATCGGTAGCAGTCGGTTGTGCTGGTGAATCGATTACTTGATCGGCAGCCGTCGGTTGTATCGGTAGATCGGCTGCTTAGCTGGTAGCAATCAGTTGTATTGGTGACTCGGTTATTCAATTGGTAGCAATCGGTTGTATTGGTAACTCGGTTATTCAATCGGTAGCAATCGGTTGTATTGGTAGCTTGGTATTTCAATCGGTAGCCATCGGTTGTATCGGTAGATCGGCTGTTTAATCGGGAGTAATCGGTTGTGATGGCAACTCGGTTGTTGAGTTGTCGGCTGGCTTGGCTGCTCGGTACAAATCGGTTGTGATGGTAGCTCGGTTGTTGAATTGTCGGCTGGCTTGGCGGCTCGGTACAGATCGGTTGTGATGGTAGCTCGGTTGTTGAATTGTCGACTGGCTTGGCGGCTCGGTACAGATCGGTTGTGATGGTAGCTCGGCTGTTGAATTGTCGGCTGGCGTGGCTGGTCGGTACAGATCGGTTGTGATGGTAGCGCGGTTGCTTCGCTAGGTTGTCGGCTGATTTGGCTGTTCGGCAAGGGTCGGCTGTAATGGCAACGTAGGTTGATGGCAATCGCCGACCTGAAAGCAGAAGAGAAGAATTAGCGAGAGCAGTCAACCGAAGGTTGCTGGAGTAGAGCAGTCAACAGAAGTTGCTGGAGTAGCGAGAGCAGTCAACCGAAGGTTGCTGGAGTAGCGAGAGCAGTCAACAGAAGTTGCTGGAGTAGCGAGAGCAGTCAACCGAGGTTGGTCGTCAATATAAAGTATGTCCTTGGATATATCTACGTGGTGGCAGATTGTTCCGACACAAGGTTTTGTCATTAACTCGACTTAACCCAGAGTCTTGTCATTAACCCGACTTGACCGACTTTGTCTATACCAACCTTGTTTACTTATCTAAACTAATATATTGACTGAATGAGAATCAAAAAGATGGTGTTTAAGTGTAATGTGGTTGGTATATGTTCAGTTAGTATTCGTGTTGTTAATGTGTATGTAGGATTAAGTATGGGTAGTTGTAGTACGTATTAATTATGTATGTTGTATTTTGCGACGTTACAGTTTTTTAAATATATATTAGGGTGACAGCCATTTTTTTTTTTTGGAATTTCAAGACGTGCATGTCGGATTAATGTGGCACTGGGTCCTTAACTTTAGTGCGCAAAAATTGAGCCAAATCGGACAATGCTTTCTGGACGCGCATTGAGTCCAAAGCTCAAATATGGGGCGTTTCATGTCAAGTGATCCAACTTGTGAAACCGATGTCTGCCGATCGGGATGAAATTTGCGCCACGGTTAGTCCTATTGGATAGTAGTTTATGCAGAATTTTTCAACAAGATCGGTCCAGAACTCTCTGAGTTAGAGGGGGTCAAAATTTTACATTTTGACCAAACAGGTGTTTTTCTTATCCATATAACTTTTTGCCTACTGTTCTTAGCAAAATTTGTCCCAAATAGTTTAGATAGCTATTTCTTCAGTCTTTAGAAAAAAAAATTTCAAAAACTAAACAATTTTTTTGACTTTTTTTGCAAAATCAAAAATTTTGTTGGCTTTTTTTTTAAAGATTTTTTTTTGTGCTCAAAAGAAAGCTTGGTTTTTTTCCTTTACGATCTTTTTGATCGCTCAGTAGGATACGAGTGGGATATCTATCAAAAAAATGAATATTATGAATATTTAAATGAGCCTAAAGGTATGTTAATCAATTTTAGCAATTCACAATTCAACACAGAGCATCTGATATATAATTTAAATCAATTGCATTAACAGGGCGTAACGAATTATTATAAATATGTTATATTTAATTTAATATATTTTTAAGACAGATTAAATATAAATTTTATCATTCTCAGCTTCTCCTCCATAAGAGCTATAACTATGTCAATTTTTCCACTCCTCCGTGCCAATATATTGCTTAAAAAGGGAACTCAAAATTTACCTTCCCGTACTTATTTACAGATTTAAAAGTTAACAAATTCTGAGAATAAAGATGAAAAGTACCTAATTATATATAAAATTAAAAAAATAGAGTGCGTGATATTTTAAGAAACAATTACTTTCACGTTGTATACATAAGTGCGCACTACATTTTACACATTTTATTTATTTATTTTTTTTTTTTTTTTGTACTTTTTGGCAACTTACAACGTCCTGGTGCAGAAGTATCTTCAAAAATTTTAAAGTGTTTAACTCCATCCAAGCGTTCATCTGTAGTGGCAGGTACAAAACTCTCACAACGATAGTCTTTTGGATTGTTTGGGTTATTTTGAGGGCCTCCAATATTTTTTTTTTGCACAAGTTCATTCACGAGATCAAACTGATCTTTACCTTGTATGCGTGCTAATTGTCCATCTTTGCGGTTTTCCCGCCAGGAAGCTGTTATCAAAAAATTGTGTTGTAACTTTTAGGGTACATTTCTTAGATTTTATAAAAATGCGGTAGTATTGAACAAGTTGATCAAGAAGATCAACACCGCCCATTCCATCTTTGTATTAATTGTCATAGCATTAAGCTTTATCAATAATTCCTTCTCCAATGAAATTCGAAGCCATCTAATGACAATAACATTGCCATCTTAATTTATTACTTGCTCTGACGGTCCACCTTTTTGTTTTAAATCTTTATCAATTAGTAAGGGTGGGAAGCTAATTCTATTAGTTCCAGCTTCTTGTATGTTAATGGTGTTAAGATATTGCGATATATTAAATGAATCAAAATAACTATTTCCTATCGTATCTTTAGAAATTCATCTTATGCCTTGGACAGCAACACCTGCGCCAAATCCCATGATTTTGAGTACTTCATTATTTAGTTCTGTTGAAGCACTGTGATATGCAAGAAAGTCATAAGGCATGTAACTTTTTCCACACGGGCAGAAAAGTTTTATACCCCACGGATGTGGTTTTTTGTTTATGTATTGTGTTATGGATAATTGATCTTTAGAAGGTATTATCTGTTCATCAATACTAAGAATTTCGTCAAGATGGAGTTGGAGTAATCGCTTACGAACGTAACCTAAAATAGGTCTGACTTTATATAGTTTTTCATTATTGTTTGGATCACTATTATTATTCAGCCAAATTCGAAATTCCTTTAGCCGATGGGAAAAAAGTAGTTATTCTCAATGCATTTGTATTTGGTTTTTCCCTAAAAAAATTTCACTTGCAAAACAGATGGGAGTTTACATAAAACAAAATTTTAATTAAAAATTAAGACCACAAATAAAGCCCAATTACAACTTTTGTTAACTTTAAAGGAAGCCAATTCAGGCATTGATTGCGGTTTCCATAGATTCATGCCACAATTGTCTTCTAGCAATCCTTTGGCTATTTCGTTGTTTTTATTCTATAACTCTAATTTCCTTCACAAGTGTTCGCATCATAGCTATGCTATTCATTTTTCTATTTAATTTTTCTTTCAAGTAATTTTAATTGCTTTTGCACACACACAAAAAAAATGGAAAATTAATTGTCAATAAGCAAAACAATTGGCTTCGAAATTCGATGATGCCACTTATTAATTTTTTTTTTTTTTGTTCACGCGAAAAGAAAGAAATTCCTTGAGAGTCTATTAAATGTAAAGTTGTTCGTAAGTGGTAAAATCTGTTTTTAGGCATATTTTCGTTAAAAATTGTCATTTCAATTCGAGCCATCTTTAAAATCCCCATATATCCCTGCAACCTTAGATGGACAGGGACTAAAGCGCATTTCTTTTTGAACAGCGTATAAATTCGCAAAATATGCAACTTCTTCGAAGAACTATAAGGGTAGATATTGTTGGAAATATCCGTATGGAGTTTGAACTCTATTACCGCCTTTGTTTAAATAGGTATATGCAACCGGTTCTGGCAAAGTATGTTGAATACCTCTTCATTATATGGTTTTTTTTTTATCAGTGCAAACGTAATTAACAAGAGGAGTTGTACAGATTCAACAGCCTTTACTGTGGTAGATGATTTCATAAGTCGACGAGAAATTCTGCGTGGCTTACTTCCAACAGTTTGTTGTTCCTGCACATTTCTATTGGATAAATCGTCAAATCCGATAACATAATAGTGCTCCTCAGCGTCTATGTCTTCTTGGTCTTCATCAGAATGTTAATATTCTGAACCTGTCTAAATACCATCCGTCATCAATATCGGAATATCGGCAAATTCATTTGTCAAAAATTTTCCACTTCTTACGCGTTCCATTTTCCTAACATGCCATTAAAAAAATCGGATTACTCTTAAAACTTAATAATATTTATAAAATACAAATTAACCGTATAGAAAAATCTGATATTTGCAAAAAAAAAAAAAATAAATCAAAAAACTTGAATAAAAATACGTGGCGAATTTCTTGAAAAACAACCATTGACTACCAATGTACACTACAGTGATGGTAACTTTAAAAGATACCCATAGTCTAAACGATCATTCAAATTGTAGTGAAAAACACCTATTTATATGTTCGCTTCAGCTCTAGCAATACAAAAAAATAATTTGATATTGTTAAAAATAGCTTGTCTTTGTGGTTGCAGATCAAAAACATGAAAATGATGACAAATACAAATATCGTCCTAATGGTTATAGATGCGTCTTTATTGTAGCTAAGGCATCAATAGATATGTTCGTGTATAAATATAATAATTTTTTCATTCTAAAATTATTGTTATATTTCAAAGATTTGTGCACTGTAGTGCACAATAGTATTGTGAGGGTTAAATAAATAAAAGGAAAAGGCGGGCACTGTATTTTCGCCCATAAAATAGAAGTAAAGCAAACTATTAAATTTTGAGCTTCCAATACGTAGTTTTCGGCCGAAAATTCATCTAGGTTGAATTTTTCCTAAAAAAAAAAATCAGTAAATAAATTGGCGCATTAGAGGGTTAAAATATGTTTAGGATTGAATAGTTTCTTAACTATTTGATTTTTTAACTCTTTCTTTTAACTCATACTCTCTGTCTGTCTGACTGTCGTGGGGCAACCCCATTCCCCCTTATCCAATTGATCTGAAACTTGACCCATGGTCTTGTTGTGACTAGAGATTAATTTTGGGGTAGTCACGCACAGTCACGGAGTGATCTAATTGTCATTTCCCCTCATCCGTTTGATCTGAAACTTGATCCACACACTTGCTGTAAAAAAAGTTTGACTTTGACATAGTCACGCACAGTCACGCATGGTCACGCACAGTCACGTAGAAACTTAAAACGGATTTCGCCTCATCCAATCAATCTTAAACTTGGTCGATATACTTGCTGTAAAGAAACATTAACTTCGACATAGTCACGCATAGTCACGCAAAGTCACACACAGTCACGGATTGATTTAAAACCCATTTTCCTTTATTCGATCGATCTGAAACTTGGTTGATAGACTTGCTGTTAAAAAGATTAACTTTGACATATTCACGCACAGTCACCCGTAGTCACGTACAGTCACGGAGAGATTCAAAACTCATATGCATAAGGAAAGAGAGAGTTTTAATAAAAACTTTGTTTTTATGGGTTAAATTATTGTTAACTATTAAACATATACAGTCGCTCACAGCTTATTTGATGCAGATAAATTTTATATTTTTAAAAATATATATTTAAAAATTTTGTTCTGAAAATACAAAAACGACATATGTGGTTTAGTTGATAATTATGCGTTATTTATATTTACCAAAAAAAAAAAAAAATATCTGCTTTAAGTTCTCTAGAAACTCAATATACAAAATAAAGTACGAAATTCAGGTCACAGCTTAAATGATGGAATTTTAAATAAAAAACATTAAATAAAAAAGTATTTACGGTAATTAAAAAATTTTTTTCAACTGCTTAATATTTAGTAGGATATCTTTTAATATCTATAACCGCTTGAAGCCTTTTCGGCATAGAGTCCACTAGTTTTTTTTTTTATAATCTGGATCTATTTTCTCCCACTCTTTTTGCAACACCTTTTTTAAGTTGGATTTGTTATGGATATCGTATTTTCGAATATTTGTCTTCAGTTTTGACCAGGCGTCCTCAATTTGCAATTTCGTCGCTCTTTGAATTAGATTTTCTTGGAGAAGTTTCAAATACATATTTTTATCCATATTCCCTACGATAAAGGCCAAGTTACCTACTCCATTTGAAGACATGCATCCCCAAACCATAGCATTTCCACCACCGTGTTTCATAGTGGCACGTAAATTGTGAGGTTTCAGCTCAGTATTTTGCGCCAAATGTAAGGTCTTCCATCTGGTCCAAGTATATTAACTATCACTTCGTCAACAAAAATTACAATTCTCCAAAATGCTGGACTCTTATTTAAATGGTCACGCGCAAAATGCAGCCATTTTACTCTATTGTTTTCATTTATAAATGGTTTGTTTTTCGAGGAATTCGGCCATTAAAATCAGCGTCCTTCAATACTCTGTGAATTGTTTCAGGATGACATGGCTTTCCCAAATATTTTTCGGCCAGCTTCGGAGCGCTTGTTGCTGGATTTTTACGAATTTGTTGCACAAACCACTTAGAATCACTTTCAGGAAAAATTTTATTTGGAGCTTGTCTACCCTTGTTTTCAACACGATTCTCACCTGTGTAAATAGCGTTTTATATGCTGAACTGTTGAAACGCTTAAATTAACCATTTCAGCAATTTTCCGTGGAGTGTGTGCCCATTCTTATAGTGCTCCTCCATTGAGCATGTACGCGGTGCCATGGTTGAAAAAATTCACTTATTTTTATTTTTTTAATGCGTATCAGTCAAAAACACAATTAGGAATGATTGCAGATAATAATTTTAAAATTTTAAGCTGAAGACAACTACAAGGATAACTGTAAAATTAACTGCATCGTTAAAGCTGTGACATGAGTTTTGTACCTTATTTTGCATTTCTTAGTTTCTTGAGAGCACAAAGCACATTTTTGTTTTTGTTTTTTTGTTAAGTAAAATTACAACACTATAGTATACTAAACCACATTATATGTTTTTGTATTTTTAGAACAAAATTTTTAAATAACGCTTTTTAAAAAAACTTATCTGCATCAAATAAGCTGTGCGCATGTAAAAAAATGTTTTATAGAACAACAAAAATCATTTTATGCAAAATACAAAGCGTTTCTAATTAATTGTCATCGGCTGTAACTGTTATACTTCAAGATGTTTTAGTAAATGTAATTAATTTCCTTATACAATATGAAGGAGGAGAAAACAAACAAACACCAGAACTGAAACAACAATTAAGACACAGATACAAAGAAACAAGTTTAGAGAAAATCACATTCTATTGTTTTGAGTCGTAAACAATTGTTTTCATATGATTGTTATTACTTTATTTCAACCAAAAATTAAAGAAAATACCAAAAATAATTTACATATTTATCCTTTAAAATTAAATGTAAAATAAGCATAAAGAAAAACAGTTAACTTTGAATTAACTACCACTGTGTTAGTGAAGTGGTGTCAGTAGAAGGAGATACGAGTACTGTAATTATTACAATTTAAGAATAACAGTGCTTTTTACAACCACCCCCTGTGACACAATCACTTAATACTTCAATCATATGCACAGGCATACACACCCATACACTTAAGCATACAGATGTAAAAAATGTAAAACCAAACCAAACCAAAAACAAACAACCAAACAACAACTACTAAATAACATCATGTTTTTTTTTTTTTTGGTATACAATTTCAAATCATACGATATTACTGTTGTGTTTTGTGTGATACAAAAAAAAAGTGATATTTGTTCCTTTGTGTTATTTTACAAATATATGTATCTGTCAACATAAGTTTATTCAATTTTTTTTTTGATATATTTTTGCCATCTTACCAAAATAAAAGTACATACTTTATTATGTTTTCAGCAATAAACTGTTTTTTCAAATTGTATTTTGTGTTGTTTTTAAAGCCTTGTGTGTAGTTATTTTTTATTACAATTATTTTTATTTTTGTGTACTTAGATATATCGAGCGTTGCTTAATTTTAATTCAAATTTATGTACGAATATATAATAACATACATACATATATTTTTTATTTTTGATTATATCAATTTCAATTTCGTATGTACATATGTATGTACTTGTAGCTAGGAGTAGAGTGACACTCATAATTTGCATTTAAATTAAATGAAGTCGTCTTATGTGACGTACGAGTATTGAAAGTAAATACAGTCAGTATCAAAAGAATGTGTACATTTTTATATTTTTTGGGGTGTTTGTATATCTCTTTAATTTAACATGTTTTTTTTTTTTTTTTGTAATTTAATTCTACAAAATAAAAAAAAAAATGGTACAATACAACAAAATGTTTAACAAAAACTAAAAATACTCCAAGTATCAAAAAATAGTGTACCGTTATATATTAAATTAAATTTTAAATTGAATTAAAAGTTTTTTTCGTTGCCAGATTTCATAGAGAAACAACCGAAGAAGTTGGAAGATCCTAACGAAATATAGGATGAAATAATGAAATAATAATTTTTTATTTGCATCTTTAAATAACCTTGGAAAACTCGTCGGAAATATAAATTCTGAATATTCGATAAATAATATAATACAATACAACAATACAATAAAAATCTTAAATAAAAGATTTTAATATTTCGTTTAATTCGGTTCCTTAATGACAGCTTCTAATCTTCGAATCATCGATGCCACCAGATTTTCTGTACAAGGGCAGTCCCAGAAGAAGCCAACCTCACAAACAAAACAAAAGAAATGTGGGAACAATTTTCTTTATTTCCCAACATAATATTTTAGCTCGATAATCAATAGATTCGGTACCCTATTTATAGTAACAACTGTCTAGTTCCTTAAAATATAAAGCAACCGCAGACTCCACCTCTTTTTTGTTAGAAAATCTTTTGCCACCGAGCCATTTTGAAAATAGAAGATAATCTGAGGGAGCTAAGTCTGGCAAATAAGGTGCGTGGTGCAGCAATTCGAATTTTAATCCATAGATTTTGGCCATCGAAATAGTGGATGTGTGAACTGCTGCACTGCCTTGATTCTTCAATTTCTGAACAACTCTTAAACGTTTAATATCTATCTATCTTGTTAATAAATATCGTTTGTTCAAAGTATTTCAGCCCGATCTAAATTACTGCCAGTTAGAAGAGGTGTTCCGCAAGGATTAGTTGTAGGCCCTCCCCTGTTTTCTCTTTATGCGAATGATCTTCCGAACCAACTTCAGTATTGTAAAGAAAGAATGTACGCCAACGAGATACAACTTTACATCAACTGTAACGTTTCTATGATTCAACATAGTATCACAATTTTGAATGAGGAACTTCAGCGGATTAATACCTGGGCTTCAGCAAATGGACTTAGCATAAATCCAAGGAAGACTAAATGCCTTTTTATTCAAACACGATAAAATAGAAATGTTTATATACCTGACCTAAATCTTAATAATGAACGTATAGAAACTGTAAATTCAGTAAAAAATCTAGGAATCTTCTTCAACAATACGCTTACATGGTCCGACCACATTAACTATGCATGTGGTAGAACTTTTTCGATGCTAAGAACACTTTGGTCAACGCAGCATTGCACACCCATCAATATTAGATCACTTATTGCAAAAACCTATTTAATGCCAATTCTGATGTATGGATGTGAATTGTTTGCTGAATGTGATGCTGCTAGCAGAGATAAACTCAAATCTGCATTTAAAAATATAACACGTTACGTGTACGGCAAGAGAAGGTATGATTCCATTTCACCAATTACAACAGCTTCTATGGTTTTCAGTTCCATGAATTACTCAAAACCAGAGTCTTAATATTTTTACATAAGGTAATCTACACTAAGGTGCCGGAACATCTATACAAACGTTTAACTTTTTCCAATTCTAATTGAGGAAACAGAATTATACCTCTCAAACGTCGTTGTTTAATTTCCAGCTGGCAGTTCTTCATTAATGCTGCCCGTCTTTGGAATTCAATCCCATACAATATACAAACTATAAGTAACGCACAAATTTTCAAAAAAAAAACATTGAGAACAGACTCGATTTAAATATTTTGAACTTTATTGTTTGATTGGGTAAAAATTCTTTTTTCTCTTTTGTTACTTGATCATTTTGAAAACTTTGATTTGTAAAACTTTAAAACTTTATTATTACTAAGTATTTTAATTTAGTACATTTTTTGTTTTTTTTTACTCTTTCTTTGAGTCAAAATTAAACTTATGTCTAATACATTTAGATTTAAGTTAATATTGTAACTATTTGTAATTTATTTTTCCTTTCTTTTCATAAAAAATTTTTGTAATGTACAACTTTTTTTTATCAACAAATGAATAATTCTATACTGTAATAAGAGACATTAGTCTTGTGTATAGAATCCCAAATTAATAAATAAATAAATAAAGGAACAACACTTAATTTTTCGCCAAATGTGGGACTTTTCTCTTCATTTTATCACTTAAATTCAGTAATAATTTAGCGTAATGCTCGCTTTAGATTGTTTTTCCTTTTTGAAGATAATAAAAACAAGTAAGAGTGTTAAATTCGGCTGTGCCGAATCTTTAATACCCTCCACCTCGGTTTGAGTATTGATAATAAATGTAAACAAAATATTGGAAAAAGTAAACAATTTGTTAAACTTAATACCAAATTATTTAAGAAAATTCTTTGGTTTGGTTTTCGTCTTTTCTATTATTTCGGATTTATTTCGGTGTTTGCTTTTTGGTCATCGTGGTTGCTGATCGCCATGCATTTAGGTTATATACCTATATGCATGCGATTCCGGTTATATGACATAACTTCTCGTTTAATTTAGTTTTTGCTAATTAAATAGCTCGCCCTAACCTCCATTGCAAAGGTAATGGTTGTGTAGAGTGGCTATATGCATTAAATCGTGCTAATTGGAGATGGCTGTATAGTTTCTTTTAACTGGCCAAATATTTCTTCATTGTGGCCATATAGGTCGCATGGAGTAACAAAATAATAACCAAAAAGAAAAAAGCTCTCTCAACTTTTTTTAAAATATTACCATATTTTGAAAACATAGAGAATAAATTTATAATAATAAATAAGCAAAAAAACCAAAAGGCCCAAGCATTTTAAATAAAATAATTTAATGTTATCTTTATTTTCTGAAAAACTTCAAATTTTCATCCAAAAAATATTGTGAAAATTTATATATATAAAATAACATTCTCATCAAATTACGTTTACTTCTATAACAATTTTTATGTTAGCAATTCTTAAATATCATAATATTTTCTCTAGTGCGATTCTGTAAATTTCAAATTCAACGATCTGACAATCGCACAATATATCGACAGCTATTGTTGTTTGCACTAAGGATTAAGTGATTCACTAAGTACATACATCTTAACGACAGTCGACAAATCTGTTTTTCTATTTATTTAAATTGTAAACTAGTGGTACCTCTGTCAAAATAAGCGAAAAACACAAAGAATAGAAAAAAACTAATTACTTCGTGTTTGACAGAATGATTTTATGTTTATGTTTAATATCTTTATTTTTTTACTAATATTTCTGTGTATTTATTTGAAAATGAAATAATGAATTGAATATGCTATTTAATTTTTTTATTTATATAAAAAAGTTTTTTAATTAAAGCAAAATATTATCACTATTTTATGATTTTTATTTATGTATGACGACATTTCAACCTAAAAATTTAAGTTTTTATCGATTGAATAAACAACACAAAAATGGTTGTCGTTTAGATAACAACAACAGCTGACTTTAAAAATAGCGAATATCGTTTAAAAATTTTACTGATAATTTTGCAATTTTCTTTTTTTGCCATTCGACTATCGTTAAAAGAATAATATCTCCTGAATGGCAATATTTTTTTTTTAAATGTAAACATTTTTAAATGTAAACATATTTGGTGTTTTTTTTTTTTTGGAATTCCAATTTGTGTTTAACGAATAAAATTTATATATTAAAGATGCAATTGATGTCTTCTAAATTTAAAATTATTATTTCCAACGTTTTGATATGATTTTCTGAAATTCAATTAATATTTTCTAATTTATAATTGGAAATATTAATTCCAATTTTTAGAATTGATATTTTCTTAAATTTGAATGGAAAATTTAAAAAGTGCAATTTTGTACTTATGTGAATAATAATGCTTTATTAATTATAAAAAATTTTTAAAACTTAGATGTAATCGCAATCAGATATTTTGTAGGGAAAGCAGAATAATAGTTCTATATAACTATGTAGAACTGTTTTTGTAAAGACAACAAAAAGTTAACATGCTAAACTTATGTTCATATTTGTAAAAGAATAATGAAACATTGTTCTGTATGATATTTAGTTGAAAATATTGACATTCATGTTAAAATAGAAATAACTATTGCAAAGCTAATTAGAACAAAAATTGTGGCGCCATCTACTGTGGCATAGTCACGCTGAGCAAAATGAAGTGACACTCTGTTAATGCAAAAGAAATGTATTTTCCCCACAACAAAATATTGCAGAATTTTATGTAAATAAAATAATATACCGATTTATTTCTAACATGCAGTTACTATGAATATACATACATACATACATATATATAATATATGTATATTATTTCTATTATTTAATATGTGTATGTATGTGTATGTAAATATTATACACAAAAAATACAACATCAAACGTTATAATTGTATAATTTTTATACCCTATACCACTATGTGGTTTGGGTATAATGACTTTGTGCTGCTGTTTGTAACTACCAAAAATATTTGACCTAGACCCACCTTTTATTATACCGATCCGTCCGTCCGTCCGTCTGTGTGTCCATGTAAACTTTGTAATCAAACTGCAAGTCGCAAATATGAATATGTTTTGATGAAATTTGGTATATAAGCTTCTATCTGCCATAGGATGAACGCTATTGAAATTGGTGAGAATAAGTCCATGTTCAGACCTAGCCCCCATACAAATGACCCATATGAAATCGACATAAATTGCCATAAGATCCAAATTGTCATACAGATCTTAGTCAAATTGGGTTTATATGCGTTTATTACATCCATTGAGGAGTAGTTCAAAAATGATCCCTATGGCACAACTCTTAGTCATAGGCCCCTTATAGAGCTGCTTGCCGATCTTCACTTAAATCTATCAAAAAACAAAAATATTGCACTGATTCTACTCAAATTTTGTTTGTATATATTTTTGCAAAATACAAGAGACTTTAGCAAACATGGCCAGGATCGGTCCATTTTTGGGCTTAGTCCCCCATATAGCATCCAATATGAACTTTTTCACATCTGCAGCCAAAAAAGATAATAAAAATTCCACTCAAATTTCGTTTATGTTTATTTTCTATATCCAGTTAGTTGGGTCAAAGAGATAGGGTCTCTAAACGCATGATATAGGGTATCATATAATCGGTCTAGACCGACTATAATTTTCTTACTTGTTCTCTTTAAATAAATTAATACATAATTTTTTTTTGCTAAATTTACATTTAGGCAATTCACAACAGGTGTTGTATATTGTATGTTGTATTGAAATAGACAATACAATCATTTGTTGTGAACACTCAGTTGTATTTTCATATTGTAAAACGCTTTCTTTTGTAATTTTCGATCCAACGAGGAAAGATCGCTTCGTCGCTTCTGCTATTTTGTATAAGACAAAACACTTGTCAGTGTTTGCTTTTTGGTCGTGAGATATACCCTGGAGTTTTAGTTACGTACCTCTTACTTTTTAATTTATAATGAAAAAAAAAAAATGTTAAAAAACAATGGAAACTTTGAAATTTTTCAACCAGAGTTGATAAAAAAATGTACAAAGGGTTTGTTTTTATTATATTATTACCACAACGACCACAAAAACAACAAGTCCAGCTATGACAACAATGCAACATTTAGAATAACAACAAGAACAATATAGAAATATCATGTTTTTAATTTTTTTTTTACTTTTTCAGAGATTTCCCTGGACCTGCTCCACCGATTTTAATGATTTTTGAAATAGTAATCTTCCCATGAATTTGGTGAATCATTCTCACTAAAAATGATCACCCTAGCTGTCCTATTGAGGGCGTGATCGTGACAAGAACAACATAGAAAATTATATTTTTTCAAGACTTTTTTTAGTTCTTCATTCAAATCTCGGGCCCTAATCGACCGATTTGGACGATTTTAAACAGCAAACTTCTCAGGATGTTAGTGAATCATTTTTTATGTCAACGAGTACCCTAGCTGCCCGATTGATGCCGTCATCGTGATTTCCACAGACGGATAGACGGACATCGCTATATCAACTCCGGTTGTTATAAGGATCACAAATATATATATTTTATGGGGTCCAAAAATTTTTTTTTTAATTATTACAAACGGAATGACAAACTTATATATACCCTCTGCACACTGGAGTGGAGGGTATAATTATCCCACACGCATCTCATAAAATATAAGCCATAAACTTGCATGCAGATGGAACTGTCTCCGCCTTCTTTGGAGACGTTTCTACCATATCTCTCCACTGTTTTGACTTTTTCTTTACCTCAGGTGTGATGTGGTGGATCCATGTATCATCCATAGTTACGAATCGACACCAACGCGGTTTTTTTTTTGTTCTGTCGTGATCAAAGGCGGCACCCATCTTGCGAACAACAACTCTCTTCTCCTACGGTGTTCATCTGGGCAGCTCGTGCGGCCACGTTTAAACTCCGCCACCCAATATTTCACAATCGTAAAAGAAGGTGTAGACTACCCCAGAGTAGAATATAGCATGGCTTTAATATTGGTTGCACTGAGACCTTTCAAATTAATTTTATTGAATTATAGTACATAACGGTGATTAATTTTTTAATTTTTTCCATGCTTACAAATTCACTAGGATCGTTTACTTTGATGGCTCCTAAAAAAATAATAAACAACTTTCCGCCTTTAAACTTAAAATATATGTTTTATAAGGTTGAGACTTTTCACGTTTCATGTCAAGTGATCCAACTTTTAAAACCGATGTCTTGCGATTTGCACCATAGTTAGTCCTATTGGATAGTAGTTTAGACACAATTTCTCAACAAGATCGGTCCAGAACTCTCTGAGTTACAGGGGGTCAAAATTTGACATTTTGGCCAAACAGGTGTTTTTTCTCATCCATGTATCTTTTGACCTATTGTTCTTAACAAAATTTGTCCCAAATCGGTTAGATAGCTATTTCTTCAATCTTTCGGAAAAAAGAAATTTTTTTTAAATAAAAAAAAATTTTTGATTTTTTAGCAAAATCAAAAATTTTTTTGACTTATTTTTCAAAAAAGAGCTTTTTGTTCGCTTAGTGGGATGCGAGTGGGATAATCTATCTACCAAACAAAATTTTTTGTAACTCAAGACAACAGTTTTAATTTTTAGCAAATTAGTCCAGAATATTATTTTTTGGAATTATTAAAATATTATCAACAAATTTTATCGAAATCCTTCCACAAATATATGTTATTTCGATATTTTGTTTTAAAAAAATGTTAATATCCTTAAATTTGACATTTGACCTTAAAGGGGGACAATTTATAGTGTTTCAATTTAACCTTAATTTACAGGATTTAGAACTCATATCAAATAGTATAATATTTTAACAAAATATATTTGAATTATGACAACATCAAAAAGATGTAGCCTAGCAGTTGAAAAAGTATGAAAAATCAAATTTTTCTTCAAATCCGCTGAAATAAAAACGCTGCCCTCGCCAAATAAAGAGCAGGATACCTACAATATTTGGCATTTTTAATTAGATATATTCTGTTAATAAGACCTTAAAGTCCAATCGTTGATTTCGGATCATTTTTTGAACAAAATTTCTTAAAAAGTAAAATTGGAGATTTTGAAATAGTTTTTAGCACTATAATACGTAAAGTTTTGACATTAATTTAGACGGGCATAACAATAGACGAGATGCAAAATACTTTACATAAGATCATTTTGGGATTAGGAGAATGCAAAAATATTGTTGTTGTAAATTACTTCAATGTCTTAAAAAATGAGAGCTCGATTTTCTCAACAAGTGGTCTGCGACACATTTATTGCCTGTGGAACTTGATATAACTTGGCTGTTTTTCAACCGATAACAGAGTTTGTTGTTTTATTAGAAAGATAATTTACTCTAGATTATGGTTTGTTATTTAATTTAATAGAAACGCAATTATTAATATCAAAATTTTTATGAAAAATTATTTTTTTTTTATAATTTTTACATTTAATTCATATCTGAACTTTGAACTCAATGCGCGTCCAGAAAGCATTGCCCGATTTGGCTCAAATTGTGCGCACCAAAGTTTTAGATTCAGTGTCACAATAATCCGACCCGCACACCTCAAAATTCGACCATAGAAACCGCTGTCACCCTAATATATATATATATATGTATATATAAAATATATGAATATTTATATAAAATTCATTAAATTGTGAATGTTTAAATAAAACTCTTAAATTCCATTATAGATATTTGATGACCACACAGAAGAAATATAAATGGAACTCCTAATAAATAATTTTATAAGACCCTTAGGGCAATTCACAATTCAACACAGGGCGATTAAAATTTACTTTTATTGAGACTAACAATAATAAATGCACAGGCGCTGAATTGCGCATTGGCTAAAATTAAATAGCATACATTTAAGATCTTTTAAAGTTATTTATTATAATTATTTTATTTAATTCAATATATTTTTAACACACATTACATATAAGATTAATCATTCTGCACTTCTCCATATAAACTATGACTATGCCATATTTCACACTCCTCCGTGCGCGCATTTTGCTTAAAAGGTGGTCGAAAGATTTACCTTCACGTATTAATATGTAGATATGGGGTGTTTCATGTCAAGTGACCCAACTTTTGAAACCGATGTGTTCCGATCGGGATAAAATTTGGACCAAGGTTAGTCCTATTGGATAGCGCAATTTTTCAACAAGATCGGTCAAGAACTTTCTGACTTAGAGGGGGTCAAAATTGACATTTTGGCTAAACAGGTGTTTTTTCTCATCCATGTAACTTTTTACCTATTGTTCATAGCAAAATTTGTCCCAAATAGTTAAGATAGCTATTTCTTCAATATTTCGGAAAAAAAATTAATAAAAAAATTTTTGTACTTTTTTTTGCAAAATCAAAAACTTTTTTGACTTTTTTTTGAAAAAAAACCTTTCTTACTCTTTTTTTTTTTTTTTTGCTTAAAAGAAAGCTTAGGTTTTTTCCTTTAAAAGCTTTTTGATCGCTTAGTGGGATGCGACCGGATATCTATAAAAAAAAAAAAAGTTTTGTAACTCAAGACAACGGTTTTTCAATTTTTAGCATATGCACTAATTTGAATTTTTTACTACTTGTGTGTAAGTGTTTCTAAAAACTCTAAAATAAAACGTATACTGAGAAACTAGACAAATTAGCCTTTCCGATGGTACGTAATATTCCTAACTAAAATTTCATACCTTTTATTCTGTATGTAAAACCCGCAATATGTTATCTCAGGAAAAAAAATCTCTTTTTCTCTATAGAAATGTTGCAAAATAATTTTTTTTTTTATTTATTTGTAATAATAATTAAATTAATATACACTAGAGGACCCCTGCTGCTCCGCAGCATTATATTATATTATATTAATTTTTATAATATAATACCAAAATTTGCCAAGAGAAGTTAACGTACAGTAATGCCAAAATATGCCAAGAGAAGTTAACGTACAGTGAAAATAAAGTTGATTGTCCACGCATAACTTTCCTCAAACCCAACGAATTTACCAAGAGAAGTTAACATACAGTAATGCCAAAATATGCCAAGATAAGTTAACGTACAGTAAAAGTAAAGTTGATTCTCCACGCATAACTTTACTCAAACCCAACGAATTTAAGCAGTTAATAGCTCAAAAGAAGGAGCTTGATCCACTGAGTGTTCTTAGACCTATGTCAACAGCCTACGTTAATTTGAACTCTAGTTATAGAGGTTTGAGAGAAGAAAAATATAAAAAAAAATCTTGAATGCAAAGTTTATTCATAAATTCTTTTAATATATAAGATAAGCTTTCTTTTGAGCAAAAAAAGGGCCTTTTTGAAAAAAAAACGTCAAAGAAATTTTTGATTTTGCAAAAAATAAGTAAAAACATTTTTCTATTTTTTTAATTTTTTTCCGAAATAGCTATCTAAAGTATTTGCGACAAATTTTGCTAAGAACAATAGGTAAAAAGTTACATGGATGAGAAAAAACACCTATTTGGCCAAATTGTCAAATTTTGATCCCCTCTACCTCTAAGAGTTCTGGATCGATCTTGTTGAAAATTTGTGCCTAAACTACTGTCCAATAGAACTAACCCTGGTGAAAATCCCGATCGGAAGATATCGGTTTCAAAAGGTTGGATCACTTGACATGAAACGTCCCATATATTTTTTAATTATTGATGCCATTTGGCTTTCAATCTGCAAAAAAATTCATGTGAGTCCGATCACTGGGAAGATGTGTAAACATCTGGTAATAAATAAAATGCAGAAAACAGCGACAAAAAGGTTATTTCATATAATAATTTTTTCTTACGCGTAAGATGTGACTCTCACATGTACGCTGTTTTTGTGATTGTATTGTGAAATAGAAAGTTACCCCCTGCGCGTCTAGATGTTTACACATCAAAAAAATCTTACAATAATAGCTAAAAATACTCCAAAAGAAATTGTACAGTTAAATATTATATTAAATTTTAAATTGAATTAAAAACTTTTAATATTTTTTTGTTTTCGTTTTTCGTTATTGACAGCTTCAAATATTCGCAGCATCGATTCCACTAGATTTGCTGTCAGTCCCGAAGCAATTTTGTGTCATTCATCCATTAACTCAAATCTAAGCATATCTCTGTTAGTAATTTTCCGTTTTCGGATTTTGCGGTCAAGGTGTTCCCACAAATGTGTGATGTTTGGGGGCGTGTGTCCCAGATGATTTGGCACGTGATAGAGCAACTATTCTTTCACAATTTTTGCAGTATACTTCGAATCATTGCCTTGCCAAAAGATCCAAGACTGATTCGAGCACAGCTTTTCTACGCTGGATAGCAAATTGTCCTTTAAAAATGATAATGTAATTGGCTTTGTTCATTATCGCCACCATGCTTTATTAGTCTTTTTCAGAAAACGCAGTGTTTGCACTTCTCCAAATGTTTGCTTGTTTGTTTTTACCATAATCTTCAAATTCTTCGATGCTATCGCTTCCATTGGCAAACCTTTATAGCGCTTCGTACCGTACCTTGCCCTCGTTCAGCCGAAAGGCTCAGACTTTCTGAGTCGATTTAGCAATGTCCGTCCTTCCGGCCACCCGTCTGTGTATCGATGTAAACCTTCTAATCAAAATACAGGTCGCAAATAATATATTTTTATGAAATTTAGTGTATAAGCTTCTATCAGCCATATGATGAACATTATTGAAATTGGTGAAAAATGGTTTTTGTTCAGATCTAAAAAATTACCCCTATGATATCCACTTAAATTGCCATAATATCCAAATTATCATATACATAGATCTCGCTCAAATTGGGTCTGTGTATGTATATTACTTCCTTTTATCAGTAGTCCAAAAATACACCCCATAGGAGAATTCCCGACCTTCACATAAACCTATCAAAAGCAAAAATATTGCACAGATTTTTCTCAAATTTGGATTGAATATGTTTTTGCAAAAATATAGTCAGGATAGGTCCATTTTTCGACCTACCCCATATATATATAGCATCCGATATAAACTGTTTCATATCCAAAAAAAATAAATAATAATAATGCCACTCAAATTTGGTTTATGCTTATTTTCTCTATTTAATTAGTTGAACCTAAGAGATAGGGTCTCTAGACGCATGGCATAGAGCAGAGGTCGCCAAAGTACGGTCCGCGGAACATATCCGGCCCGTTATAGCAACCCATCCGGCCCCTGAGTTAAAATGCGATAGTAATACAAATATTAAAAAAAAAAAATTGTTAAGCATTACTAAATCCAAATTTAATTTTTTCTAATATTATTATTAAAATTTCTAATATTAAAAATTTTTATTTATACTTCCTTTTTTGTGAAAGTTTTTACTTTCAAATATAAAAAAATTTAAAAAATTAAATATTTAAATTGTAAATCCTGTATATATAACGACACTAAAAACTCTTATAATTTAAGTAGGCAATGAAGTTAATTACAATGTTTAGTTTGTTTACGTACATGTTAATCTTTGTTAAATCGTAAATAGTGAAAGTTTGTTTTTGCATGATAATAAAAATTTAAATATATTTGTACCAATGTCGTCATCCAAAATAAGAAAAATTGATAGCGAGTGTCGAATGTTTAACAAAAAATGGACGATAAAATATTTTGCTGTACAATTTAAAGAATATAATGTGAATAGGCATTACACTATGAAGCATTCTGAGATGTAATTAAAATATAAAACACTTTCAAATCAGCAAAATATATTTAAATAAATGTCGAATCAAAATATATCTTCGGTACGAGCAAGTTCTCATATTGCTAAGTATATTGCTGACGCAGGGCGGTCATTTGCAGACGGAGAATTTGTAAAGAAATGTATATTGAAAATAGCAGAAGAAGTATGTCCAAAGAAATTGAGCGCATTTAAAAATGTAAGTTTATCTGCAAACACAATAATGAGAAGAATTGCAGATATTGATACCAGGGTTTTTTCGCGTTTATTTCAATTGAACTTGATGAAAGTACAGATGTGTGCGATACCGGTCAGCTTTTTATTTTTATTCGAGGAATAAATAAATAAATTCTTCAGATATCTGAAGAATTAGCTGCTCTCACGAGTCTTAAGGAAACAACCACTGGAGAGGATATTTTGCTTAAAGTTTCCGAAATAATGACAGAACTTCAATTAAGTTATAAACAGTTGATGTGTGTAACTACATATGGTGCAAAAAATATGATTGGAGCAAATATATGTAGGTCTCATTGGACGGATTAATAAGGAGTGTGAAACACTGGGGATAGAAAAACTTATGCACCTACATTGTGTTATACATCAGCAAGCATTGTGTGGAAAAATATTAAATGTAAAATCTATTATGTCAGTGGTTATTTCTTTATCATAGCGAAGTTCGCTGGTTGAGTAGAGGGAAAGTACTAAAACGTTTTTTTTTTATCTTCGTCAATAAATTGACATTTTCATGAACGAAAAACAAAAGCCTATTGCTGAATTATCAGATGATGTAGGGTTATGTGAATTAGCTTTTTTAACCGATATTACTGCACATATAAACGATCTGAATTATAAGCTCAAAGGTAAAGGAAAATTAGCATATTCATTATTTTGTAAAATCTTTTGAAGCTAAATTGGAATTATTTAGAAACCAGCTCGTCAATAAAAATATAGTATATTTTCAGTGCTGCTCAAAATTATTGGAAACTCAGCAATATAAAAATGTTTTCCCTTATGTAGAATTTGAAAAGTTGAAATGAAAAGAATTTGAAAAGTTGCGAAATGAATTAATGTTAGATTTAGTGACTTTAAAAAAGCGAAAAAAAATTTAATTTATTTCGAAATCCAATTGAAGTAGAGGTGAGTACTCTTGAAAAAAATATGCAACTATAACTGATTGATTTGCAGAGTAACGACATTCTGAAGGATGTACATAAGTAAGGAAATTTGATTGAATTCTACCAAAATTTAGATGACACTATATTTACAAATATTAAAAAATTTGCATTTGAGCACATATCAATATTTGGAAGCACTTATATTTGCGAACAAACATTTTCGCATATGAAATATATTAAAAGTCAATTTCGTGAGAGATTGATTGATTCTCATTTGGCGAAAATCCTGAGGATATCAGTTTCTCACGAACATATAAATATTATTAATTATGTAAATGCAAGTAAATCCCAGTTGCATAATTCTCATTTATGCTTGTTTTAAATTAGTTTTTCAATAAAAAATATAAATTATTACTGTTATAAATTTATTTACAAAATCTTGCATACAAAAACCTTTTGTCTTCTATTAGTGCTTTTTATTTTTGGCCCAGTTCATATTTTTTTAAATTCTATTTGGCCCTTCGTTCAAAAACTTTGGCGACCACTGGCATAGAGTATCGTATAGTCGGTCTAGACTGACTATAATTTTCTTACTTGTTATTTATAAAGAAGATACTCTTAGATGTATTCAAACTGTAACAACAAATCGACTTTTTTACAGCACAAGTCAACACTAATTTTAGTCAATTAACTTTATTCTAGTAATATTCAAATTTGTTGCTTTTTGTTTTTTTTTTTTTATTTAATTAAAATAATCTCCCGTTTTCCTTAATTCAATTGAATTATTAATCAAATTGGTAAAAATATTTGCTAAATAATTCTTAGAACTGTTATCGATTAGAAATAACGCAATGGCACTATACAACAGCCATTCTGGAGGGTGAACAATTCCAATTCTGGGTGATAGAACTTGGCCAGTATAGCAAAACCTCCAAAGTGTTTGGCGTTCTCAGGCCTAACTTTTTTTATAAACTTTTATATTTTTTCCTTAAACACTTTTTTGTGGAAACTAACACAGCTATAACCAACTACCCCATAATATACAAACCATTCACAATGAAAACTCTTCAAAATAACAACATTTCGCCACTTTGATAAACTTAATACTTTGTGTTACGCTTAAAGTGGCAACATTTCGCCACTTTGATTAACTTAATATTTTGTTTAACACTTATTTTTTTTTTCTTTTTCTTAAAAATTTTTCTTGTTTGATTCATTTAAATATGCATTAGTCTGTAGCTACCTATCAATTTTGAACTAAATTATTTTTTAAAACATAAATAATTAAAATTATTCTTAAATTATGTCATATTATATTATGCTTTTTTATTTTGGGTTAAATTAAATAATACTTTCTTTCTTACTTAACTTTATCTCTCCAGTACTGTAATATTAATAAGATCTATAATTAAATAGAAACAAATAAAATAAATGTTCCACAGTGCTATTAATATATATTTGTCATTTTTTCCATCTTATTTTTTTATTTTTTTTTTTTATCTTGACAGAAATCCAAAACCTATGATTTACTATTTATCTTATAATTAATATTCTTTCGCTTTAGCGCAGCTTAATGCGCTGTTAAGAAATACTTATACTTAAATATCAATTAAAACGGAAATATCCAGGAATGCAGTTTCACCTTTCTTTGAAGTTTTCACGTTGAAATTTAAAGCAAAATCCGATTAAAAAACAAGGAAAAGAGAATTAATTTAAAATACCATTTTTGTCATATGATCAATAAAAATAACAGCACAAATAAAACTTAAAACTTTATTTACAAACATATTTCGATTTAAAAATAAAAGTACAAACGAAAGGAAAACATTTCCGTAAAATAAAATAAAAAAACGAAATAAAGTTTTACAAATTATAAAGCCATTTACATATATACGTTGCCTTAATTTTGTTCAATGGTTTAACATGGCTTACAACAATTCCATAATACATACCAAAATGAAAAACAGTCATCCCACAAGCCAGGAAAATTAAAATAAAAGAAAAATAAAATTGGAAGGGAAAAAAATTTGCACTTATGTAGACATTCAACTCAATCAATGCTTTACAACCTTAACTTGTTATTTTCTTTTTCTTGTTTTTTATTTTATTTTACAATCATCATCATCGCCATCGTCGTACTCAAATATTGTTTATATATGTAAAGTTGGCCAGTTACAAATAAATACAATTCTTTAACTATACACACATATTCATCCACACTCACTCGCTCACTTACTATAAATACTGAGAGAAAAAAATTATATTTTTAAATAGAGCTACAGCTTCACTGATACGCTTATTTTTAAAAAGCCTTAAAGTATGGGAAGTTTTTCGAGTTCATTAAATAAAATGTTACTTTAATAGACTTTAACATAATGTAACAGAAGACTTAACAGATTAAAATTCTTTATCCATTTTCTGCCATTGGAAACATTGATGCATCTGTGTTATCATTTGCTTCTTTTATGCAAATTTGAAAGTTGCAGAATTTTTCGAATTGTTCGTAAATATCGTCCCAAAGAAGAAGAAAAATCTTTAAACAGTATAGATTTTAAAATTATATAAATTTCTATTTTTCGATTACTTAAAAGTTGGAGTGTTATATAGGAACAAAGCTTCACGATATTGTCCACAACAGGATCGGTGGTTATACTACATGGAGTGATAACTGCGTGGCCTAACAATAAAAATCCAGTTTTTTTTATTTTTATTTGAAATTAATTTGATTCTTCAACTTAATTTCCGTTATGTTAAATGCACTTCTTCTAACGATCCTCAAGAAATCTTGATACTCTTAAAAAAATAAGATTTGTTAAACCCTTAAAAATAGGCTCTGATATGACTGATATGACTTTTTAATTTGTGGATAATCTCTTTCCCTGGAGCCATCATTTCAAGTTCGGGAACAAATAATAATAGCTGGGGGCCACATCTGGAGAATATTGGTGGAGGGGAAACAATTCGTAATGTAAAGACTTTAATTTCTCTGAATCCAAAGCAGATAAATGCAACGGTGCACAGTGGCTGAAAATCGTTTTTCATTGGCCAAAATTCTGTAACTTTTGAACCGATCAAAATATTTAAGTAATTTTTTTTTAATGGATAGATATTTAGTTCGGCTTGACTCGGTTTTAATTACATTAAAATTGATTGAGGTTTTTTTAATTAATTCTAGCTCAAAATTGAACTTTTGATTTCTTTTAACTTTTAGAATGGAATATGTGTTTATTATTTTTTTATTTATTAAAAAATTTAATATTTGGATTTTAGTAATAATTATATACAGTCACTCACAGCTTATTTGATGTGGATAAATTTTTTTCAAAAACCGTTATACATTTAAAAATTTTGTTCTAAAAATAAAAAACAAAGAATGTGGTTCAGTATATTATAGTGTTGTAATTTTATTTAACAAAAAAACAAAAACAAAAATGTGCTTTGTGCTCTCTAGAAACTAAAAAATGCAAAATAAGGTACAAAACTCATGTCACAGCTTAAATGATGCAGTTAATTTTACCGTTATCCTTGTTGTTGTTTATTTATTTATTTATTTATTTGTTTTAATGATTTCCTGCACAACAAGACTAAGTCTTATAATTACAGTACAGGATTTTAGTAGTGTACAAACATGTTTAGCCAAATTAAATTGAATAAAATTGTAACTAATATATAAAAATTAATATGAATAACATAAGAATTTATAAAATTGTGACATTAATAAAATATAACATAGAATATTTAAAAAAAAAAAAAAAAGTTTTAAATTAAAAATAATTAAAAATTAAAAAAAAGAAATATGTATATATATGTAAATGAAATTTTACCAGGAGTAGGAATAAATAATGATATAAAAAATTATATAAATTAAAGTTATTAAAAATTAGGACATAAAAAAATAATTATGATATAAATAACTATAAAAGAAAAACTACCAGGAGTATTTAACTAAAATAATTAAAAAGACTTTTTTTAAAATTCATTGCGTTGCTGTTTATTTGTTGGCTATGTTGAAGAGCAAAGACGAGTAGCATTTACAAAGAACTGCCATTCAGAAACGAGACATCGGAATTTGGGAATTATGACATTTTTGCCTCTTGACGATCTAGCAAAGCGTATATTTTGAAAAAGGTACTTCGGTTTTTGAGAGTATATAATTTTTCGAAAAAATATTAAAGTTCTAATCTTTAACAAGTTTTCAAACGAAACTCCACAGAGAGTCTTCGAATAGGACGCTTTTTAAGTCCGTAAACATATCGTATAATATTATTATATAAAACTTGAAGTTTTTTCTTACTTATGGAGTCACAATAAGAAAACAATTCACAACCGTAAGTAAGACTAGGAATCAAATAAGCTTTCGCTTTTGCACAACCAGAGTATTGATATGATTTGACCAAGTTAAGTTATTGTTAAACACTATTCCCAATATCAATTTTCTCGTTGTTTATAATGATGTCATCTTGAATGATTGGATTTAACGATTTTTTGTGAATTACGATACATTTGGATTTTCTTGGATTTAAACACAGGCCGTTTGCTGATGCCCAACAAGATATGTTGTTTAAATCATGATTGAGTTTATTAACTTTTTCTCTGATAGATTGAACTGGACTACTTAAATACAATTGTACATCGTCTGCATACATGTGAATCTTGCAGTAAGATAAATGTTGTGGCAAATCATTAGCATAAATAGAACAAGTAACAAAATTATAGTTGGTCTAGACCGACTATACGATACCCTATACCATGCGTTCAGAGACCCTATCTCTTAGGCCCAACTAACTGGACCTAGAAGATAAGCAAAAACCAAATTTGAGTGGGATTTTTATTAATTTTTTTGGCTGCAGATATGAAAAAGTTCATATCGGATGCTATACTATATGGGGCCTAGGTCCAAAAATGGACCGATCCTGATCATGTTTGGTAAAGTCTCTTGTATTTTGCAAAAATATATACAAACAAAATCTGAGAAGAATCAGTGCAATATTTTTGTTTTTTAATTGATTTAAGTGAAGATCGGGAAGCAGCTCTATATGGGGCCAAAGGGATCATTTTTGGACTACTCATTAATGGACGTAATGAACGCATACAAAACCCAATTTGAGTAAGACCTATATGACAATGGGCATCTTATGGCAATTTATGTCGATTTCATAGGGGTAATTCGTATGGGGGCTAGGTCTGAACATGGACCGATTCTCACCAATTTCAATAGCGTTCATCCCATGGCCGGTGAAAGATCAAGTACTAAATTTCGTCAAAATATATTCATATTTGCGACCTGCAGTTTGATTACAAGCTTTACATGGACACACAGACGGACGGACGGACATTGTTAAATCAACTCAGAAAGTGATTCTGAGTCGATCGGTATAATTAAAGATGGGTCTAGGTCAAATATTTTTGGTTGTTACAAACAGCAGCACAAAGTCATTATACCCAAACCACATAGTGGTATAGGGTATAAAAAAGTAGTAGCCCCAGAACGGATCCCTGAGGTACGCCTCTTGTTAGTGTAAGGGGATTGGACTCAATGCCGTTTAAAAATACCGACTGAATGCGGTCAGTGAGGTAAGATGATATAAGTTGTGATGATGTTGATGAAAATTTAAAATGTGACCTTAACTTAGTACATAATATTTGATGGTTAATTGTGTAAAAAGCCTTGGAGTGATCGAGTAGCGCCAAGAAGTTAATCTTACCATCATCTAGTTCACGCCTTATACTCTCCGATACGTCAATTAAAGCAGTTACACAGCTGTGATTAGGTCGGAAACCTGTCTGTCGGTCAGACATTAGGTGATTTTCATAAACGTGAACACTTATCTGGTGGTGTAAAATTTTTTCTAAAGCTTTTGAAAGAAAACTTAAGATAGATATTGGCCGGTACTCACTGTTTGATTTAGGGACTGGAATTAACTTCGCATGCTTCCATTTCGAAGGAAAACAGCTAGTTGTGATGATGGTATTAAATAAATGAGTAATATACGGCAATATAGATGGCAGAATTATTCTGATGAACTTAGGATCAAGATTATCATATCCTATTGCATTGGATTTTATTTGAGAACAACTAGAGAAAACATCAAATTGATTGACACATGAAAATTCAAATATGTCCTGGTCAAGCGTATCATTGTCATTATAAAGAGAATTTTCGCTTTGTGCCATATTGTCCGTCGCTACAAGAAGCGAAGTATTAGTAAATATGTTGTTGAGTTCATCAACATTAATGGAGCAGTTCATGCTTTTATCCATATTTTCAATACCAATGTCCCTAATAGTTTTCCAGGTGTGTTTGGATTCAAGGGCGGTACCGAATCGCTTAGAGTAATACTCAGTTTTTGCCATTCTAATTCGATTATTAGCATCCCTCCGAGCAGAACGAAATTCTGCTTTTAGTTCTGGTGTTTTAAAACGCTTCCATCTAGAGTATGCTAAATCCCTTCGTTGTATTGAATTTAGAATAGAAAAATTGAACCACGGTTTTTTTTTTGCCGAAATTGTTTTTGTCCTCAAAGGGACTGCTTCATCATAAAGCTTCAGAATATTATACTCTAGGAACGATAGTTGGTCATCAACAGAAATCAAGTCGTAGATTGTATTCCAATTAACTCGAAGATAGTTCTCATTAAGAAGGGCATAATTTATGTTTTTAAAATCGCGATAAGAATAAGTTTGATCTCTTTGGTCGAGTAAGAAGTCATATGACGCAAAAACCAGATCATGTTTGGAGAAGCATGATGCAGAAATTTGATCATAAAGTAATATTTTAGATGGATCACCTACGAACAAAAGGTCCAGTAGCGTGCTATTATATTTCGTGAAGTGAGTAGGTAGTGTAGTGTTAGTCGGTGTAAGACCTATCGATTCCATATGGTCCCTGAACGAGGATTCAGTTAGAAGATTAGAATTAAAGTCTCCTGCTATTACCACGTCGTTATATGGCATGATTAAAGTTTCAATTTTTATGATGAAACTAGTATAATCAATAGTGTTGTTTGGCCTATATATACAACCAACCAACATCTTTCTTCCTAAAGATGAAATCTCCAGAAAAATATACTCGATTTTGTCCGTTGCTGCATTTTTAGAGCAATAATTACATGTTGTATTACTTCTTACATATATTGCAACACCACCTCCACCTCCAGTCAATCTATCGGATCTAAATATTTCATAGCCCTGTAAAGTTATAAGCCCATCCGGGGTTGACTTATCTAACCATGTCTCCGAGACGCATACAATATCAACATTCGAGTTCTCAAAGGTCCATCTGAATTCATCAAATTTAGGCTTTAAGCTCTGAGCATTTAAGTGACAAATTTGAACACCTTTTTTCTGTTTGGCAAATATTTTCACCATGTTAATTTTTACGTCATTGGAATTCGCTCTTGTCTTTAGCTTAAAATTTTAAAATTATTATCTGCAATCTTTCCTAATTGTGTTGTTGACTGATACGCATTAAAAAAATAAATGTAAGTGAATTTTTTCAACCATGGCATACATCCATTGATATGCGTGAGTTAGTATTAAAGCACTATAAGAATGGGCACACTCCACGGAAAATTGCTGAAATGGTTAATTTAAGCTCTTCAACAGTTCGGCATATAAAACGCTATTTACACAGGTGAGAATCGTTTTGAAAACAAGGGTAGACAAGCTCCAAATAAATTTTTACTGAAAGAGATTCTAAGTGGTTAGTGCAACAAATTCGTAAAAATCCAGCAACAAGCGCTCCGAAGCTGACTTATGGCTTAAAAATATTTGGGAAAGACATGTCATCCTGAAACAATTCACAGAGTATTGAAGGACGCTGATTTTAATGGCCGAATTCCTCGAAACAAACCATTTATAAATGAAAACAAGTAAGAAAATTATAGTTGGTCTAGACCGACTATACGATACCCTATACCATGCGTTCAGAGACCCTATCTCTTAGGCCCAACTAACTGGACCTAGAAGATAAGCAAAAACCAAATTTGAGTGGGATTTTTATTAATTTTTTTGGCTGCAGATATGAAAAAGTTCATATCGGATGCTATACTATATGGGGCCTAGGTCCAAAAATGGACCGATCCTGATCATGTTTGGTAAAGTCTCTTGTATTTTGCAAAAATATATACAAACAAAATCTGAGAAGAATCAGTGCAATATTTTTGTTTTTTAATTGATTTAAGTGAAGATCGGGAAGCAGCTCTATATGGGGCCAAAGGGATCATTTTTGGACTACTCATTAATGGACGTAATGAACGCATACAAAACCCAATTTGAGTAAGACCTATATGACAATGGGCATCTTATGGCAATTTATGTCGATTTCATAGGGGTAATTCGTATGGGGGCTAGGTCTGAACATGGACCGATTCTCACCAATTTCAATAGCGTTCATCCCATGGCCGGTGAAAGATCAAGTACTAAATTTCGTCAAAATATATTCATATTTGCGACCTGCAGTTTGATTACAAGCTTTACATGGACACACAGACGGACGGACGGACGGACGGACGGACGGACGGACGGACGGACGGACATTGTTAAATCAACTCAGAAAGTGATTCTGAGTCGATCGGTATAATTAAAGATGGGTCTAGGTCAAATATTTTTGGTTGTTACAAACAGCAGCACAAAGTCATTATACCCAAACCACATAGTGGTATAGGGTATAACAATAGAGTAAAATGGCTGCAGTTTGCGTGTGACCATTTAAATAAGAGTCCAGCATTTTGGAGAACTGTAATTTTTGTTGATGAAGTGAAAGTTAATATATTTGGACCAGATGGAAGACCCTACATTTGGCGCAAAGTTAATACTGAGCTGGAACCTCACAATTTACGTGCCAATATGGATAAAAACATGTATTTGCAACTTTTCTACGAAAATATAATTCAAAGAGCGACGAAGTTGCAAATTAAGGACGCCTTCCGCTTCTACCGAGATAATGACCCTAAGCACAAATCACCATTAGTATAGACTTGGTTGATATGGAAATGCCCGCATATAGTTCAAACTCCAGCACAATCACTTGACTTAAATGTGATTGAAAATTTGTGGTCAATACTGAAGACAAATATTCGAAAATACGATATTCATAACAAATCTAACTTAAAAAAGGTGTTGCAAAAAAAGTTGGATAAAATAGATCCAGATTATAAAAAAAAAGCTAGTGAACTCTATGCCGAAAAGGCTTCAAGCGGTTATAGATAATATAGGATATCCTACTAAATACTAAGCAATCGAAAAAAATTCTAAAATTACAGTAAATCCTTTTTTATTTAATGTTTTTTAAAATTGCATCATTTAAGCTGTGACCTGAATTTCTTACCTTATTTTGTATATTGAGTTTCTAGAGAACTTAAAGCAGATATTTTTTTTTTGGTAAATATAAATAACGCATAATTATCAACTAAACCACATATGTCGTTTTTGTATTTTCAGAACAAAATTTTTAAATATATATTTTTAAACATATAAAATTTATCTGCATCAAATAAGCTCAAAAAAATTTTACTACTGAAAAATTAAAAATATTTTGTTGTCAAATTAGCAAATTTGTTTACACTCAAAGAATGTTAAAAAAAACGTTAATAATATTATTTAAAAATCTTCCTATTACTACAGTACGTAGGTTCTGTTTGTTATTATTTTTTACTAATACTATGTTTTTCGTACTTAAATAATAATGAAAGGCAATTATAATTATTATTCATTTGACTCAAATATTAATAGCAAATATTCCATATTTTGTTCTATGTTATTTCTGTTCTTTAGTAGTTTTTTGACTTCATCTAAATCCCGATGTTCCACTATCCATTGATTTCGAATACTGGAGAAGAAGGTATCTGACGTTGCCAATAATATATTAAATAGATCTTCATTTGTGGAATTTCGTGAAATTTTTCTAGCATTGTGCTCTCTATAAAATCTGTAATCCTTATTTCTTTTTTCCTGAGCCTCCTCTGATAGATCTCCAAGTGGCACCAAATGATATTTAATGACATCTTCTGCATGATAAAGAATTTTGTGTACTGTTGCAGACATATTTTTGCCATTGGTACTTGGTTGTGTATATTTTTGCAGTTTCCTTAGCACAATCTGCAAATTTTTTGGAGTCCATTTCTTCACTACACGTTATTGTAGCGCATTATTGTAGCTAACTTCTTTGTAGCGTTTTTTCAGTGCTTTGACGAAATTAGATAATTGCTCTTGTATTTCGATGCTACACGGATTTAAGTTTAATTTTATTTTAACGTAACCAAGAACATCTTCTTGGTTTTTGTTCCTAAAATACTCTTCGGCCAGTTCTTTATAACTAAAGCTCTCCATATTTTTCTGAATATTTTTATTTGTGACTGTTATTGCTTAAATATATTATAGCAATTGAGGTTGTATTCAAATGTCACTTTCATATAAGCCTTCTCATAAGCCATCATACTATGTTTCTAAGTAAAATAAAATGGTAAGAAAATGACATTAGTGCATTACTACCTAAAATAATATATAATAAAAAAACCCACTATACAAATGAATAACCTGTGTGTGTTTTCTTTACTACTTTCATTAGTGCATTGTTATGTAAAATAAAAAGGTATAAAAAAGGTATGATAATAAAAAAAACCCAGGTTACTAATGAATTACATCCTCTGTGTATTGACATTCTTACTTACAAATATATACTGGAAATAAAACAAATAATGACTTTTATAAGGTATAAAATACCTAAAGCACAAATTTAATACACCATTGTGTACGAGTACTTATAGGGATGTTTAAATTATCGTAATTTGAATTTTTTTAAAGTAATTTCATTAAAAAAGTAAAAGTATATATAGGGTTAAAGAGGACACTTTCATCTTGCTCCGGGTGGTATACGTTTCTTGTTCCCTTTTGTTCCCTACAAGTTCTATTCCACTAAAGTTGAAATTTGAGAAAAATATAGTAGTTTCATAAATATTTCATAACACCCCTAATATTAAACGGTAGAGCTGTAACTACTTACAACGACTAAAGACTATAATCCTACCGTCATTATAACAAAGACCGCACGTCATTATCGATGATAGCTTGCGAGTTGTAACCCTTTATTTTTGATAAAAAACAAAAAAAAAATTACCTTTTTCTTAAATTAAAAAAAAAACTGTTGATTTTGACAGCATGCCACGCCCACAATTAGCAATAGTTTAACCTAATTTTTTGGCTACCTTAATCTGGATATATTAGCTACAAAAAGGCGTTAAAATTTTAAAAATCGGTGACAAAAAACAAGTAAGAAAATTATAATCGGTCTAGACCGACTATACGATACCCTATACCATGCGTTAAGAGACCAAATTTGAGTGGGATTTTTATTAATTTTTTTGGCTGCAGATATGAAAAAGTTCATATCGGATGCTATATCTATATGGGGACTAGGCCCGAAAATGGACCGATCCTGACCATGTTTGGTAAAGTCTCTTGTATTTTTCAAAAATATATACAAACAAAATTTGAGAAGAATCCGTGCAATATTTTTGTTTTTTGATAGATTTTAGTGAAGATCGGGAAGCAGCTCTATATGGGGCCTATGACTAAGAGTTGTCCCATAGGGATCATTTTTGGACTACTCATTAATGGATGTAATAAACGCATACAAACCCAATTTGAGTAAGATCTGTATGACAATTTGGATCTTATGGCAATTTATGTCGATTTCATAGGGGTCATTTGTATGGGGGCTAGGTCTGAACATGGACCGATTCTCACCAATTTCAATAGCGTTCATTCTATGGCCGATGAAAGCTTATATCCATTTATATACATTTATATTTCAGAAAAATATATTCATATTTGCGACCTGCAGTTTGATTACAAGGTTTACATGGACACACAGACGGACGGACGGACGGACGGACATCGTTAAATCGAATCAGATAGTGATTCTGATTCGATCGGTATAATAAAAGATGAGTCTAAGTCAAATATTTTTGGTAGTTACAAACAGCAGCACAAAGTCATTATACCCAAACCACATAGTGGTGTACGGTATAATTAGACCTTTGGCCAATGAAATCAAAATTTCAGCCACAGTGCGGCGCATTGTCATGCTGGTACAAGATTTTTTTTTTCTTATTTAAGCGGGATCATTTTTTCCTAATTTCATCCATTCTCTCCAAAAACTCAACACAGTGCTTGGCAGTTATTGTTTTTCCTCTCTCTCCAAGTAATCAACAAATATTATACCACGTCTTTCCCAAAAAAACACTGGCCATAACGTTTCCAACCGATTGTTGAGTCTTTGTCTGCTTGGTTGGCTTTCGCACGCTTAGAACCACTCCGTAGACTGTCTATTGGACTCCGGTGTATAATAGTGAATCAACATCTCATTCGTTGTTATAAATCGACGTAAAAATTCAGTTGAATTTACTTCAAACATTTCCAAAGCATTCTTTGAATCCTGATCACGTTTCAGTTTTTGTTCAGTTGTTAAAAATTGCGGCACCCAGCGAGCAGAAAGTTTTTCATGTTTAAATGCTCATATAATATATGCCGAACTTGCTCTTTTTATATCTTTATGATGCCAGCAATGTCACTCCCTTAAATCTTTCGGTCATCCAATACAACTTAATGCACTTTTTTTTTAACGTTTTCTATGGTAACTGCCTCATTTGGGCGACCCGAACGATTTTTACCATTTGTGCTCGTACGACCACGTTTAAATTATAAATACCTCCTTTTAGCCATTGAATATGTCGGCGAACATTGTCATATTGTTTATCTATCTATTCTTTGGCTTGGACGGTATTTTTTGCCATCAAAAAAGAATGTTTAATCAAAACACGAAACTCAAACTTTAAAAGCAGCATTATGTTTATAACGGTAACTTTTTATACCCCATACCATATGTGGCCAGGGTATAATGACTCTGAGCTGGTGTTTGTAACTACCAAAAATATTTGACCTACACCCATCTTTTATTATACCGATCTTTCTGAGTCGATTTAGCGATGTCCGTCCGTCCGTTTGTATGTCCATGTAAAGCTTGTAATCAAACTCAGGTCGCAAATATGAATATATTTTCATGAAATTTAGTATATAGGCTTCTTCTATGAGCCACAGGATGAACGGTATTGAAATTGGTGAATATTGGTTCATGGTCAATCCTAGTCCGCATACAAATGACCCCTATGAGATTGACTTACATTGCCACAATATCACAATTGGTTTATGCTTATTTTCTATATATAATTAGTTAGGGTCTCTAAACGCATGGTATAGGGTATCGTATAGTCGGTCTATACCGACCATAATTTTCTTGTTTTCTACTTAATGAAAAAACAGACAAAATTGGTACTTATCACGCCATCTCTATGTGAGGCCACGTACTTTTCACTCCATGTAGTAATGTAGACCTTTCGATTTTAAAAATTTTAATTTTTATATTCCTTATATTTTTATATTTTTTGGTAAATTAAAAAAAAAAAATTTCGCAACTGTCTTAAACGCAGGTGAGTTACCTGTATTAAAAAAAATAATTTTGTTAAGATTTCCCGATGAATAGCAGGCATAACTTCCTTTGAAAACTGAGTAATAAAATCTTTTGTAATTTTCCGTAACCGATATTCAAATAACTGTTCGAAATACTGATAAGTGGAAGAAAAGTAAAACTATAAAAATTTTATATTCGAATTTTAAGCAGAAGAATAAAATGTATTTTCAAAAGATGATACGAATTATTAAAATATACATATAAAAATTTTCAACTATTGCCGATTCAGAAAACTCAAATAGTTATGGGTAAATCGGCTTGAAATTTATTAAAAATTTCAAAAGTGAAACATTCAGTAACTTTTTGTATTGCAAAATGCATTTAGTATATACCTTAACTGGCTTCAATAATTTTTTTTTTTTTTTTGAGCAATAATGAATAAATTCGAAAAAAGACAATTAACTGTTGGATAAATGGCAGCCAAACCCAACCGACAAGTACGTTTTATCGCAAAAGACTTGAAAATGATAATCTTACTTTCGTTCTCTTATCTGTTTCGAGAAAGCAGGGGTCTAATTGTCTCATTCGTTATCGGAATATTTAGATCGAAATTATTTTTTTATTTTCTAAAATAAAACACTAAGAATAATTTTACTCTGTCACAGCTAACGAGTTATGTTTCAAAGTTAATAGTAAAAGTCATAAAAACTGGATCGATATGAAAAGCCAGACTTCAGCATACTTCCTGGTCCTCAATGTTTTAGTGCTTGTGAAGGATAAATACTTCCACATTAGAAAACTGCTATTGGCAATTATCTTGTTTGGCTTATTTGTCACTACAGAAAAAATCATCTTCAGTTACAATAACACGAATTATTAATGTGCAAGTGTGCAGAGAAGAATAGTTAAAATAGAGATTAATTAGTTCTCTCTTTTGGCCTGACCAGCTTTAATTCATTATGCTGCAATAACTCGAAATTTCTTCTGGGAAAATTTGTTAAAAAAAAGAAATTTGTCAAGCCACAAAATGTTTCGCAAGAAAGACTTTAATCAAAAACGGTTCGAAATAAACAAATTAGCAGACTGCCAATGAGATAAGAAAATGGAAGAATGCTTCTAATGCCATAAAAAAAACTCTGGCAAAATTTGGTGAAGCACTTTCGGAAAAAGCTGATAACGGAGTGGTGACGAAAACATAATTGATATGATTTTCCTTTCAATAAAATTTTATGACGTTTTATAAAATGTTAAGTCTTTTAATTAGATAACCAAAATATAATATTACTTATAGTAAGAAACAATTGAGCACCAATAATTTCAAATAAATAATTTTCAAACAGATTCAAGAATTATAAATTCTGTTCGTTAAAACTATTTATGTGGAAAGCGGCTGAATAACGCGATAAAAAAAAGGCTGATCTCTAGATCATCATCATGCTTGAAGTCTGGGTTTTACTACTGGCAATATTGTTTTTTTATTGTAAGAAAATTATAGTCGGTCTAGACCGACTATACGATATCCTATACCATGCATTTAGAGACCCTATCTCTTAGGTCCAACTAATTAAATACAGAAAGTAAGTATATACCAAATTTAAGTGGCATTGTTATTATTTTTTTTGTCATCGGATATTAAAAAGTTCATATCGGATGCTATGAGGGCTATGTCAAAAAATGGACCAATCCTGGCCATATTTGATAAGATCACTTTTTTTTCCAAAAACATATACAAACAAAATTTGAGGAAAATCTGTGCAATAGTTTTGTTGTGTGATCGATTTAAGAGAAGATCGGGTTATCAGCTTCATATGGGGGGCTATGACTAAGAGTTGTCCTATAGGGTTTATTTAACGATCAGTGGATGTAATAAACATACACAAACCCAATTTGACCGAGATCAATATGACAATTTGTATAATATGGCAATTTAAGTCAATCTTATAGGGATCATTTGTATGGGGACGATGTCTGAACATGAACCGATTTTCACCAATTTCAACAGCGTTCATCCTATGGCAAATAAAAGCTTATATACTAAATTTCATCAAAATATATACATATTTGCGACTTGTAGTTGGATTACAAGCTTAACATGGTCACACAGACGGACGGACGGATGGACATCGAAAGTAATTCTGACTCGAACGGTATAACAAAAGATGGTCAAATATGTTTTGCATTGCATTTTCATTGCATCTTTTAAATTGACAAATGAAAACGTATCTGTGGAAGTCGAGCGAAAAACATTTGCCAACATGTTGGCGATTTGATTTAAATTACAAATTACATCATATTTCAACCCGTTTTCATATAACTGACAACAATGTACAATGAAATTGACATTGTGAAAATCAGGCATTAATGTTGTTAAAAACTATTTTATACGATTTTACAGTTAACAATATATTTTTTACAATCCTAGCTAACAAACTTCTGAGCATTCTGTTATCAGTCTTTAAAATTTTTACAGCGCCGTTTATATACATTATATATTATATGTCGTAAATGAACATTTATCGTCTAAGAAAGAATTACTTCTTAGAAAACATTTCGTGTTTTAGAACTAATGCAAAACAAAAACTGCTAATACTATTGTTTGGCCCATAACTTTGATGGCCAGTTTCTGGCTGTGACAAAATATTTGCAATAATTCTAGGAAAAACCTGCTGAGCACTTGGAAAGTCTTGAAGTTTTTGCAGAGCTCAAAGCAGAGCAGTCATAAATGTTATGTAAAATGTATTAAAATATTTTTAAAAATAATATATGTCGAAAGTAAGAGAAACCTTGTTTTTGATATGATTTCATCTAAGTAAGGTAACACGAATTCCAATGGGCTCACAACTTTTAAAAACCAATCCCAGTGCTAGCTGAATTGTTCGTTAGTGTTGCTAAAAGCTATTTTTATACAATTTTACACTTGAAAAAATAATCTATATAGTCCCAGCAGTTTTCTGTGTATATAACGACCCAACATTTCTAAACAAAAGTGTCGTCAAAAATATTTTTTTTAAATTCCTTTAAGAAAAAAATCCATGGGCCATATATATCACATTAAATAACTGTGGCTTTGTTGTAAATTTTTAAATATAGATCACAGAGAATCGATTACTACTTTTTAGTTTGTACTAAAAATGGAAAGGAAAATCGGGTCTTTTGTAAACAACTTTTTGTTTCACAAAAATGTTATTGCTTCGAAGATTGCCATAATTGATTTTATATATTTGAGATATTTAGAATTAATCTTTTTATAAGTCTTTTTATTTATAATTAATTTAATTGTTGACTTAATATTACGACTTTTTTTAATTTTATAAAAATATAAATCTATAAAACATCTGTTTTACCCGTACTGAATTATGCTTAGTAATAAACCGACTCCAAATATTTTGGTGTTTCTGAAAACCATAAATACTGGTTATATCAAAATTTTAATGTTTTCGGTTCAATAACGTCCGAATTAATGACATCCAAATATCATTAGAAAAATAACACAATTTTCAGACTTTAGTGTCACCGTCTTATGTATGTCGTGAGAATACATTTTTTTTTTTTTGGTGTGGTCTGAAAGCTAAAACTATCCTCTGTCGACTCAAGTCAGCTTTAAAAAAATCGGTTGGAAAATGTGGAAAATATAAGAAAGAAAAAAATGGTACATATATATGTCCCATTGGTCGTGAAAGGGTTAAACGAGTCTGATAATTTTTAGAGCTCTAATTCAAATATTATTATTTTGTAGTTTTCGATGAGTTTTTGCAAATATTTTTTTTAATTTTTTAATTTAATTTTTAATTTATAACTTATCAAAAACCTATATGTTCTTTTTACAGGTTGATGTTCTGAAGTGTTGGTAGCGATATCCTTATTATTATATTTTTGCATTAAGCAGGTGTATTTGTGCTGTGTCGAAAATGCTAGTTGGCGTCAAACTTTATCCTCTGATGAAAGTACCATTCAAATAATTAGTTTGTAATTCCAAAACATGATATCACAATGAAGCGAAAAATTTAGTTAAAGTCAAAGTATCAAATTGAATTAGCAAGAATTTAAATAGGATTTGCCTTAACATACAACAATATCGATATTTTGACAATCCTGTCTTTCCGCTTTGGAAATTGTATAATTTCTTTTTAAATGTCTAAAATCATTATTTACTTTATTATATTTTAAACATGTTGTTTTATAAAAAATCATATTATAGTTATTTTAATTTATTTATGTTATTATCAATTTCCTAATTTAATCTATCAAAAACACATAACAATTAAATAAATAAAGAAAAATCCACTGTTCGTCTTTTATTTCCTAAAAAATTTTTAGTTTAAAAAATAAATTTAATTATTATTTATTTATCATCTAGTAGTTTTAAAATACAATACACACACATACACATACATGCATGGCTGGCATATTTTTCGTTTTAAAAAATCACCTTTTCGATTTAAATTTTAGGCCCAAATACCAGGCAACCAGAATTGAACAGCAAGGCATAATTTTATAATTTTTTAAAATATTTAAATTAATAAAGCACACTTTAGGGCTGCTTGAATTATTTGAGTCGCCCTATGTTAGTTTTTTAAATGAACCGGGCGACTCATATAATAATTAATTTTCAGCCTAAAACTATGTGTTATATTTCCTGGTTTTTGTTTATCGAACTAAAATTAATATAAAAAAGAAGCCCTGCTGTTAAATTCTGTTTGCCTGGTATTCAACTTATTGACAAAAATCTGAAAATTTATTTTGCGAGTGAGTAAGTAAGTGTGTTATGGTATGTGTTATCTACATGAATGTGACTGGATGTGACTTACTTATCACTCTTATACATGAATGTACTGAAATTTTTTAAATAAAAAACGGCAAGTGATAATTTTATTTATTTGTTTATTCATTTTATTTGTTTTACAGTACTGCGATTATTATACATAAATAAAAATTATATCAATTAATTACAAAATCATTAATAAATTAGTTAGTTATTGTTCTTTATTCAAATTCAAATTTTTAATTACATTTTCTTAAGAATAAAAATAATAACATAACATAACAAAAATAATGAACATATGAATATGGCATTATGTCGTCATTAATAATAAATTAATTACAAAAATATTAATTATAATAAATAATTAAATAACTAAATTTAAAAATATTAATATATAAATATTAGGGTGGCCCTTAATAAATAAAGTGTCCAAACTCTCGGTTCCACCGTCTAGAAATATGCGAATAGCAAAAAAAAAAACTGAGATATACAAAGTTGTGGGCCAATAAAAAAAATTTAGAGGACCCTCAACGCGACTGAAAATTTCAAGTGTGTTTATATGGGGAAAATTCGACTTTTTCAGATTTTACGAAAATTTCGGTCGACAGTTTAATTTTTTCGACAAGTTGTTGTACGAATCGATATCAGTACTAAATTATCTTTTCTAAAAGCTATGTAACTTCAAAATCAAACAAAAACCCGCCAAGGAGTAAAAAATGCCCCAGACCACTTTTGTGCCAAAAAATTCTAGGTCATGAAATGTGATGAAAATTTTTTCCGCTTTAACAAATTGATTAAAGCCATATTTTTTTTGGTCTTTATACCTATAAGTATTCAGATATGAAGTTTTGTTTTATTACCACGTTGTTGACCTATTGCGAAATGAGACCAAAGATGGAAAATTTTTTGGTAAAATTTTGAAAACTCCTTTTTTAAGTTTTAAAAAATTTTCTTAAACAAAATTAAAAATATTTATTTGGCACTTTAATGTTTTGTTAAATATATGTTGGAGATTAACTGAGTGAATTTTTAAGTAATTTCCTCTACCAGAATTTTTTTACAAAGAATTTTTTTTTTGCGCATTTCGAGAAAAATTAGTTTTTTTTATGAAATATTCAGTAAATGTACTCTTTCTAAATATTTATATAAAAAATTTATCAGTTTTCTACTTTTAAATGTTATATTTTATCTAAATAACGTAGAGTTTCTGAAAAAAATAATATGACCCCATTAACCCATTTGGACTTGGGGTCGCATATGACCCCAAGCTAATGAAAGACAATTTATTAAAAAAATCAAATATTTTGTAAGTGGTGTTGAATTTTTAGACGTGACGCTTAAAATATAATAACCAAATGTGCAAGTCTTCGATGCTTAAAATTTGGAATAAGTCGAATCGATAAATGAAGAAAATATTTATAGATTTTCATAACCCCACGGTTTAATTTCAGAAAATAAGTCCCGAATATTATGTTCTAGAATTTTTAAAATATTATCAACAAGTTTTATCGAAATCCGTCCACAAATATATGTTATTTCGATATTTTGTTCTAACAAAACTGTAAACCTCCTTAAATTTGACCTTTGAGCTTAAAGAGGGACAGTTTATAGTGTTTCAATTTGACCTTAATTTATAAGATTGAGAACTTATATCAAGTAGTACAATTTTTTGACAAAAGATATAGAAAAATATGAAAATACAAAAAAGATGTAGCCTAAAAATGTATGAAAAATCAAATTTTTCTTCAAATCCGCTGAAATAAAAACGCTGCCCTCGCCAAATAAAGAACACTATACCTACAATATTTGGCATTTTTAATCACATGTATTTTGTTAATAGGACCTTAAAGTCGAATCATTGATTTCGGACCTTAAAGTCGAATCATTGATTTCGGAAAATTTCTTGAACAAAACTTTTGAAAAAGTAAAATTGGAGATTTTGAAATATGTATTGCTTAAAAATATGTACCGTTTTGACATTAAGTTAGAACGGCATAACAATAGACGAGATGAAAAATACTACTATATATAGGATCATCTTGGGGATCAGGAGAATGTAAAAATGTTGTTGTTGTAAATTATTTGAATGTCTTTAAAAATATGAACTCGATTTTCTTAATCAAGTGGTCTGCGGCGCATTCATTGCCTGGGGAACTTGATATAACTTGGCTGTTTTTCAACCGATAATAGATTTTGTTGTTTTATTACACAAGATAATTTACTCTAAATTATGGTTTATTAACTAATTTAATTAAAACTGAATTACTAATATTAAAATTTTTTTTAAAAATGATTTTTTTTGATAATTTTTACATACAAAAGCATATTTGAACTTTGAACTCAATGCACGTCCAGAAAGCGTTGTCCGATTTGGCTCAAATTTTGCGCGCTAAAGTTCTAGATCCAGTGTCACAATAATCCGACCCGCACACCTCAAAATTCGGCCACAAATTGTTTTTCATACAAACCGCTGTCACAATAATGTTTATATATAAATCGTCGCTCATTTTATTGAATTTCGCTTCTTATATTTAAAATTTTTCGGGATACTTCATTTAGTTAAAATAAAAACTGTAAAAATGACTTGTTAATTTACTTAAAACCGTATACTTCATCGCTTCACTGATCTTGAATTCTTAAAAGTGGCATTTATGTAGTATTGAAAGAGGAACAATTTTTCACATACTTTCAGAAGTCGAATAAGTCAACATTTTGTAAATTTTCTTTGGACGTTTTGTCTCTTGTTTAATTATCTTTTCGTCCACTTCACGAAGAATTGGTCACTTAATGATTTAATGGCTTCCGGAAGTCATTTTCCATATAGATGTGAATTGTTTACAAATTTGTTTGATGCCTTTAAACCGGAACCTTGATGGCAATCAATAAGCCAATTATAGTTGATGGTCCACAAATCTTCAACCTCCAAAATACATATTGCTGAACGTAGGGCAGTAGTTTTCTAAAAATATAAAATAAAAATGCATTAGCTTAGTTTTAATCTTGAAATGATGTGTTTAAAGTATATAATTCTAAAAATATTTATTTACTAAACTTTGGCTTTGAGCAAATTGTTTAACAATTTCTTAGGAACAGGAAATAATTGGAAAACATTTTAAGTATTTACATATATTTTTTTTTATTGTTATAAATTGAAGCAATTTGCAAAACATTAGTGCTATTTAAGTTTTAAGAATTATTTTTTGAGTAACTTTGAATAAACGATTATTTTCAATTGTAATAATTTGGCCAATTAAAAGGGCTTTTTGTATTACATAATAAAATCAATAAAAAGAAAAAAGAAAATTTGATCATATAAAAAGTAGTTTGAGAAAAGTTCATAAATCTATTGTCAACAAATTTCATGTGCTCTTGAAAGCCTCTAATAGCAAAATGATGAATTAAATACTCAGATGTGAAATACACCTAGGTGAAAAATTTTTGGGAAGATAAAGAATAGCACTGGTCCACAAATTAAAAAAAAAAAAAAATTGACTGCAGAAAGAAGCATGTTTTTAACTAATGTGGATGCGCTGAATTCGAATCTGGGCTATCACGTCTTGTTAATTTTTTATTGCATGCTGGCAGTACTGTAAATCAGTCAATACTGACACTACAATTTTACAATTATTAATTTGACAGAAGCACACATTCATTCTAAATTCTCATAACAGTAGCGTTTAAGCATGTCAGGGAGATCGTGTGATACTGATTCAAGCTAGTTTTGCTTTGTGTGTGGTGAATATTTGGTTGGAAAAAAATGATATGCAATATTAAAATCATTAAAATATGCATATTTACATTATTTTGGTTTTGCTGTCAGAAACTTGGACAAACCGTGGACACCGACAATATTTTGCAATAGTTGCAGAACTTTTTATACAAGTCGCCAAAGGGCAAGAAGATCTATTTCGATTTTTCAATTCCAGTACTTTTTTTTCTGTTTAACAAAAGTTGCTGTATTCAATACGAAAAACCTAAAAAATATTACTTACGCGAAAGTCCCATCGGATTCCAAACCAGCTCAACGTCCACCAAATGATTCATTACCAGTCATACCCAGTGCTACGAGCAGTGAGTCGGAAACATATTTCACCAGCAGTGGTAGTTTGTATGAGGCTGATGATGAACGCCATTTTGTGACTCAAGCTGAGCTGAATGATCTAACTCGGGATTTACATTTAACGAATCAAGATGCAGAATTACTAGCTTCACGCATACAGCAGAGGAATAGAAGCTTGGAATTGGCTGCATATTTTGAAAAGAAACACTCTATTCTATACTGTACTGATGTTGATGGTTTATTTCAAAAAATGAACCAGCTATATGACAGAACTATATGGAGATTATTTATTGAAGGCTCTAAGTACAGTTTAAAGGCTCTTCTTTTGCATAATGAGATTGAAAAGCCATCCATACCAATTGCTCATGTCACTAATACAAAGGAAAATAACGAATCAATGACTGAAATTTTGACATTACTCAAATACAACGATCATAAATGGATGATCTGTGGTGGCCTTAAGGTGTGTGATTTAAATTTCTTTGAATATATAGTATAGACCATCGGTTTCTGGACTGGTATGCAAGGAGGTTTCACAAAATATTGTTGTTTCCTTTATCTATGGGATAGTCGCGCTACATGTCATCATTACGTCAAGACAGTGTAGCCAAAAAGAACTGTGTATTCATCAGGAAAACAAAACATTTCAAATAAACCATTAATTGGTCCAAATGACGTTCTTCTTCCGCCGCTGCACCTAAAATTAGCCCTTTTTAAGAACTTTGTCAAGGCTCTGGACAAAGATGGTGCAGCATTTTAATATTTGTTATCGATTTTTCCTAAAACAATTAACTATCGTGATTTAAAAAAAATAGATTATAATTTGCTACAAGAAAATTTTTATCGTGTTAATTGGAATGATATGTATTTCAGTGCTTCTGTTTATGAGCAAGTTTTATTTTTTGAAAAAAATTTTCAACGTCTTTACAACGATACTGTTCCATTAAGATCAAAGATTCTAACAACAACATCAAAACCATGGTTTTCTAATGTCTTAAAACAACTTATCCACAGCAGGGACTTGGCTTACTCAAGATGGAAGCGCTTTAGAACATCTGAATTAAAACCAAAATATATAGCCGCTAGAAGGATTGTTAATGCCAATTATTTATACAAAAACTATCTCAACAAAATGAAGGAAGATTTCAATCGTGATCCTAAAGCATTTTAAAACTTTGTTAATTCAAAAAGAAAAACTACTGTTTATTCATCTGTAATGAAATTAAACGATATCGAATCTAGTGATGATACTATAATAAGTAACATGTTTGCAGACTTTTTTGCTAGTACATATTCTGTTTCTCAATATTGTTCCAACAGCTATTCATATCCAATAAACACAAATCAAGCTATATCTTTTCCCCTAATTGATAAGGCAGAACTTGTTAATAGCCTGAAGAAATTTAAAGTTTCATTTACTCATGGACCTGATGGAGTACCTAGTTCTATACTCAATTATTGTGCTACTTCCTTGGCAACACCACTGACTCTGTTGTTTAATGCGTCAATAAAAAACGGTTATTTTCCAAAATTTTGGAGAGCTTCTTACATCATTCCATTATTTAAATCTGGAAATAGATCGGATGTTTCTAATTACCGTGGTATTGCTAAACTTAGTGCAATCCCTAAGCTTTTCGAGAAATTTATTACAGATTTTTTGTGCTATCACTCATCGTCAATTTTGTCACCATTTCAACACGGATTTCGTAAAGGATGCTACCGTTACAAATGTGCTTCATTTTACGACAATAATTAACGATGGTTTTGTCAAGAAAAAACAAACAGATGCAGTATACACCGATTTTAGTAAGGATTTCGATAAAGTAAACCATAACCTTCTACTGATCAAATTGGATTTATTAGGTTTAACACCATTAAGCCTTAAATGGATAAAATCATATCTTTCTGAGAGAACACAACGTGTAATGTATAATAATATGTCATCTAAGGATATTACTGTGACTTCTGGTGTTCCTCAAGGCAGTCATCTTGGACCAATTCTTTTCTCCCTTTTCATCAATGATCTTCCAAAAGTGATACATTTTTGCAACGTTTTAATGTACGCTGATGATGTTAAAATTTTTTTAAGTTACTGTCAACATAATGATCATATTCATCTTCAGTCAGATCTCAACAATTTCTTTTCGTGGTGTAACCGTAACCTAATGGAACTAAATTTGAAAAAATGTAAATGTATGCGTTTTTCTAGAAATAACTGTTTTTCCTGCTAACTACTTTTTGGGCGGATATCAGCTTGAATTTGTTGGTACTTTTCTGGATTTAGGGATTCTACTTGATCCTAAATTAAACTTTGTATCTCACGTCACCATGACAGTTAATAAAGCAAGAGGTACACTCGCCTTTATTAAAAGATGGGCAAAAGAATTTATTGATCCTCACATAACCAAACAACTTTTTACATCTCTTGTAAGACCTATTTTAGAATATGGGCCAATAATATGGGATCCCTTCTATAACATTCATATTCAACGAATCGAGTCTGTACAGAAACAATTTCTACTCTTTTGCTTACGTGGCTTACCTTGGAATTCTGCAATTAATCTACCTTCATACGTTGATCGACTAAAATTAATAAAATTACCTACTTTGGAAAGCCGTAGGACTATGCTAAAAGTGACATTTATGATCAACCTAATTAATGGTGAAATCTGTTCTGACTTTCTTGTCAACAATATAACTTTTAATGTTCCTCAACGAGTATCACGCCAATTCCAACCACTCTTTGTTAAATCTTTTCAAACCAACTATGCTTTAGCTGATCCTTTTAAATTTGTTGTGTTTATAATAATCTTTATCAATTAATTGATTTTTCGTTGAACACTGATGTAATTAAGCATAATATCATTATTTTCTTAAATTCCTAACTATTTGTTTTTATTTTTAAATCATTTAATTGTTTCAATATATGTACATATGTAATTATATCATTTATACAGGTCTGTAAGGATTTATTCCATTGACCTAATAAATAAATAAATAAGTAAGAAGTGCAAAAATTGAATATTTTTCTAGTCGTTTTAGTGCCGCAGTTGACTGTAGACAGACATGGAAGCAAATTCGTGAAATTGAAATTGTTAATGTAACTGTCAAGTCGATGCTGATGCACTAAATAACTCATTTACTGATATACCCGTCATACCAATCAATAAAAACTTTTACAACTTTTCATGCTTGAAAACAAGTAATGCCTCAAACAATGTTAATTTTGAATTTTCTTGCGTTAGTCAATCTGATGTCTTTTCAAGTTTTTCGTCTATGAAATCTAACGCAGTGGGCTGTGATAATATGTAATCCAAAGTTTATAAAAATATTGCTGCCATTAGTCTTACCTTATGTGACGTACTTATTTAACACAATTATTATGTCCAGTACTTTTCCATCTAAATGGAAACATGCAAAAATAGTTCCATTACCGAAAACAAATATGGAGTTCAGGCCCATAACTATTTTATGTTATCTATCAAAAGTGCTAGAAAAACTTTTGCACCTGCAAATGAGCTTGTTTATCAAAGAAAACAATTTGTTAACCGATGCACAGTCAGGATTTCGTGCACATCATAGTTGCGTATCTGCTTTGTTGGATGTCTCCGAAAACATACGGAGTGAACTAGATAATGGTAATTTAAATTTTTTGGTGCTTCTTGACCATTCGAAGGCCTTTGATACGGTAGCACATACCATAGCAAACTTTGCATGAAACTCATGCACTTTTTTAAGTTTTCTGATGCCTCAACGAGGCTTCTTTCTTCTTACCTAACAAATCGATGGCAATCCGTTAACGTGAATAACATATGGTCTAATCCTTTAAGACTCATCAGAGGAGTGCCTCAAGGGTCAATACTTGGACCGTTACTTTTTTCAATTTATGCAAATTATCTAGCAAAACAGCTTTCACATTGAAAAATTCACATGTATGCAGATAATGGTCAATTATATCTAAGTAGTCCAATGCAATCTGTTGCCGCTAATATAGCTAGGCTAAACGATGATTTACAAAAGATTTTTCTCTGGGCAACAGCAAATAAGTCAAAGTGCTTGATAATTCATAAAAGAACAACTGATACTGCCATAACTGATGATATTTTAATAAATGGGGAAAAAATAGCAATTGTAAATTCTGTCAAGAACCTTGGGTTGATTTTTAATAGCAACTAGCTGAACCCGGTGTACTTCGCTACCCCTCATACAATGCTTTATACAATATTTATACCATATACCACTATGTGGTTTGGGTATAATGATCGATCAGAATCACTATCTGATTCGATTTAACGATGTCCGTCCGTACGTCCGTTTGTGTGTCCATGTAAAGCTTGTAATCAAACTGCAGGTCGCAAATATGAATATATTTTGACAAAATTTGGTATTTGGTCTTTTAACTGCCATGGGATGAACGCTATTGAAATTGGTGAGAATCGGTCCATGTTCAGACCTAGCCCCCATACAAATGACCCCTATGAAATCAAAATATATTGCCATAAGATCCAAATTATCATACAAATCTTAGTCAAATTGGTTTTGTATGTATATATTACATCCATTAATCAGTAGTCCAAAAATGATCCCTATTGGACAACTCTTAGTCATAGGCCCCATATAGAGCTGCTTCCCGATCTTCACTTAAATCTATCAAAAAACAAAAATATTGCACTGATTCTTCTCAAATTTTGTTTGTATATAATTTTGCAAAATACAAGAGACTTTACCAAACATGGTCAGGATCGGTCCATTTTTAGGCCTAGTCCCCATATAGATATATAGATATGCAGCCGAAAAAATTAATAAATATCCCACTCAAATTTGGTTTATGCTTATTTTCTATATCCAGTTAGTTGGGCCTGAGAGATAGGGTCTCTAAACGCATGGTATAGGGTATCGTATAGTCGGTCTAGACCGACTATAATTTTCTTACTTGTTTTAGTTTGTCCATCTGGAGCATAAACATATAAGTCGGTGGGTTTCCCTATACGTGAGCATGCAACATAATGCTGTCCTTGCGAGAAACATGGATTTGCTAAACTTAAGCCGCAAACTTGAAGAGATTGACCTTGAGCTTTGTTAACAGTCATCGCAAACGCCAATCAAACAGGAAACTGTAATCGTTTGAAGTCGAATGGTAAATCAGTTGGGATCATTGGAATGCGTGGCAAAAGTACATCTGTTCCTTTATATTTTCCTGTTACAATGGTCGCTTCTATTAAATTATTTAGCATTTTTTTTACTGCAAGTCGAGTGCCATTGCAAAGCCGTGGTGGATCGATATTGCGCAGCAAAATAATGGGCACTCCAATTTTGAGTTGTAGCACATGTGTTGGAAAGCCTGGCACATCGAGTGAATTCAAGAGCTCAACAGGATAATTAACGGCATCTTCTGCTCTCGTAACAGTATCGATAGACTTGTACGTTGTTGCAGTTTCATTGATTTTGTTAAAAATGGCAAGTAACGCTCGTTCACATAGCCTTCCTTGTTTTTGAAATTGCAATCAATATTGGGAAATACACTATTGATTAATTCTTCAACAGATAGTGCCATTTTACAAAAGTCAGGTGGAAATGTGATACAGTTTGTTGTTGGATCAGTTAGCATTTTTCCGTTTCCTAAATCCAGCAACTGCTTTGAAAGTCGGGAAGTTGATGCATCGCGTTGTAGTTGCACAGAATATACAAAATTGGGTGTAGTGAGTGAAAGTTTCATACGGTGAAAGTTTAAGAAAGAATGGTGTACAGGTCTGGCTTCCTACAAATCGGAAACAAAGGGACGTGGCCCGCCGACTTACCTATTAAAGAAAACACCTTATTTAGCAAATCAATCCATGCCAAATATTGAGTTATATAGGCGGGGCCTCGCCCCTTTGACCACTATTATGGATTTTAATTTTTCTAAAAAGTTTTCTTATAGTACTATTTCTATTAATTTCAATACGATATATACCAAATATCATCGCCGTAGGTAAAAAAATGGCCGAGATATGACGATTTTAAATTTTGGGTAATATGGGCGGGACCACGCCCCATTGCACACTAACAACTATATAGTTAAGGACTTGTTATTTCGCAAAAATATCCTTTTGTGAAAATTTCATGACGATCCTTCCAGTAGTTTAGAAGATATTCTGATTTTTTTTCTAAAAAGGGGCGTGGTCCCGCCCACTTTTCTTCTGGTATGTATTTCTATTCATGTCAGTACCATATATACCAAATATGATCGCCGTAGGTCAATAAATTCCTGAGATATGACTATTTAAAATTTTGGGTTATATGGACGTGGCATCGCCCCTTTGTCCAATCGAAAATTTTATAGAGCCTATTATTCCTACCAGAGTCACAGTAACACGGTGTGAAAATTTCAGGAAGATCGGTTCAGGGCTTTGGCCTCCTATAAAGCACATATTGAAAGCAGATTAATTATAATTTAAGGTAAAATGGGGCGAAAAAGGGGGATTTGGTAATAAAAAAATGTATGGCTACCTTACCTGTAGATAAAAAGTGTATAAAACTTTAGGTAAATAGATATTAAAAAAAAAGTATTTTGTATAGCAAACATTGTTAGTGGTATAAGTATCTGAATTAAAAGAAAGGTGGCGGTGAAGTGGGCGTGGTTCATAGCTATATGGCGACGTTAACAGTATTAAGAGCAATATACTACCAAATAAAAAAAATCCGTTGGAAGGAACAAATTTGTACAGAGAACAAAAAGTTTAAGACTTTCAAACAAAATTTGGCGTGAAAAGGGGCGAGAAAGGGGGCGTGGCGTAAGAAATGTTTATTTCTACCTCGTCTGGAGTATAATGTGTATACAATTTGAAGTAAATCTGTTAAAAACTATATGGGAGCAATTACGTAATTTTAAAAAAGTGGGCGTAAAAGTGGGCGTGGTCTAAAAAAAAGTACCCTATTAATCATGCCAGAGTCCCGGTTAAATGCTGTGAAAATTTCAGGAAGATCGGTCCAGAGGTTTGGTCTCCTATAAGGTACAAACAAACAAAAAAAATAAACAAACACACATTCCATTTTATATATGTATATAGATTTAACATGGACAAATCATGTAAACGTACTAGTCGGACAAACTTACAATAAGTTAAGGACGCTTTGGTCATCGCAATATTTCACCCCTTTACGAATAAGAATTCTACTCGCTAAGACATATCTAATTCCAAGTTTAATTTATGGATGTGAGCTTTTTGCAACCTGCGATTCTACCAGCAAAAGAAGACTTAACGTTATCTTCAACAATGTTATTAGATATGTGTATGCATTACGAAAGCATTCTCAAGTCTCCCACATTTTAATAAATCTTTATGGCGTCTTGTTTGATAGCCTTCTTAAGATCCGTGTACTTCGTTATCTACACAAAATTATCTATACACAAACCCCACTATACCTTTTCGAAAAAATTCGGTTTGCAAGATCCCAAAGAGGAAAAAACATTATTATTCCATTTCACCGTTGTCTTGCATCTGAAGCAGTTTTACTTGTATGCTTCACGTCTTTGGAATATTCTTCCACATACCCAACAACTTAATAACAACGCAAATAGTTTTAAGCAGTTTTTATTTAAATTTTTTGAACAAGCTTAAATGTAATTTACTATATGTGTATTTTTTTTTTAATAATCGTTCTACTATATGTTTGCATTAATGTAATTTTTGGATATTGAATTCCTGTACTTTAAATATAAGATTAAATCTTGTTGTACAGGAAATGGAAAATAAATAAATAAATAAAAAAAAAAAAAAAAATTCATATGCTAATTTAAAGAATTCATATTTGTTGGCCCTCAGATCAGGTAGCTATTGAATGATGACAATTTCTCACAATGTTTGTTGGAAAAAGAATATGCAGCCTGGAAATCTTTCAAGAGCATCGTGGACTATTCTTGGAAACAATAAGAGTGAAACAAGTGCTGAATTATTGAAAAATTATCACGAATTAGGTGCACGAATGTCACTCAAAATGAATTTTCTACATTCGCATTTAGATTTTTTCCACAAAATCTAGGTGCGGTGAGCGACGAACAAGGGGAGCGTGCTTACCAAGATATAATCAAAATTTAAAGAAATTATCAATGATTTTGGGACAAAAGCATGCTGGGAGACTACCGCTGGACTCTAATACGAGAAACCGAACCAACAAAATAAAAAAGACGTTCAAATAACGCCATTCACTTTTGAAATTTCTTTGATTTTTAAATAAACTATTGACTTTTTATGTAAAAAACGAATAAAAACATTTTTTTATATCTCGAAAACCTGATGTGATAGAGAAAAGCCAATTACAGATTCGAATTCAGCCCACCAAATTACCTCAGGAAAGATATTTGGTTGCTCCAGTATAAAAACTTGTTGGTTAGTGTAGTTAAGGCCTTGTGGCACCAATATGTGTATTCTATCCAATTGCCGTTAATAAATCAATTACTGCAAAGCTTGACTATTTAATTAATACAACTCTAAGGAATGATTCCTTTAAAATTGGGTAAAATTCAAAAGAAACTAGGACCCAATATGATGTTATTTAAATATTTATTCTGCTGTTTGTAGCTACCAAAAATATTTGACCTAGACCTACCTTTTATTATAGCGATCGACTCAGAATCCCTCCATACATTCGTCTGTCTGTCTTTCTGTCTGTCTGTCCGTCTGTCTGTTCGTATGCCTATGTAAACATTCTGATCAGACTGCAGGTCCCAAATATAAACATGTTTTGATATTTAAAAAGGGTGTTTGCAAATTTATATAATCATATACAGGGTGTTTGCATTTTAAACTACTGGTTATTTCGAGTATGGCAATATCAATATTAGCTGTGTTATGACAAGAAGTTAGCTTACGCAATGAGTCGTTTTCGGTTGGAGGATGATGAGCATTTTTACCGAAAAATCATCTCTTCTGGTGATATTTATTCTCATTTCGGTGATTACGTCAACAAGTAAAATTGTCGTATCTGAGGTATTGAAAATCCATACTGCCGAAAAACCAATGCACCCTGAATGATGTACTGTTTGGTGTGGCTTTAGCGCCGGCGCTATAATTGGGTAACTTTTCTTGGATGATGTGGAAGGCAAAATCGTTAAAGTGAACGCTGAGCGCCACCTTCTAATGCTAACTGATTATGTGTAGCCCATTTTGAACAGAATGGCGCAACATGCCACACAAGTCGGGAAACAATCGATGTTTTAAGTGAAAACCGTTTATCATTGGCTACCGCGCAGCTGGGATCTCACCCCGTCGGACTAATATTTGTGCGGACTGTTAAGGATCAGTGTTACGCTAATCGCCCAGCCTCGATTGAGGAACAGCAAACTGAATTTACAGCAATCATCGGTAAAATACAGCTCCATACTGTCGATAATGTACTGAAAAATTGAGTTGCTCATATGGTCTACTGCAGTACCAGGCATGGGGGTTAATCATTACATTTTGTAATTAATTATATACTCAATTACAAATGGCATGTAATTGTAATTGAAAAAAACTCAATTACAATTACATGTAATTTTAATTAAGCTGAAGCAAAAAATTCAATTACAAAAAAATGTAATTGTAATTGAGAAAATATCAATTACAAATAACATGTAATTGTAATTGAAATAATATCAATTACTAATTAAATGTAATTGAAATTGAAAATTTTTCCCTTACAATTACATTTAATTGAAGAAAGAAATTGGTTTTAAGAAGAAAACTGTAATCATTATATTTAACATTAATTATAATAAGAGAATTCAATAAGAACGAAAATAATAATAATAATAACAATAACGATAGTGATAATAACAATGAAAATAATAAACACAATTCAACCAATAATAACAATAATAATTATAGTACTAACAGCGATCTTATTTATTTATGATGTATAAGATAAGGTTGCTTTTAATTCAGAATATATCAAAAATATACACTTTTCGAAAAAAGTACAAATAAAGTGCGACATTTTTTGTCAGAAAAGAAAACAGCATAAGATCCTTTATAACATGCGAAAATAAAAATTAAAAAAAAATTCAAACATATAGTTATAAACACATTACAAGTAACTTATTATTTTTACTTTGAAAGTAATCCAGTATTCAAAGAGCTACCATGTAATATAAGTAGCTATGTAACATATTATTAGTAACTCATTATTTTAAGTTTAGAAGTAATGGAGTGAGCGGGGGTAGGTCATTATTGGTAATGCAAAAAGCAATGAGCTGCTATTACTAAATTTTTCCTGGGATATTAAAAAAATATAAATTTAACTTGTTAATGTTTTAAAACAATCACCCGAACATGAACCCTGTATAATATTATGTAGTTTAATTTTGAGGCCTAAGCGGATAAAAGAAAAAAAAATAACTTCAAATAATACAGAGAGTAAAACAGAGTAAATTAATAATCGCTCAATGATCAAAAATAATTAAATATTCTGCGAAAAAAATAGTATTGTTATCGAGATAATGAAGTTTTCGAATAAAAAGTAATAAAAGATAATATTTTATTTCTCTTAATTATGAGTTGTTACTAACCAATAAAATGCATTTAATTGTATTTTTTGCTTTTTTTTCGATCTCTACCTAAATACATCAGTAATTTTATTTAACTTAATTGTTCAGAAATGTAATTAATTACAAATTTGTCCAATTATTTTCCTTGAATTACAATTACAAATTACATGTAATAGCAAATTGAAAATTTTCAATTACAATTACATGTAATTAGTAATTGATTTGACAATTGATATGATATGACATTTACAAGTAATTGCAATTTTTTTGATCCTTCATTTCAATCAATTACTAATTACATGTAATTTAATTGTAATTGAAATGTAATTGAAATCCCCCAAGTCTGTGCAGTATCAGCCGAGGAAGTCACTTGAATGAAATACTGCTCAATAATTAACCGTAAGGATTGTACTTTCGAATAAATAAAATAAAATAGAATAAAAAATATATTTGTTTTTTTATCTATGTATGGTCCACTTTGTGTAGATGTCGGTGAATTTTGGTTTTTGTGTTTTTTAAAAACATAAATAAATACTCCAAGAATAAAGCCTGTAGGGCCATTTTTAGTCATAGATTTTAGTTTACTTAAATCTATTAAAAAAAAAAAAAATGACAAATTCTGTTATAATTTTTTTTTAGTAAATTAAGTGTCTTTACTAAATGTGGTAATTCGGCACAAAAGGTTGGTCGCAGTGCATAGAGCCTTCTTAATCTAAATGTGGTAATGCTCGGTCCATTTTTTTACCTGGTCCCCATAGAAAAATTTAATCCGCAAATTAAAAATATTGCCACACAAACTTGATTTATTTTTATTTCCATTTTCTAATAATGACCTGAGTAAAGCTGGATCTAAGACCATTCCTCGAAAATCATGGTCTAAGCCGACTATAATTTTTTTAATTTTCTTATAAAATTTTATAAAATAAAACCATAAAGCTTAATTTATACAAAAACAACATCATAATATTTTTCGCAGTCAATCTGTTTTCTGGTTTTTCCGAATGTCCTTCAGCAAGTTTTTGTCAGTCTAAATGTCATGGCTTTGGAAAGCATTCTTCCTTTTGTTTCAAAATCATTAGCAGCCTGTTTACTCTTTCTTCTTCAAATTGCTTTTTATGTATTTTTTTTTCTTAACAAATTCAGTATTATTTTCCCTGAACAAATTTAAGTTTTTTGCAGCATAATGAGGTAAAGCTAAATAAGGCTAATAAAGTGAATTCACTGTGGGGTTTTGTTATAAATAAAGATGACATTAACAAATTGCCTGTCAGAGAAGATATTGTGAACCAGACTTTCCAACGCCATTAGAAGTTTCCTTATCTGGAAATATCGCTCCTTCAAAAGCAATGAAGAATTGAGTATTACGTACGTTTCGTCATTCATAAAAGCGCCGCCATTTTTTTTTTTTAAAGTTCATAACACTTTCTTGATCTGTTTTTAATGACATTAGTTTGCTTTTTTGAGACTTTTGGCACTATAGCAAAACAAGATAGTTTTTTGTTGGGGTCTGCCGTTGTTACTGTTATTACTATTATTGCGTGGGTAATTGTACCTTCCACGATATTGTCTGTAGTTATTATTTCGGTTAAACTTCTGCCCGAAATACAATACGGCATTTTGTTGCCCTGTTGCTTCAGTGCAACTGTTTATGAATTTGCCAACGGCCTCATTCATGTTACTGAATTGGCCTGCTTCCATGATAAGTTTAACTTTATCGATGGTGCAATTTTTGGTTAGTGCCTTTACAGCAACCTGTGTTGAATATTTACATGCCAATTCGCATGGCAAACCATCTGATAAATAGGCATTTTCTAATGACTTCGTTAAATTCTCTATTTCACTGCAATAGTTATTGGCAGTTTTATTGTTTTGTCGGGTATTCATTATTTTTGCTGTCAATACCTCAACCGACTCGCCCTTTACTGAGTTTTTTAGTTTATGTATTATCTCAGTAATGGTTTGTTCATTACCTATTAAATTTCTTGCACTTCCCTTTAACTTTGTTTTTATTAAAGAGACTGCGATAGATTCGTGGTCACCTTTGATGGATTCTATTAACTGTAACGAGTCTATAAAGGAACGTAAATTTTCTGGTTTTCCATCAAATTCTATGATCAGCTTTGAAGCTGTGTTCAGAAAGTCAACGACTGTTTGTGTCATTTTTACTTCTGTACTTTCCAAAGAGGTTCCAATATTCTCTGAATTTTCAGTTTCTACTAAGAATTTTACCTCTTCGTGTAGTGTATCTGGTAATTTTACCTTAACACCCTTCTTAGATGATATAATCAGGATTCTAGTCTTGACATCTAAGAAAAAACTTTCAGCAGCTGTCCTATGTGGTGTCGTGAGTCTGTTATAATTTGCATTTAGCAAAACCCTGGTTTGTTCTAACTTTTCGCATAAGATTCTAATATGTTTTATTATTGTTTCTCTTTTGTGCTTCTATCTATATTTAAACATTTATAAGATTTGTCGAACTCCTCTTTGATTAGTCTCACCTTCTGAATTATTTCTTGCCAATCCATGGGAAAATTATTTAAATTTTGTTTAAGTCATTGGCTCTGCTCAAATATTTCTTTTTTAATTTCTTGGTGTTTAAGGCATAAATATGTAATGCAAAATTTAAGCTAATCAGTACGGTTATTATTAGTAAACAACACTCAATTAATTTTAGGTCGATTGAGTCTTCTTTTATTTCTACTTCATTAATAACATTTGCATTGGGATTCTCTATTTTTGATCGACGACCTCCCATTTTCCTTCGCTATTTATTTTGTATTTTTTCTATTATTTATTTCTATTAAATATTTTTCTGACTGCCTCAATAATTTAACCGAATCTTATATCTTGCTAATTATATATCTTCCCTAGTAATTCATTATTTTTATCAATAGCTTATACTATTTTACATGCATCAGTTTTATTTATGTATATATGTATTTAATTTATAAAATATAAAATATTTCATTCTAATTTAATATCTGTTTTTTTTTTTTTCAACAGCATAATTACCATAGTGTTTTTGTTTTTATATATATAATAGCATCAAGATTAAATATAACCTTTTCAAAAAAAAAAATAGATTAATTGAACTGCATTCCTTACAAATTACTGTTTTTATTTTCTATTTCAAAATTTTTTTTTTTTTATTTATTTATTTATTTGTTTGCCAAGAGCGGTTAACGCTTTCTGGCCTACGGGTGCATAACGGGATGCTCCACTTTTTTTTTTTTTTTTTTTTTTTTGTAAAACTAGGATGAACTACCTGTTCGCTGTTTTATTAGATGATCAATATCATCAATTTTCGCCCAGAGTCTCGTAGCCTGGTCCCACGGTGGTGGTGTTTCGTTGAGGATTCTTAATAGAATTGCCTTTTCTCTTCTAAGTCTGGCGACGTAGCCGCCTCTCCTCTTTTTTTTTCGTCACCAGTGGTATTTTGGCTTGTTCTTCCTTTGTTTTCTGCTGGACCGTCCTTCTTCTGTATTCTTCTATAGTGATCGGTTTTGGCCCTTCCGCCATTGATTTTGCAATCTCCACTGTCTTTAGGCCAGACAGTATCTTCCTTCAACGCAGCTGATTATTATATTATGCGATTTTTTTTTTTTTTTTTTATTATTTTCAGGATTGCTCAATTTGAGAGCATAATCCTTGTATTATATATATGTATATATTTTTTTTTCGTAATATATATATATTTTTTTTTTACAATGCTCATCTAAGGAGCACTGGCAGGATCGCCATATAGCAAAACAAGATAGTTTTTTAGTTTAAATAGTATTTATTGTTTATTTATACTTCAGCTCTATCTAGGAGCTAAATTATTAATGATTAATGCTAATTATTAATGATTAATGCTAAATTATTAATGGTTTAGCTCCTAGATAGAGCTGAAGTATATATAAACAATAAATACTATTTAAACTAAAAAACTATCTTGTTTTGCTATAGCACCTTGGATTTCTTTTGCTTTTTTTCCAAAATCTCTGATGCCGACTTCTTACTTGGCTGTTAATTTTTTGCTCCTGTTGTTCCTTGGTTCCTCGATACAGATAAAAATTCAAAACAACTCCAGAACATTATCCACAGTATGAAAATATCAATTATTAAAAATCAATTTAGCTTTGCCCTCGATTTGCTAACATTTAATTTTCTTCGTTTGAATTCATGCATTTTATCATCATATCAAAAATTACTCCAAATGTAATCTAAACACAATTATTAGAGGTTTTTTAATATTTGGCTGTAAAAATTTTAATTTAAATTCCAGCAGTTGGGCCCTTAACCTACTTTGATTTCTATCAATTTGAAACAAACAACTCCGTATTAATTACATTTTTGTTGAATTTAAAGCAAGTTTAAGGTAATTAAAGTCAGTTGGGGTTGGGATGAAAATATATTGTAAATGGTCTTATTTTAGAGGTTCACAACTAAGAATTGGTAACACTGTTTTATTTGACAACCGAGTTATTAGCTGATCGTTGATTTTTTTTTAATTTGGTTTGCCATTTCATCATTAATAGACCTATTTTGTTGAAATTTTCTATCAAAATAATGTTTCTGTTCGTCAACTTCCATTTTATGGTAGTTATAATCATATATCAGTGCGGCTAATTGGAATAACTATGGATCGTTTTCGTTCCACGTTTACTCTTAATGATAACATACATCCCGTAAGACGCCAAACAGTGCGCACCGAACATGCTGTAGCCGCTGTATAGCAAATCATTGACAAATTGGAATATGTCCATTAGCGTGGTGCTACGTTACATGGACATTTTTAAATGGTGTCCTGTTTATTTCCAATTCGGGACAATCGGATAAAGAAAAATCGTGCTGGAAAATATGACTCTTTTTTAGATTTTACGAAAATTTCGTTCTATAGTTTAATTTTTTCAACAAGCTGTTAGTTATATGAACCGACTTCATATAAATTAAATTATCTTTTCAAAAAGTTATATAACTTCAAAATCAGATAAAAAATCCCAAGAAAAAGCAAATGTCCCAGAGCACTTTTGTGCCAAAAAAAAAAAAAAAAAAAAAAACAGTAGGTCGTAAAATTTGGCGGCGCTTTTGACTTAATCATCCAAAACTAGTTTGAGGTTATTAGTGGCGCTAAGTCCAAATTGGTATATTACGACAAATTATTTTTTTCGCCTATCCCAAACTTATAACAATGAAATAAAATATTTAAAATTAGAAAAATAATTAATTTTTTATACAAAGTATTAATATATTTAAATATTTAAGTATTTAAATATTTCACAAAAATTTTTGTCGTAATTCCCAAAAAAAAAAAAATCTTGTAAAAAAAATTCTAGGGAATGGATCTACCTAAAAATGCACACAGTTAATCTATAACATGTATTTAACAAAACCTTAATGTGCCAGATTCATTTTTTTTTTTTATTTTGTTTAAGAAAATTTTTTAAAACTTGAAAAAAGAGTTTTCAAAATTTTATAAAAAAAATTACCATTTTCGGTCTCATAGATTAACAGCGTGGCAATAAAACAAAACAATACTTCGTATCTGAGTACTTATAAGTATCAAAAAAAAAAAATTATAACTTTAATCAATTTCTTAAAGTCGAAAAAAGTGCCGTCAAATTTTATGACCAAGTGTTTTTTTTTTTGCACAAAAGTGGTCTGGGGCATTTACTATTTCTTGGCGAGTTATTCGATTTTGAAGTTATAAAGCTTTTTGAAAATATAATTTAATTTATATGAAACCGATTCATAAAACAACTTGTTGAAAAAATAAAACTATAGAACGAGATTATCGTAAAATCTCAAAAAAAAAGTCATATATTCCCCATATAAACACACTTGAAATTTTCAATCGATTTCCGCCGCGATTTTTCTTTATCCGATTTTCCCAAAACTTCACATTTATTAGTTTTATATAGAAAGGAAACAAATTGGACCCCGCAGCTCCCCAAAATCGCATATTCATTTTTAAGGATCACTCTAATGTCCATCTACTTTATGGAAGATGTTAAGAAACCATCTTGGTTTACGAGCTTTTATGATTGAACTTGTGCAAGAATTAAAGACAAATGAGCATCGTATCCGCAGGCAATTCGGTCAATGGGCTGAAGTACAAATTGATATTGGTTTTGATTTTCCATACAAAATTTTTGTTTAGCGATGAAACTCATTTTGGATGGAACGGGTACATTAATTTGTCGAATTTGGAGTGAAGATATCCACAGAAAATTACTGTTTGGTGCGCAGAGTCCGTGGTTCATATGTCTTCAAAAACGATGATGTGCAAAATTTTACTGTCAACTGTAAACGGTATAGAGAAATGATTACAAGTTTTTTCGTACCACAATTATTTGGCATTTACCTTACTGACATTTGGTTTCCACAGGACGGAGCTACATGCCATACAGCGCACGCTACAAATAATTTACTCAAAAAACTTTTATGAACGAATAATATCACGTAATGATCCTGTTCATTGGCCACCAAGATCGTGTGATTTTACGCAATTGGATTATTTTCTTTGGGGTTAGGTAAAGTCACTCGTCTACACCGATAAACCAGAGACAATTGAATACCTGGAAAACAACAATCGACGAGTTATTGGTGAAATGTGCGCAAATGCCATGAAAACTATGTGCAAATTGCAGTTCCAGATTGAGCCACACATACGCCAGTAGGGGTGGTCACATGGCCCAAATCACATTAATGGCATAAAGTGATCGATCCAATAAAGCTATATTGATATTGTAAATATCTTTCTTTGCTTTGTTTTACTTTGAAGTTCTACAATTCATTGAAAGAGAACGTCATTTTGATTTTGAAATCGAGGAGTATTTAATCTAAAATATTAATAGGCTAGGCGACTTTTTGTTACCGATGTTTTGTTCTACCGTTTTATCTCGATTTTGACTGAACGTATATTATTTGAAAGATATTTATTTTAAGCTGTTCACCAGATTTACAAATTTTTAAAATGTTTCCTTTATTTTGAGTAAATTGCATTTAAAGTTGCTACTAACACATACATAAAATTATACATATGCTATGTGTGCGTTTAAAAAATTTGTTATTGTGTTTGCTAATGAGTTTGTTATCTTCATTCACAATAATAAACCAAAAAAGTGTTGGTTTGTGAATTAGCTAAGTTGAGAAATAAAGTTGCCTAGCAATTGCACTCGAATTTCGAGCGCTGGAATCTGCTAGTATAAATTAAAGTTTTAACCTCTTTATAAACATTGTTATTCATAGTCTTATTTTTCCACTTCAATCATCTGATACTTTTTGATCATATCGATTCAGTTATTTAATGTATCTATACTATTTACCTCTTCATATGTGCGGATCACTATGTGACAGATAAAGTTATGATATTCGATTTATTTTCGAACATCTTCAGAATGTCAGTTGACTAAAACTGTTTTATATGCATATACATATTACCATTAAAAGTTTTTTCTAACGAAATATTTTATCTCATCCCTAAGGACGAAGAATGAATGTGTTTTGAAACCGTATTACGCCATTAAAAGAAATATATATTGAAGTTTACTTATATACAAGGAAAAGTTTATTTATTTAGGGAAAACATGAATTTTTCTCCGTGTATGTTAACTGTATAGATGCAAATGTAGCAAATACAACAATACACTTTATAAATAGTGTAAATAAATGTTACAAATATACAAATCGTCATCAGCAGTGCAGATGTTGATATTCGTGCTCCGTATTTTTGTAACAACAACAGCAACAACATAAAATTGTCAAACAAATTTCCATAAATATGCAATAAGTCGAATAAAACCAGCACACATTTACAGACATTGACAGAAAATATCAGCAAGATAGAAACAAAAAAAAAAAAAACAAAAAACAGCAACAATTTGAAACACAACACAACTTGTTTGTACAAATGTATTTGTATATGTAAATTAGTGTGTCAATTATATGAATGGAATATTTTGTACATAAATATTTAAATAGGAAATTTTCAAATAATCCCATGCGTCAATATGTCTATAATCTTCGAGGGACTTAAATAAAAAGCTAAGGCATTCCAAGATTAGTCGGTAAGGAATTGATTGAATGAAGTATTTAATTTATCTTTATATCCTGCACCATGAGCTTCTTAAAGGTGCTATAACATGACGTGTTTTTTACATATGTTCTGTCAAATTTTCCCACTATAAAAGTTATACACATTGTGTGATGTACAATGCATATGGAAAGTCACATGTAAATTTTTTAATTAGAACAGGTTCTATTTTGACATGACAAAACATATAAAAATACGACATTGCTTGTGGTGAAAGAAAAACAGAGTAAATTAACCCTCTAACCGGCGAATCCGCCTTTAGACGGCGTATATTAAATGTGTTGCTACGCTGCTTTACTTTTTTTGTTGTTCCATTATAATGGTAACTATGAGTAAAGAAATACACAATTAACTTACTGTGACAAATAAACACGTGCATTTGTCTTTCGGTTGTGAGCAGTTGATAGCTAAAATCATATTTTTAGCAAAAGTGTGAAAAATAATTATTTGTGGTGAAAGTGAAACTTTGAAAAAAAAATGTCTTTTCATTTAGTATTTGTGCGCCATAAAATTATATTCTTAAAGCTAAATATATTTTTTTTTTGTTTTCACTGGTTTATTTACCAGGTTTTTTTGGAAAACTAATCTTTTTTTAATTAAAAATTGAACACCTCCTAAAGGCGGACCTGCCGGTTGCAAGCAAGTTTTGCATATAAAATTTTCCGCTTTTTATAGTTATTTTTTTTTCTTTTCTATAAACATTTTTCAGTTTCAACCATTTTAGGAAATAATTTATCTTTAAAAAATGTCCCAACAAAGGAAAACATTAAATTTTTCGAAAATGACTGATGAGGAGATTGAAGCACTTACGGCAGAATCAGTAGAAGGTTCTGAATTTGAAGATGATTTTGACTTTAACGAGGATGATGACTAGGAAGATCCAGATTTTCAATTATCAGATAAAGATTTTGCTCGAATGGACGATCATACTGTAGAATTAGATAATGCAGACAATTCTTTTCTGAATTTTCTGTAAATTTAAAATATTTTGTGGAGAAAACAATGGCTTCAACTTGAAAGAAAAGTTGTAGTTTTTCAAGGAGAAAGACAATTACCACAAGAATTCAAAGAACTAAACACGCCCTTCCGTTGTTTTACGTAATTTTTCAATGAAGATTTGTTGAACGAAATTGTTTATCAAAGTAACCTCTATGCAAAAAAACAAGACTTATCTATTAAGTTTAATTTGTCAACAGCTGACTTAAAAAAATACATTGGCTTTTTAATACCGTTATCCGAGTGTTGAGAGTTACTGGGCAAAACATTGCTTGGAGGCAGTACGAACTACAATGACATTAAAACAATTTTTGCAATTAGAAAATATCTTCATTTCAATGACAGTACGCAAATGAAGAAACCACAAAAGGTAGGATTTGACCAGCTGTACCAAATTCAACCAGTTATTGACAAATTGAACAAACAATTTGATTCAGTACCAAAAACACCTCGGCTTTGTATTGATGAACAAATGTGTTGACAAAACTTCGGCAATATATGCCGACAAAGCCACACAAATATGGCATAAAACTTTTTGTACTTTGTGACTCATATGGCTGGCGATAATGAAATAATACACAATGCGCCTGACTTAGGAGCAACAGCTAATGTGGTTATACGATTATCAAATACAATTCCTGATTTCAAAATCATATATTGTATTTTGATAGTTTTTATACTTCCCTGCCACTTCTTGTTTATTTACGGACCAGAGGTATTTATGCATTGGGAACTGTTTGATCGAATAGGATACTTAACTGCAAGCTAACAAAAGAAGCGGACTTAAAAAGTAAAGAGCGTGGATATTCAGAGGAGTTTGTTGCCTGCGCATTTGGTATTGACATTTCCTGTGTAAAATGGAAAGACACAAAATGTGTACGGCTAGTATCCACTTATGCTGGGATTTAACCTTTTAAAACCAATATTAGCGACATACAACCCTTGAAAACACGCCGTTATGATCGGACCAGTAAATCCTACGTTGAAGTAGACTGCCCCAATATAATAAAAGAATACAATCGCCATATGGGTGGCGTTGATTTAATGGACAGTTTATTAGGACGTTACCATATCAGAATGAAAGCGAAGACTTTGCGTTTATTTTATCATCTGATTGATATGTCATTGGTAAATGCATATCTCCTTTTCCAACGCATTCATGGAATGGATTGCAACAATAGTCTGCATTAAAATTACCAGACTTCCGCATTGAAGTGGCGGATGTGTTTTGCCATTATGAAAACACTAGCACCAAAAATGCTGTTGGAAGACCTCAAAACCATTGTTTAATAACTCAGTTAATTTTAACCAGATTTTTTAAACCAAAGCTGCATTTTACTCATAAGTAAACATACTTTTATAATAAGTCCATAAATTATACGGTTCCTAAATAAAAAAATGTGTAAAAACATCTCCAAATTTGAAAAATTGAGAATATTTTTAAACAAAATGAGTTTGCTGGAGGAATACGCACAGATGTCTCAATATTACTTAAATATCGTGTTCATATCTTCGAAAGATCTCAGTTTCTTGTTCCGCTAGATCCGCTGAGAAATTCAAAATCGGTCGATATTCAACAAAGTTACTGGATTATAAGTGCAAAAGGGCCAAAAAACCGGTTTTTTACCCGTAACTCTTTTTAAAGGTTTTTCGGAAATTTCAAGGACAGGGTTTTGTTGTACTCGACAAGACCTATCAAAAAAAAAAAAAGATATTGCATCCCAGGTATTTTTTTCTGTCACACAGTGGAAGCAATAAAAAGTATCCCATGGCAGATGGAACTGTCTTCGCCTTCTTTGAACACAATTCTCCCATATCAGTTCACTGTTGCTTTGTCTCAGGTGTGAAGTGGTGGACCCATATGTCATCCGTGGTTATAAATCGACTTACAAGCTCGGCTCGGTGAAACACCGCCAACCACTCTAACGTTTTTGTTCTATTGTCAGCAAACGCGGCACTCACCTTGTGGACAGCATTCTCATCTCCAAAATTTCGGTCATTATGCGATGTATTACACCTTTTGAAATACCTTTCATTTCAGCTAGCTCACGCACCTCGAACCGACGATAATTCAATATAATTTTGTGGATTTTTTATAACCGGTTCAGGTGTGGCCATCTCTTTTGGTCGACTAGTACGGTGTTCGTCTTGGCAGCTCATCCGGCCTCTTTTAACTTTGTCGCCCAAAATTTTATAGTCGTAAAAGAAGGAGCTGACTCTCTCAGAGTAGAACTTAGCTCAGCTTTAATATTAAAAGTATTGAATTACGTTTACATTTGATGGCTCTAAAACAAAAAAAAAAAACAAAAAAATATACCAAACAACGTGGCGTCTTGAAACTTAAAACATGTGTTTTTAAGGGTTTTGACCAAAGTTATTTTTTCAACCAAAGGGTCATGGCCCTGATCGATTTTTCCAGAAAAAAAACTTTTTAGATTTTTTTTAAACTTCGTTTTTTATTTCAAATCCCATCAACAATTTTTTTTATAGAATTATTTTTATTTTACATCGTCTTGCCATTACAATACTGTAACAACTCAAAATAGATTGTTTTGAAATATTATAGTTTAAAGTTTTATCGTTCAGTGTAAGTCGTTCTGTGTAATAATAGAATATGTATTGTAATTTTACTGAAAACAGTAAAAGAAGTTATAATATTCCTCTTTGAGGCTCTTCTAGCCCAATAGAGCAGTTTTCGGAAAACAGTAGCATTTTGAGTTGTTACAGTGTTGCATTGGCAAGACGATATATGGAAACGTTTCTTTTTGTTTGTTTTTAAATCCCATAAGAAAATTTATTTATGCGACTATAACTTGGGGAGTTTGTCTTAACTCTAGTCGAATTTTCTACAAAAACCATTTTTTTTTTTCTATTTCATTTCCATTTTGATTTTAATTTTCACAAGAAATTTATTTTAGAACCGCCTCTCAGTTTAATTCTATATAATACTAGCTGGGCCTGGTCCGCATTGCTGGCCCTAATAAAACATCTGGTTTTTATATTGCATCTAAATTTTAAATACAGAGTGTTGGATAAAAGTAAAGAACGAACTCCCCCGAAAGTTTTAGAAGATATATATAGGTGCAGTGTCACGCCCCTTCAGACTTCACACTGTCACCCGCCAGTCTATTCCGTACGGAACGTACGCACATACGTACATACATCTGTTTTGACATATATAGAAGATAGCGCGTTTCATATCTATTACGTCATTTTCATTTCTCATCTATCTCATTTCAGATGTCAAATGTTGCCAGGGGTTGTAAATGACAAGACATTAAAACCCGTTTTCATGCAACTGACAATAATTGACAACAATTGCCATTGAAAATGACATAATGAAAACCAGGCATTAGTTTTTATTTAATTTTCCATTTGTGTTTCATAGCTATAACGTTACTTAACCAAAAGTAGGCATAAAGTTTCAGTTAGTGATAGAATTTCTGTAAAATCAGCACGGTATAATAAAGTTCTTCCTTAATATTAATAAGAGATGAGAAAAAAATTAAAAGACCTTACCAAAGGTTAAAGTTGACATTGAAAGCCAAAATTGTTGGTTTGATTAATTTGCTCAAAAAATGGGCTGAATTCAAAGCTAAGTCCAAGTCCTGATATTTACGACCAGAAAACCAAAAAAAATATCATCTCATATCGAAAAATACCATATTGACCGCCTCGCACGTAAATTATCTTCCAGTATTAGAGCACTACGAGCCAATTAATTAACTTGTCCAAGTCGTTAGTTTGAAGGGCATTTATCAGCATTTATGGCATTGACGAGTAAATGTCAAGGGATGTGATTCTTTTGAAGAGACCTACAAGATTGAAATAGTTTTGATACAGATACATTTGCAACAATGTAGAAACGTACTATATATAATACAATGGACAATACAACGGAGACTTTCAATAGACTTTATTTTTAACGTTTTAAAATACCAAAATTGGATCATAAAATTGAAAAATTTTTTTATGTTTTATTTAAAACACAAGAAATATTAACAAAAAATAGTTTAACTTCAGAAAAAAATAACAAAACTTAAAAGTATTCAGTTGACAAAGCAATGGTAACTTTTTCTATACAATAATTAAAAACTTTCCCTCTATTTTTGGTTTCAATATTTTGTTGGGTATCCATTATTCTTTAGTGCTTCACAACGCCAAGACATGGATTCAATTAAATTTTTGATGATATCCATTGAAATTTTTGCCGCTCTGAATTTACTACTTCTATAAGATCTGTCCTGTGTGTGTAAATTCGTGTCCATAGTTTTCGATCTACAATTTCTCATAAATTTTCTATGGAATTGAGATCTGGTGACTGCAATAGCCATTCCAAAACACTAACTGCATTAACTTGCAGCCACTCTGTTACAACTTTAGAGGTGTATTTTGGGTCAATGTCATGTTTGAAATTGCAGACCAGGGGCATTACTTATTTTGAAATTTCCTGTATGCAATTTCAGTTAGAACATATTTTCCTATATGAAGTGCACCCATTCCTTTCACCAAAATGTAAGCCCACACCATAATATTGCACCGCCAAACTTAACAGTTTTGTTTGTATATTTTGGGTCTAGACTTTTTCCCTTTGGTTCTCATACAACCGTTCTTCCATTATGGCTGCTTAAATTAAACTAGAACTCATCTGAAAAGAGAATATTATTCTAATTCCGTCTTGACCAGTTCGTGTCAGGATGATAACAATCAAGATCAGCCTCAATAGGTCGTCGGGAAACAGTTCGAGGACATATTTTTAGTCTCAGATCGTTAAGGACCTCTTTTGGTAGCATTTTTCGGTAATTTTTTAAACTCTGTTGCTATTAAATTATCCTTGCCTTGAGTCGATTTACGGGGCCAGCCGCGTAAATGTTGAATCGTACCTTTTTCACATTTCTTGATAATTTTTGAAATTATGGATTTATTCGTAGAATATTTTTCACAAATTTGCTCTTGCTTAAGACCAGCAGTAAAGTCTGTCTATTATTTCTGGTTTTTAACAATTCACAAAACCTTATTCATGTCATTATTTTATTACAATCAATTATAAGATTGAAACAATTTAGAATACAATTCTGTTTTAAAAGCAGTTGAAATAAAACGTCAGAAACTATAAATATTTAAATAACGGTTAAGGATTTTACATATATTCAGCCCTGTTCTTGAAACGTTGTTATTTGAATAAGAGTGAATTTAAAATCACATGAAATTGAAATTTTGGGTTTCTTGAAACCACTTTTTTTATTTATTTAATGGAAACATATGTTTGAGTTAAGAACATATGTTATCTAGAAACCGAGGTGCCATATGGTTCTTTATTCAGTTTCACAAAAAACTTTTAAGTATTTTGTGCACGTTTTTTCTTAAGTTTATAGAAAAAGTATAAAGAAAAATATTTTCTTTTAAAATAAAAACTTATTTGTTCATTTAATTGTTTTTGTTCTTCAGGCTCAATTTCATTCAAGTAAAAATGACTTTTTCTATTTTTAAAAAGTTAGGCATAACAAAAAAAAATTTCGATATTGAAATAAATTGGATATGACTGGCATCACTACTGTTTCGAACATATGCAAAAAAAAATAAAAATATGTGATTTGCTGAAAATTTTTTTTTTAATTCCTTTATTTGCAATAATTAGTGCATTCAGAATCTATGTTATAATTGAAAAAATTATAATGGAAAATAGATTGTGTAAATAAAAAGTTTTCATTATAGTTATAGGACAGCATCATCGCAAAAAGTGTGTTTTATTAACATCGACCACTTATTACGAGTTTTTTTTTCAAATCAGCGCAAAATGTAGACGTTTTTTAAAATAGTTTTTTTTTCATAAAATTAATGTCTAATTTTTTAAAATAATGACAAGGTTCAATAAAAAACATGTTAGAGTTTAAATAGCAATTAGTTTTTTTTTATCTCTTAAGACCTGCTTAGTAGAAAAAAAGGGCATTTGTTTTGATTTGACAAAGCCTTTTCTATGTGAATTAAAACGAGAAAAAATATTCTTGTTGAAATTAGAGAACAGCAAAAAACTCGTAGATTTAAGAATTTTTTCATTTATGAGTTTTTTTTTTTGTGATAGTGGTTTCAAGAACAGGGGTGATTGTTTTAATCAGCTCTGATATAGAAGTTTAAAAGATTTCATTACTTTGGCATAATTAGAAAAAAAAAATACTTTTTTTCCATACATATATCAATTATATTTAATTGTATTTATTGTAACAATTTATTATCTATCGATAGAGAACACACCAAAGAGTGATTTCGCAAAGAAAAACATAATTTTAGGATTTAGCGCAAAATTATTTAAAAACAAAATTAGCAAATTTAGAATCTTATAAAATTTTCTAATGTACTTAGACCCACTGGTATGTGCAAACCCCTTTTTGTGGATACTGAAAAGATAAATATAGAGTTTTATTGTGGCATACGAAATTCTAATCACTTTAATTTTATATTTTTTTTTTTTTTTTTTTTATTTTTGTCAAAAATAATCTAACCCATAAAAACAAAGTTTTTATTAAAACTCTTTCTTAACTTATACATATGAGTTTTGAATCTCTCCGTGACTGTGCGTGACTTAGCGTGAATATTTCAAAATTAATCTTTACTCACACCATGTGTATGCACAAAGTTTCAGATCAATCGGATGAGGGAATATGGGATTTAAATGGTTCCGTGACTGTGCGTGACTATGCGTGACTGTGTGTGACTATGTCGAAGTTATTCTTTCTTCACAGCAAGTATATCGACCAAGTTTCAGATTAATTGTATGAAGAGAAATCCATTTTAAATCTCTCTGTGACTGTGCGTGACTGTGCGTTACTATCTTAAAATTAATATTTGGCCACAAGAAGTCTATGGACAAAGTTTCAGATCGACCAGATAAGGGGAAGTGGGTTTTAAGTCACTCCGTGACTGTGCGTGACTATGCGTGACTGTGCGTGACTATGTCGAAGTTAATCTTTTTCACAGCAAGCCTATCGACCAAGTTTCAGATCGATCGGATAAGGGGAAATGGGTTTTAAATCACTCCGTGACTGTGCGTGACTATGCGTGACTGTGCGTGAATATGTAGAAGTTTATCTTTCTTTACAGCAAGTATATCGACCAAGTTTCAGATTGATTGGATGAGGGGAAATCCGTTTTAAATCTCTTCGTGACTGTGCGTGACTATGCGTGACTAATTCAAAGTTAATCTTTTTCACAGCAAGTATGTACCAAGTTTCAGATCGATCGGATGAGGGGCAATGACATTTAGATCATTCCGTGACTGTGCGTGACTATGCGTGGCTACCCCAGAATTAATCTGTAGTCACAACAAGACTGGGCAAGTTTCAGATCAATTGGATAAGGGAGAATGGGGTTGCCCCACGACAGACAGATACACAGACAGAGAGTATGAGTTAAAAGAAAGAGTTTAAAAAAGTATGAAAGGAAACACATTTTCATACCCAATACCAGTATGTGGTCAGGGTATGATCAGTTTGTGCTGATGTTTGTAACTACCAAAAATATTTGACCTATACCGATCGACCCAGAATAATTTTCTGAGTCGATGCCCGTCTGTCTGTATCTGAAGGTAAACCTTGTAATCAAATATAAATATATTTCAATGCAATTTGGTATATAAACTTTGACCGCTATTGAAATTGATGAAAATCGGTGCATGTTCAGACCTAGTCCCCATGCAAATGACCCCTATGAGATCGGCTTAAATTACCATAAACTCCAAATTATCCAATTTGTGTTTGCTTATTACAGCCTTTAATCCCATATAAAGTTGCTTCCTGATCTTCACTTAAATCTATCAAAAAACAAAAATATTGCACAAATTTCGCTCTATTTTGGTTTGTTTATTTTTTTGCAAAAAAAATTAATTTAAACAACTTCTTTTGGTCAGCAAAAAAAAGTAAACAAATGCCCCTAAACAAATAGCAGCTGCCGTAATATTGTTACATACATAATACAGAAACAAAATGACGAAAATGCTGCTACACACTTACATACATACATAAAAGACAATAAAACATCACTACTACCATGACAATGATATTACCATTTAACAATAACAACGACAATAAAATTTTCCTTTTTTTTTTTTGGATGTGTTACAAATGAAATTGTGTAAAAATAGTTGCAATAACAAAATAATATGACAAAGAACAAAGGAATATGAATACGACTAAGAAATGAAATTGAAGAAAATTTAACTGAAAAACACAACTAGTAAAAAGATACATTTGGATGACTGAGTACCATTGTTTGAATGAATAAATGTTAGATCGATAAATATACCAGCAAGAAGAACAAGTATGAGTTTCATTGTGTTCACTTACTCGAACAGCTCGTCCTACTTCCCGTACTACACACTGACTGCTTCACTTACTACTTTAAGTATTTTTTTTTTTTTTCGTTTTTTCGAACAGGAAAGAAAGTACAATATGTCATTATCGTCAGGGTTTGCAGTATAAAGAAGAATTATTCAAATCACTTGCAATCTTTAAAGAAAAACATGTGTGTGTGTGTGTGTGAGAGAGAGAGTGTGTGGATTTAATGTTAGGTTTTATAACAAGAATAATCACGATGATGATTGTATTGTAGAGAACAAAAAAAAAACAATTCTAATGTGAAGTAAGTAGAATTATAACTTAAATTCAGACATATTCGTACATACACCCACCGCCACACACACATATATACATTTTTGCTTGCATATGAGATAAAAACATTCTTTTCAAAAATTTACTAACAAATTGTGCTGAAGGAAATCAATTGACAAGTTCTTTTTTTAAGTGTTCGTATGTCATTTGAAAAACTGAAAACAGGAAATTAGAGTCTTAAATTGAATATTTAAATTTAAATTATAAATCAAGCAAATTGTCTGGCGGTCGTTTAAAATGCACACAAATTTATATTTAAATTTACAATTAATGATAAATCACAGCCTGTAGAGGAGTTATGTAAAACCTTAGGTGGTCCTTAATTTTCACACTATCGCATGTGGTGTAATCGATAAATAACTAATGTGATGACAACTATAAATTTCTAAAAAAAAAAAGTATTTTAAATCGATAGTTATCTTCGTTTGTGTGTTCTTATAAATTAAATAATTGAAAATAATAATTGATACATTATATTGTTATGTAGTGATTTTATTGTCAACGGCATATGTAGAAGATATTATCTATTATTTTTTAAATATATTTAATAATATGGAGTATCGAGTTATAATGACAACATAGCTGAAATACAATATATCTCCATATTGAATTAAAACTAATTAAAAAAAAACAAGTAAGTAAACTATGGTCAGTCTGGACCAACTATGGGATATGCGTTTACAGAATTAGTCTCAGGTCCAACTAGTAGGGTATTGAGAATAAGCATAACCGAAATCTGTGTAGAATTGTAATTACTTTTTTTGATTGCAGATCTGAAAAAGTTCAAATCGGATATTATATTTATATGGGGACTAAGTAGAAAAATTGACCGATCCTGACCATATTTGGTAGTCACTTGATTTTTGCAAAACATGTATAAACCATATTTGAGAAAAATTTATGCAATATTTTTGTTTTCTGATAGTGGAGATCGGTAATCAGCTTAACATGGGAGCTATGGAATTGTTCTATAGGGTTTCTTTTTGGACTACTGATTATTGGATGTAATAAATGCACAGAAACCAAATTTGACCGAGATCTATATGATAGTTTGGATCTTATGGTAATTGAAGTCGATCTAATAGGGATCATTTGTATGGGGAAAAGGTCTGAAAACCGGTTTTCACAAATCTCAATATCGTTCGTCCTATGGCCGGTAGAAAATATATTTATATTTGCGATCTTTAGTTTGATGACGAGGTTTACATGTACACACAGACGGACAGGCGAACGGACAGACGGACAGATGGACGGACAGACGGACGGACGGACATCGCTAAATCGACTCTGAATCGACTGGTATAATAAAAGGTGGGAATATGTCGAATATCTTTGGTGGTTACAAACATCAGCGCAAACTCATTATAACCTGACCACATAGTGGTACGAGTATGAAAATGTAAAGTGAGTTTTATCTCTATAGCGATGATATATTTTATGAACTGAAGTGAATTAATGATAAAAACTAATAACTATAATTATATTTTTCGATTTGCAAAGATTCATTTGGGAAACTGAAAATATCTCAACTGTCATTTAAATTATATACACTCCGCTTCACTTGAATAGCACACACCAATTTTTAATTTCTATTTGATTATGAACCAATATTCATTGACTGAACTGTATTTGTTGTTGTACTAGTTTTTTGTCTTCCTATCGACATTCTCTGCGACATAATTGAAGCCCTGAGAATTTACCGTTACATTATTCTGTTCATTTCATTTTCATTTGCTTCAAATTCTAATGCATTTTCTGTTTCACTTGAATAGCACATTTGCGTATAAGTTTGATTTACGTCGTGCAGATCATCGGAAAGATAAAGTAAACCATTATTTTGATATATTTAAAATACATTTGAATAATATTCAATAATAATGGGTCATGGTACAGCTTTAACGACCGACGAATGTGACCTCTCTGTGTCTGAAATAGCAAAAAAAAAAAAAAAAAAAATGGAAGAAGTAGAAAATTCGTATATAATTTTATTCAGAACAGCTCAAATTATGAAAAAAAAATATGAAAGGTCGTGTAAATAGTGTACTTTTCAATGCAGATAAGCGATCTTTTCTGCGCTATGCTTCCAATTCGCATGACTCTGTTTACAAAATAAGAGCAAAAGCTGGAGTTAACGCAAGTAAAACTACTGTGTGGCGGGTGATTTCTAAAGCTAAACATCTCAAGCACCTAAAATTAAAGAAAAAACCACCACTTACGCCTCTACGTAAAGAAGCTCGGCTTAGGTTTTGTAGAAACTACATGTCATGGACGACAGAGCGGCAGCGCGTTGTATTCTCTGATGAGAACAAATTTAATTTCGAGGGCCCTGACGGGTACAACTATTACTTCCATGATTTAAGAAAGGAGACCCATCAATTGGAGCATCTACACAGCAGAGTCGGCGGGGATATGGGAGCCATATCCTATTTTGGTAAATGCGAGCTTATATGTTTGACTACCAAGATGAACGCGCAATTGTAAAAAGGAGTTTTGGAAAAAGATTTTCCACCACTAGAAATTCTTTTTGGGATATTGTCATGGACTTTCCAACAGGACAATGCCCCAATTCATACAGCCCGTGTTTTCAAATCTTGATCGAGTCAAAAAATGTCAATCTCCTAAACTAGCCTCCATCCTCGCCGGACCTTAACATTATCGAAAATGTTTGGGAGTGGTTGGCCAGACAATTTTATGGGCTTCAATTTCCCTTGACTATATTAAAAAGCTTTATGATTCCTTACCAAATAGGATTTATGAATTTATTATAAACAAATTAGGTTCTACCTATTACTAAATTAGATTTATAAATTAATAAGTTATATAATTAAGCCAAAACAAATTGTTTAAAATTAATTAAATAACATTTAATCTTATATATTGAAAGAATTTATGAATACACTTTGCATACAAGATTTTTTTCAATATTTTGCTTCTCTCAAACCTCTATATTTAGAGTTCTAATTAACGTAGGCTGTTGACATAGGTCTAAGAACAATCAGTGGATCAAGCTCCTTCTTTTAAGCTATTAACTGCTTAAATTCGTTGGGTTTGAGGAAAGTTATGCGTGGAGAATCAACTTTGCTTTTACTGTACGTTTACTTCTCTTGGCATATTTTGGTATTTCTGCACGTTAACTTCTCTTGCCAAATTTTGGTATTACTGTACGTTAACTTCTCTTGGCAAATTTTGGTATTATATTATAAAAATTAATATAATATAATATAATGCTGCGGAGCAGCAGGGGTCCTCTAGTATATTTTATTTTATTATTCAAATGTATTTTAAATATATCAAAATAATGGTTTACTTTATCTTTCCGATGATCTGCCCGACGTAAATCAAACTTATACGCAAATGTGCTATTCAAGTGAAACAGAAAATGCATTAGAATTTGAAGCAAATGAAAATGAAATGAACAGAATAATGTAACGGTAAATTCTCAGGGCTTCAATTATGTCGCAGAGAATGTCGATAGGAAGACAAAAAACTAGTACAACAATAAATACACTTCAGTCAATGAATATTGGTTCATAATCAAATAGAAATAAAAAATTGGTGTGTGCTATTCAAGTGAAGCGGAGTGTATATAATTTAAATGACAGTTGAGATATTTTCAGTTTCCCAAATGAATCGTTGCAAATCGAAAAATATAATTATGGATTTTAGTTTTTATAATTAATTCACTTCAGTTCATAAAATACATCATCGCTATAGAGATAAAACTCACTTGACATTTTTAACTCGTACCACTATGTCAGGTCAGGCTATAATGAGTTTGCGCTGATGTTTGTAACCACCAAAGATATTTGACATATTCCCACCTTTTATTATACGAGTCGATTCAGAGTCGATTTAACGATGTCCGTCCGTCCATCTGTCCGTCTGTGTGTCCGTCCGTCTGTCCGTCCGTCTGTCCGTCTGTCCGTCTGTCCGTCCGTCCGTCTGTCCGTCCGCCTGTCCGTCTGTGTGTACATGTAAACCTCGTCATCAAACTAAAGATCGCAAATATAAATATATTTTCTATCGGCCATAGGACGAACGATATTGAGATTTGTGAAAACCGGTTTTCAGACCTTTTCCCCATACAAATGATCCCTATTAGATCGACTTCAAGATCCAAATTATCATATAGATCTCGGTCAAATAGGGTTTCTGTGCGTTTATTACATCCAATAATCAGTAGTCCAAAAATAAACCCTATAGAACAATTCTTGGTCATAGCTACCATGTTAAGCTGATTACCGATCTCCACTATCAGAAAACAAAAATATTGCATAAATTTTTCTCAAATATGGTTTATACATGTTTTGCAAAAATCAAGTGACTACCAAATATGGTCAGGATCGGTTAATTTTTCTACTTAGTCCCCATATAAATATAATATCCGATTTGAACTTTTTCAGATCTGCAGTCAAAAAAAGTAATTACAATTCTACACAGTTTTCGGTTATGCTTATTCTCAATACCCTACTAGTTGGACCTGAGACTTATTCTCTAAACGCATATCCCATAGTTGGTCCAGACTGACCATAATTTACTTACTTGTTTTTTTAATTAGTTTTAATTCACTATGGAGATATATTGTATTTAAGCTATGTTGTCATTATAACTCGATACTCCATATTATTAAATATATTTAAAAAATAATAGATAATATCTTCTACATACAGTTACCGACAATACAATAGAATCAGTACCAAATTCTGAGTTAAAATCAAAATTTTGACCCAAACACTTTAAAAACTGTAGTTTTTGTAATTAGTTATTATAGTCGTAAATCTTAGCTTCAATTACTATTTAATATAATTTGAAAAAATCCGTTTGATTCCGCTAAAATTAAATTTCATGACAACATCACAAAATATATAGCGACAATAAATAGAACCACTTTGAAAAATAAATTCAAAAATTTTATATTTTTATTTTATGCGAGTAGGCTTTGCATTTCTTGTTCTTTTTAATTCATGTGAAATGATTTTAATATAAATTGAGAAACATTCGACTTCAATATGGGACGCGCAAAGCATTGCACTGAAGAAGAAAAAAAAATTATTAAAAACTTTAAAAAGTCGGGACGATCTCAACGGGAAATTGGAAAATTAATTCGACGATCCCAAAAATTAGTTATTAATGCATTATCTACCCGTAAGCCGCTGGGTACCAGAAAACCAAGAAAAACAAGCAAATGGGAGGATAATTTAATTACCATAATATCGAAACGCGAACCTTTTAAGTCAGCAGGAGAAATACGGAAGGAAGTTCGTTGCGGGGTTTCTACTAGAACTGTTCAGAGAAGGCTGGTGGATGTTGGTCTTCATGGTAGAATTTCTAGAAAAGTTCCAATGCTTACCAAAAAACATATTGATGCAAGAAAAAGATTTGCAATTAATCAAAGGGAATGGTGTGGCCCGCAGAACATTAAAGAGTGGCGAAATGTGTTGTGGACCGATGAATCCAAAATAAACCTGGTTGGCAGTGATGGTAAAACGTGGGTTAGACGTCCAATAAATTCAGAACTAAGTCCTCGCTATACAACAAAAACTTTCAGGCATGGTGGTGGAAACATTATGGTCTGGGGATGTTTTTCTTGGTATGGTGTGGGTCCAATCTTTTGGATTCAAGAAAATATGGATAAGCATTTGTATGCACACAACCTCGAAAATATAATGAAGCCATATTTTGAATGGAATATGCCCTTAAAATGGCAATTTCAGCAAGACAACGATCCAAAGCACACTTCAGGTCTTGCTAAAAAATGATTTGCAGATAACAAAATCGATGTAATGGAATGGCCCTCCCAATCTCCGGATTTAAATCCAATGGAGAATCTCCGGAAAATAGTAAAGGACAAGCTGGGAGCTGGAAAATGTAAAAACAAGACAGAACTTTTGGAGAAAATACAAAAAATATGGTACTCGATTCCGCGTTCGACATGTGAGTCCTTGGTTAACTCAATGGTCAAGAGATGTGATGGAGTCATCAACAATAAAGGTTATACAACCAAATATTAAGAAATTTTGTTTTTTAAATAAGTTCTACAATTTTATAATTTTTTCAAAATGACTGACTATTTATTATCGTTTATGTTTTTTAGTTTTTTGAATTTTTTGTTGTTTTTAACATTAGTATGTGTTATTACTTTGATTTAAGTTTTGTAAATTTTTTGTACTTATCATTAGTAATAATATTGAAATAATTTTTTTTTCATTTTCAAATTAAGATATGCAGATTTTTAACTTCAATTAAATGTATATGTTGTGATTCTATTGTATTGTCGGTTAAAATTTATTTTCAAAAAATCTTTATTTTCTGAAACAAAATGCAATCTTACGAAAGGCATTTTGTGTTAACCCAGTTGGCGCCACCGTCCTTTTAAAAGGTGCCGTTATTTTTCTTCTATTTCTTTACCAACACTTGATCTATTGATCTGCTTTTTTCCAGAATACAAACAGAACATGTAACAGTTGAGTATGAGAGTTGCAATAGTGCGGTCAGTTGTAATTTGTGATAAGAAAAACATAAATTTCGGAAAAAAAAAATATAATTTTGGCAACGATGGAGAACGAACGGTAAAAAAAAAACAAAGCAAACAAGAAAATACATTTTGTTACTTTATTTTTAGGTTGTTTGCTTTATAATCTTTAAATTTTGTGCAATGAAAATCAAAACATAGCATTTGTTTGCTTTTTATTTAGTAAAATTTATTTTCTTTATGTTCTTTATAAAGGACAGTGGCAAAATACCCTACCATTAACATTCGCTTTTTATGTTAAACAGATATATCCGCAAACCTTTAACTCTGAACCAAATATTGCAAGTGGTTGAAAATTTGAGCAGCGAAGATCAGCCAGGCGAAATTTTTATATTGCCACCAGAAAATTGCAATAACGACGGTACAGATGAAGATAGTGGTGAAGAAAATAATGTGGATTTATACAACTTGCCAGGTTCACAATTGCTTTCCGAAGCTGCTGTGAATAGTGTATCCGATGAAGACTTTGATAGCGACGATGACATAAATATGCTTAGCGGACTTTCGTAAACGAATAAAAACAACCAGCCGCATTGTCAAGGCATCACAACTAAAGAAGTATACTTGGGAAAAGAGAGATATAGAACCATCTTTGCCGATTTGGAAGGAAGTTTCAGGCTGTAAAATTGAGCTCTCTCCAATGGAAGCTTTTTCGTGCTTCTTCGACGATGAAACTATAGAGCTATTCGTGAAGTACATAAATAAATACGCTACAGATCATAACCGCGAAGGGAATGTTCATAGCAATGAGATGCGTTGTTTCTTCGGAATTTTGCTGTTGAGTGGCTACGTTATTGTTCCGCGGCGGGAAATGTATTGGGAAAGTTCACCAGATGTTCACCATGAACTCGTTTCAAGCGCCATGACAAGAAGCCGTTTCCGTTTTATTATGCAAAACATCCATTGCTGTGACAATCAAAACTTACAGCAAAACGAAAAGTTTGCAAAACTTCGTCCACTTTTCGACATACTTGGAAGAAACTTCATTGAATTCACGGAAATTGAGGAAGATCACTGTGTGGATGAATCGATGGTACCATATTATGGAAACCACGGCACCAAGCAATTCATCAGAGGAAAGCTAGTTAGATGGGGCTGTAAAATATGGATGGCGACTAACCGACTCGGATATATAAAATGGTTCGAGCCATACCATGGAAATCTACACCACTTCACGAAAGTTTCAGGCATCTTGGCTTAGGAGCAAGCATTGTCCTACAGTTTGTGGATGTCTTGCAAACTATATGGCCTGATGTACCTTTTGATATTTATTTTGACAACTTTTTCACTTCTACCATATTACTAATATAGTTTTTCCAACTATAACGGCCAAAAGATATTCACAAGCAGAGAACAAAAAATAATCGTTCAACAGCCACCCAACATGGGTGGAGTTGATAGAGCCGATCAAAACATTAGATTGTATAGAACTAGTATACGCGGAAAGAAATGATATTTTCCTCTTATAAGCCACTGTCTAGACATGTCCGTGCAAAATGGTTGGCATATCTACCTAATAGTGGCGGCAAACTGGATGGTCTAGCTTTTCGACGACAAATCACAACAGGTCATTTAGAAACATTCAAAAGGTCATCATCAACAGCTGCACTAAGACATGGCACAACCTTTCATTCGCACTCCCGACTTGATGGGAGAGATCATTTAATTATATATAAAGAACGGCAAACTCGTTGCATTGAATGTCACAAAAAATCAATTTTTCTTCTTTAAAATGTAATGTGACATTGCACCCAAAAGATTGCTTTATGTTATATCACACCAAAAAATAATTTTGAAATCCATATATATTTTTTTTATTTATGCATATAATACATACATAAAGTTCTTGTTATGATTTGAAGTAATATGAGTTGTGTTAATAAAATCAATAAAAAATAACCAATAGTAATTTATTTTACCACCATCCTTTTAAAAGAACGGCATTTTCCGGGGAAACGGTGAAAAACTCGAAGAAAAGTCAGAAACAAACTTTGATCAGCGATGCATTTTCAATATAAAACAAAAAAAAATTCCACTTTCTCCAAAAAAAAAAAAAATCGGCGCCAAGTGGGTTAATCAGATGGCATAAAAAAGAAAATTTAATGCACCTGACCTTAACAAATTTTAAATTCAAAAATTTGTTTCCAATACAGGAATCTACTTTCACTCGCATGGATTTTATTTGGTTTTCTGCAGACTTCATTTTAACTTTACGCTATTTCTATACCCTCCACACCACTGTGCATAGGGTATATGAGGAGCCGCAGAACAAAAGGGGATTTCTGGCATTTTTCAAAAAATTGATTTTATGTTATTTTTATATTATTTGGGTCAAATTCTATCAGAAAAAGTTTTATTAGCATAATTTTTTATTTTTTCTCACAGAGAAAATACGTTCTTTAAAAATTGATGCACAACAAAACGTACTTTTTCAATTCTTTTTTACCAAAACATACTTTTTCATAGTCTTAGTCACTTATTAATTAATTTCCCAAAAATTATACATGATCGAAAAAGCTCGTTTTGTTCTGCTGCTTCTCTATATTTATTTTATTTACACTTCACACTATTCTTTGTTTGATGTTTATTTTTGGCACATGTTCGTTTAAAATAACTGTTATATAATAAATGCAATAATTCAACTATTGTTTGATTACTGAGTGTTATTGAAAAATATTTATAATATTTAAATTAAAAAATGGAAGAAATAAAAGATACGGTCGAAACATTAAATACGGGAACTCGTAAAAAGCAAAAATGTGACAAAGCTCGGAAAAAGTAAATATTTCGCGTAATTTTCTAATATTTTGAACAAGAAATATAAATTATGTTTGAGTTCTTATCGTAAAATTTTTTTTCTTGTAGGATCTATATAGACAATGATGCTGATGGTAAAAATTATAAAAGTAATTGCAATCACAAAGGTATTAGCAAGTTTCAATGCAAAGAGTTTAGACAAGTCGATTATATAAAAAATTGCAGATTATTATACAAAAATACAGATAAGATAAAGCAAGAAATTTATTTAACCAGACTAATATTCACCAAAAAACCTCGTCGAAGCAACAACAATGTCCCTCATTTATTGAGGCCGAAGAACAAAACGTCGAGCTATCATTTAATAAAAAATGGTAAGCGAACATTGGTTTGTAAAGCATACTTTATGAAAGTACTTTCAATAACTAAAAGAACAATAGATTTTCTTATTAAACGCATTTTCAATGGTGGAATACCAACTGAGCGAAGAGGTGGAGATCATCGTTCTCATAAATTTGTTGACAAAAAGAAAGCGTCATAAAATTTGTTAATTCCTTTCCTGCTATTGAGAGTGGTTATAATAGATCTAAATCCAAACGTATTTACTTAAATAGTAACCTTAACATTGCCAAAATGTTTTCGTTGTACAACGAATTCGTTGTTACTAGTTTAAAAGTTAGCCAAACTTTATTTCGTCAACTTTTTTCAAATAATTTTAATATCGGATTTTCATCCCCGGCGTCAGATGTCTGCACTGTTATTTCACACAAAATAAAATTAAAACTAAGGTTGATCCTCAAAAGAAAGTTAAACTTATGACAGATTTAAGAATTCATAAGCTTAGAGCTAATGCATTTTACGAGATAATGAAAAAGAAACCGGAAAATACACTGACATTAGTTTTTGATATGCAAAAAGTTCAATTGTTGCCGAAATGTCCTATTCAAGAAGCTTATTATTCTCGTCAGCCTGCGTTTTACAATTTTTGTATTGTTGGTGTTGATAGCAAGAATCCTTCATTTTATTGCTGGACTGAAAACCAGGCAGGTCGAGGATCTACGGAAATTGGTTCTACCATAATCCACTATTTAAATGGTATAAATTTAAAAGATATTCATTTTATCAGATTTTTTTGTGATGGATGTGGCGTTCAAAACAAGAACTCTTATATAGTTCGAATCATTTTGTTTTGGCTCCAAACGAAATCACCCTCCCACATCCAAAATATTACTATAACATTCCCAGTAAGAGGACATAGTTTTTTACCAGCTGATAGAGTTTTTGGTCGTATTGAAAAGGAACTAAAAAAAACATGCTGTCATAACAACAATAGAAAAATATTCTGAAATTTATTCAAATCATGGTCAAGTTTTAATGCTGGAAAGAGACTGGAGTATCCTCAATATAAAAGATCTTGAATCAATTTATAAAAAGATTGAAAATATTCAAAATATAAAACGCATATTATTTTATAAAAATTGTTTGAAAAATGGAACTGCAAAGTGTTTAATTAAAACTTTCGAGAGTTTTAAATTTGAATCAACTGATGAACGGAATACCAGTTTAGATCTCTTGAAACGCGGAAAAAGTCCATTTGCAAATTTTCGGCTTAAAGAAATTACAACAGAACGTTGGATTAAGGCCGACAAGAAAAAGGATGTAGAAAATCTTTAAAAAAAAAAAAACAGTTTGGTGAAGATTGGACTGAGAACCAAGGATTACTTTGGTACAAAGAAGTTTTATATAAGCAAAACGAAAATATGGAGGATATAGTAGAAGACAATATAGAATGCAAAATATTACCGTATGAAAAAATACGCACACCAAAACGTACTTTTCCCCCTTCTTTTTAACACAACGTCCTATTTTACTTTTTTTGTAACAAAGCGTACTTTTTTAAGCATAAAAGTTATGTGATATCAAACATCTTTAACATTTATTGTGGATTCTTATTGCGGTTTGATGTATCTTATGATAAGTAAAAAACTTCTTACTATTTCCAAGTTCATGCTGTTTTAAAAGGGGATGAAAAAAATGATCCTCAATTTCGCAAAAATTTTAAATGAGCGATAAATCCCCTCTTGTTCTGCGGCTCCTCATATATCAATTTGTCATTCTGTTTGTAACGCTTCAAAAATTAATTTGCGTCCTCATAATATGTATATATGTTTGAACCTTACAACAATCGGGTTCATACAGCGATGTCTGTACGTCTTTCCACCTGTCTATGGATAACACGCTCATGCACAAAATAAACCATTTACTTAGGATGATATTGTTTGTCATTATTACGAGCAAGTTGCTATTTAGAATGGGGTAAATCAGGTGTCATTGTGCGACTATATAGACTAAAATATGGGGACGCCATTAAAAGATGCTAAAAATTCGGTGTGCTTGTTATAATAATCTAGTTTTAAATTCATCATATGTTTACATTTTCAAGTATTGATGTAAACGTAACATCCAACTGGATGGTATCAAAGATTCAGCATATCCAAATTTAACACTCTTACTTGTTATTTATTGTTTCACTTCAAAAATTATTTCACATTAAATTTTTTTAAGTAATAATTTATCAAAAACAAATAATTTTCCTCCTCGTACTTTCGTTTCCAAGAATTTCCAATAGTACGAAAGGCAAATTTTTTAGCATTTGCAGTTCTGTAGTACGAATAAAAAAAATTTTTGCTATTCGATAATACGAATAACTGTATTTTTTGTAGGAATATTCTTGTTCTAAGTTTACTTGGAATTTTTTACTTGTTTTTTTCTGCTGTCAAATGCCAAATAGTCGGTTGATGCGAAATTAAATAGTGATAACAAGTGTCTTGTGCCGCGTATGCTATATTTAATACATACAAAATGTTTAAAGTAAAAGAAGTCAAAATGAAGACAGTGAAATTTGTAGCAAGTATGGATTATCTAAGTCAACGATTTGCACTATAAGAAAACAGAAGCCGCAACTTTTAGCTGCAACAGGTGCACTAAAATCCCGCTACAGAATAGCAACTGGGGAATTAAATAAAATGGAGGATGCGCTATACGAGTGGTTTTTATGCCAAAGAAAATTTCATTATCCAGTAGGGAGTACGCAGTTAAATTATAAGGCTCTGGAATTTCATCAAAAGCTTTGTGAAGGCGCCTTTTATGCCAGTGATGGCTGGTTCACCAAATTCAAAAACGCTATGGTATAAGATTACCCAAAGAATCTGGCGAAAAGCTATCGTCTTCCAAGGAACATGTAGCTCCATTCCTCAAGAAATTAGCTGCTGTTATTAAGGAGCATGACCTTTCCTATGAAGCAGTTTTTAATGCAGATGAATCCGGACTTTATTAGAGAATGTTGGCGGACAAAACGTATGTACATCGGGGTGAAAATTCCGCACCTGGCAGAAAACTCTCAAAGGAGAGGATAACGTTTTTAATTTGTGCGAATGCTGAGGGAACAAAGAGGATTAAACCTTTTGTGATTGGAAAGGCTCAAAAGCCAAGATGTTTTCGTAACAAAGATTTGCCTGTTGCTTATGGAAACTCAAAATCTTTACAAATTGGTTTTTTAAAATTTTCCAGAGGTGAGTTGTTATTTAGTTATAATTTTTATCGAGTTTATCTATAAACAATTGCAGGTGGATAAATTTTTAAAAGCTAAAAATCTCCCCATAAAAGCGCTTTTCTTGCTCGATAATGCTCCAAGTCATCGTCTTGCAGATGAATTGGGGCAGTTAACTAAAGACGGAAGCATTTGGGTTATGTATATGCCGCCTAATGTCACCCCACCTATTCAACCCATGGATCAAAATGCGATAAGACTTTTAAAGCTAAATTATCGTAGTAGCCTGATATCAAAAATTACGGCCTCATCTGAAGATATTGAAACATCTCTCAAGAAGACAGATTTATTTGAAGCAATATCTTCAGTTGCAATATCATTGGAAAAATTCTCTGCTGATTTGCTAGAAAAATGTTGGAAAAATATTTCAGATGACAGCGGTTTTGATAACGAAAATGATCTTCCCCTTTCAGACTTACGAGAAGGCGAGGAACTGCGTACAATCAATCATTTCTTAAATTTACTTAATGCAAATTTTTGCAAGTTCTAGTTTTAGTTATGAGGGTCTGCATGCTTGGAATTTTGATGACCCAATTGAAGAAATTGAACAAGATAATGATAGCGATGATGACCAAATTTTGGATCTTGTGAACCCATTACCAAAGGTTAAACATGAGGATGCAATTAAATGTTTTGACACATGCATCCAATGGGCTGTTGAGAACAATATTGAAACTGCCCGGACAATTTTTTTTAGATTTTTTCAAGAGAAGGCGGTAGAAATGAAACTACAAAACACGCCAATGTTTAGTGACTGATTTTTTTTAACAACCAAATTTTATACTTCAAGTAACTATTAACAAATATGTGTACAAATGTATGATTTAAGATCTCTTGATTAGACTTGAATTTTAATATCTTTTAAACTTTTATCTTTTTTTTTTCTTTTAAATAAAAAACTAATTTAAATTAAACTAACTGCATATGTTTCTTTTATGTAAAAGGAAGAAAAAAGTATAGTCCAATAACACGAATTTTCCAACATTACGAAAAGGCCTGACATTATATCGTACTATTGGACGTCCACTGTATTATATAATTTTATTTATCACTAAATATGAACACGAAATTTTTTTTGTTACACCATCCTGTAGTACTAGTGCGGCTAAAACTTTTTAGAGGTCAAACTGAGTGTAACTGCGTTTATGTGGTTTCCTTTTCAAAATACATACATATATATTAAAATACTTATGTTCGTTCTACAATGTCGCTGTCAGTGTCAAATGAAAGAAAAGAATCTTAGCAATTTTATGTTTTCTCTTTCCTTTTATCATATCAGGACAAGACGTCAATAATGTTCTTTCAAAACTTTAGTCTTCAATATCTTTTGAAATTTCCAATAAATTCTTTATAACAGCAGAATACTTTTTTAGTAGTAACACAAACTAAAATTTAATTCTTTTAACTGTAATTAAAATTTAATGGTTTCGTCCACAAAGAACAATTTAATAAATCATCAAAATTTTTTTTTTTGGTACACATTAAAAATACTAATCAGATCTAATATAATCATTTTAAAGACGACCTGGATGATAAACGTCTAAGTTTATGGGCCAAATAGGGTCAACTTAATTTAAATGTTTCAATTTTGAAATCTTATTTCCTATAAAAAATTAAAATTTACAAAGGATTATATTTAAAGAAAATAAGTACATACATTAGGGTGACAGCTATTTTTTTTTTTTTTTGAATTTCAAGACATCCGCACGTCTTATTATTATGACAGTGGATCTAAAAAATTAGTGCGGAAAGTTTTTGTATTTTACTTTTGGCTAAACAGTCTCTTTTGTGTGCGAAATAAAACAAAGTTTTAGTTTCCATAATTCTCCCAACGTTTCGCTGGTTTATTTCCAGCATCATCAGGGGTATATATTTTATTTAACTTATTAACCAAGTGGGGACATCTTAATTCAAATTAGTATTTTTAAATTACGTCAATTTGAATGACATTAAACATTTTTTTGTTTGTTTAGACTTATAATTACGTATTATTGCACTAATTAATTTTTTTATTTATGCATAGCTTGCACTGATGTTGTGGGTATCTTCTTTTCTGTTTAGTGCGCAAAATTTGAGTCAAAACAGACAATGCTTTCTGCACGCGCAATGAGTTCAAAGTTCAAATATGCATTTATATTTAAAAATTATCAAAAAAAAATCATTTCCCACAAAAATTTTGATATTAATAATTGCGTTTCAGTTAAATTAAGTAATAAACCACAATCTAGAGTAAATTATCTTTCTAATAAAACAATAACATCTATTATCGGTTGAAAAACAGCCAAGTTATATCGAGTTCCCCAGGTAATAAATGCGCCGCAGATCACTTGATTAAGAAAATCGGGCTCCCATTTTTAAAGACATTGAAATAATTTACAACAACAACATTTTTGCATTTCGTCTATTGTTATGCCTTTCTAATTTAATGTCGAAACGGTACGTATTTTTTAGTACTATCTCAAAATCTCCAATTTTACTTTTTTAAAAATTTTGTTCAAGCAATTTACCGAAATCAACGATTGGACTTTAAGGTCTTATTAACAGAATATATGTGATTAAAGGTGCCAAATATTGTAGGTATCGTGTCCTTAATTTGGCGAGGGCAGCGTTTTATTGCAGCGGATTTGAAGAAAAATGTAATTTTTCATACTTTTTCAACTTTTAGGCTACAGCTTTTTAGTGTTTTCATATTTCAAATATCTTTTGTCAAAATATTATACTACTTGATATAAGTTCTCAATTTTGTGAATAAAGGTTAAATTGAAACACCACAAACTGTTCCTCTATAAGGTCAAAGGTCAAATTTAAGGAGATTTAAATTTTTTTAAAACAAAATATCGAAATAATATATATTTGTGGAAGGATTTCGATAAAACTTGTTATTAGTATAACTACTTTAGTAGTTCTAAAAAATAATATTCTGGACTTATTTTCTGAAATTAAAACGTGGGGTCCTCTTGGAATAACTTGAAAACGGTTCACCATTTTTTGGTGGTTTTCAAAATTGTTTTTTTTTTTTTAAAGATTTAATTGTTACCTTTGGAAAACAATCAAATTTAAAAAAACACACTAAAAAAATGGCTGAGTAATGGTTGTTTAAGTAAAAAATATGTGTAGTGGAGCTGATAGAAAAAAACCGAGTGCGGATTTAAAATCAGCGACCTCAAATTAATAAAAAATTACAATAAAATTCCAGTCAACACCAAAAAAGTTCAATTTTGTTCCCTTGTGTTAAATTACACCAGCCAAAAGGGTTTTGGACTGTTGCAACCAAATATCTTTCCTAGGGTAATTTGATGTGCTGAATTCGAGTCTGTATTTGGTTTTTCTCTATCACGTCACGTTTTCGAGATACAAAAAAATTTTTTTTTATTTCTTTTTTGCATAAAAAATCATTAGCTTATTTAAAAATCAATGCATTTTCAAAAGTTTTGGCTCGGTTTCACGTATTACAGTTCAGCAATAGTCTCCCAGCATGCTTTTGTTCCAAACTCCTATATCATTTCTTTCAATTTTCATTAAATCTTGGTGAGCACGGTCCCCCTGATCGTCGCTCACCACACCTAGGTTTTGTGGAAAAAAATCCAAATGCGAATAAAGAAAATGCATTTGAGTGACATTCGTGCACCTAATTAGTGATAATTTTTCAATAATTCAGCAACAATTTGTCTGTAATTTTCACTCTTATTGTTTCCAAGAAAACTGTCCACGATGCTCTTGAAAGATTTTCAGGCTGCATTCTGCATAAACATTGTGAAAAATTGTCATCATTCCTGCTTCCTGATCTGAGGGCCAACAAACATGCCGTCCAGAGCCTTGACAAAGTTCTTAAGCCCAATTTTATGTGCAGCGGCGGAAGAAGAACGTCATTTGGACCAATTAATGGTTTATTTGAAATGTTTTGTTTTCCTGGTGAATACTCAGTTCTTTTTGGTCACTCTGTTCTGCCGTAATGATGACATGTAGCGCGACTATCCCAGATTAATTTACAGTTATTTACGATGGTCTATACTACATATACAAAGATATTTAAATCACACACCTAAAGGTCACCACAGATCATCCATTTAAGATTGTTGTATTTGAGTAATGTCAAAATTGCAGTCATTGATTCGTTATTTTTTTCCTTTGTATTAATGGCATGAGCAATTTCTATGGATGGTTTTTCATTCCCAATATGCAAAATAAGAGCCCCTAAACTGTACTTAGAGCCATCAATAAATAATCTCCACTCAGTTTTGTCATCTGGCTGGTTCATTTTTTTAAATACACCATCAACATCAGTACAGTATAGAATATAGTGTTTCTTTTCAAAATATGCAGCCAATTCCAAGCTTCTATCTCTATAGATTGTTACTTTTGTCCCAACTGCAAGATGTTTCCTCTGCCGCATGCGTGAGTCTAGTAATTCTGCGTCTTGCTTCGTTAAATGTAAATCCAGAATTAGATCATTCAGCTCAGCTTGAGTCACTTAATGGCGTTCATCGTCAGCCTCATACAAACTCTCACTGTTGGTGGAAGATGTTTCGCACTCACTGCTCGTAGCATTGGGAATGACTGGTAATGGATCATTTGGTGAACTGGTTTGGAAACCGATGGGACATACGTGTAAGTAATATTTTTTCGATTTTTCATATTGAATCCAGCAACTTTTGTTAACAATCGGTTTGGTGGTTACTTGACTCTCTCAAAGTACTGAAAGTGAAAAATCGAAATAGATCTTCTTGCAATTTAACCACTTGTATAAAACAGTTCTGCAACTATTGCAAAACATTGTCGCTGTTGGCGGTTGGTCCAAGTTTCTTCAACCAAAAAAATAGCTTGAATCAGTAACACACGATCTCCCTGACATGCTTAAACGCTACTATTATGAAGATTTAGAACGAATGTGTGCTTCTGTCAAATTAATAATTGTGAAATTGTAGTGCAGGTATTGACTTTTTTACAGCATTCCCAGCAAGCGATAAAAAAATTGACAAGACGTGATAGCCCAAATTCGAATTCGGCGCACCCAGATTAGTTACAAAACATGCTTCGTTTCTGCAGTCAATTTTTTTTTTTAATTTACCATTATTTTCCCTATTGAAACCTTAGGTTTCACTTTTCTTTAATATTAATAGGCAAGGCGATTTCTTGTGACTGATGTAAGTTTCAGTTTTACCCCGATTTTGACAAAAAAATTTATCAGTTGAAAGGTATTTATTTTTAGTTGTTTTCCAGACTTACAAATTTTCATCGTCTGGAACATTTTTTTGGAATTATGATCGTTTAAAGTTTTGACTAACACGTACATAAAATTATACAATGCTATATATGTGTTTATTAAGTTTGTTAATGTGTTTGTGTCACTGTGTTGAGTTTGTTTTCTTCATTTAAAATGAGTTGAATTGTGAAGCATACCTTTAGGGTCTTTATTAAATGAAAAAATTAAATTTCCTAGAATTTGCACTCGAATTTCAAGCGCTGAAATCTGCTAAATCTACATAAATATTTTTGAAAAATGTTTTTTCACAATATTGTATGTGTCATCGACTCATATGACTTCCGCATATGAGCACGGAGTGAACCCGGCTGCTTTTCTAACAGATGTGTTGGGAGCTCTTTTCCATATGGTTTCTCTTTTCTTGGCTTTAAAAACATCATGTTGACCATTCTTTCTTCCCGAACTATGTTTCCTATCTATAGTCAAATGCCAAACATAGGACCACCTGTTCCAAAAAAGTGACAGAAACCACTATAAAATCCCTAATGGAAGGGTTTTCGGAATAGGGTCATAAGTTTATAAGTACTAATTAGAACTATTAAAGACATTTTATTGAAAGCTGTAATTTAATTTCAATTAAATAAAAGAAATAAAAAATCTATATTCAATGGTTTCTTTATTATTATCAAAATTTCCGATCTCACTCCTTACATATCTATAATATTAATAGGCTAGGCGATTTCTTGTTACACATATTTTGTTCTACCGTTTTTTCCCGATTTTGACCAACCATATATTATTTGAAAGGTATTTCTTTTTAGCTGTTCACAAGATTTACGGATTTTTTAATTTTTTCCTTTATTGTAAGTAAATTGCATTTAAAGTTGCTACTAATACATACATAATATTATACAATGCTATGTGTATGTTTATTAAATTTGTTAAAGTGGTTGTTAATGAATTTGTTATCTTCATTCACAATAAAAGTGTTGGTTTGTGAATTGGCTAAGTTGAGAAATAAAGTTGTCTAGAAATTGCACTCGAATTTTGAGTGCTGTAGTCTGCTAGTATAAGATTAATCTGCTCCTCCAAACAAAAACCGTGAGGCCCATATCGCCTATGTTTTGGTCACAGAGTTAAGAAAAATTAAGAGATTAATATACGTAAATTTTGGAACAATCCTTATATACGTCCCCATATATAATAAAGAAAAAAATCTTATATTAAATATTTTTGAAAATAAAATTTTATTTTATTTAATTAAATCAAATACTGGGAATTTTAGAAATTGATTTTTAATATTTGCCTTGCGTAACGTCATTGGACAACAAAAATGACCATTATATAATAAAAAAAAGTTCTTATAAAAATATTAAATATTTTTTAAAAATAAAATGTTATTTTATTTAATAAAATTTAATACTGGGAACCTTGCAAATTTATTTTTAATGTTGGCCTTGCGTAACGACATTGGACAATTAAAATAACTAGTTGAGAAAAGGACAACAAAAATTACCATTATTTTTTTAGTTAAGCCCCTTAAATATGAGACTGGTCAGCTTATAAATATGAGCCCCTTTTTATCCATCCTCTATAAAATATTCTAGTTGCAAAAAATCTAAGGGTTCTACCCAGGATACCTTCCTTATGAGCTAACGTGACATATACAAATATAAAAAATTAAAATGTAAATATTATGCGACGTAATTTGTTGAGCAAAGAGAAGATGAAAATGCACTTACTACTTCAATTTAAGTGTTATTGTTTCAAGGTAAAGCAGAGCATAAAGTGTCCTTTTGTCTTCATTATCATTTGTTTTCATGTAATGCAAATTATAACGAGTTTTTTTTATTATTATTTACTTTAATTTCTATAATTTTAAAGCAAAAACTTGTTCTAGATTAGTAAAATATAACTTTAATAATAATAAAAGGTTTTTAAAAAAAAATTTAAATTTTCACAAACAAATCCTTGAACAAAATATTAAAACAAGTTTATATAATTTCAACTTTGGAAGAAAACAAATAAACTTTCGTACTAAATTCTGCCTCAAAAAATAACACGATAATTGCAATAATTTCAACACTTGTGTAAAAGTAAATTCTTTATGCAAAAGAATACATACAAAAACTAAGAATAATAAATGAATGCAAATAAATTGGGCAAAGGTAAAAGAAAAATCAAGTTCGGCCGCAAGGCATAAACGAGAATAAACTGAAACTTTTAAATATAGAAAAAAATCTTGATTTTATCGAAAGAAAGAAAAAAAATCGAAGACAAAATATGCAAAGTCTTAAATCTGATAAAAAAAAAAAATACATTTATTTTACTACTTTGAACTTTAAACTAAGTAGCTATAAAATACCAGTATAGTTTTTTTTTTGCTTGAAAAAATATTTGTAGGTCAACTTAGAGAGGCCGAAATAGAGCTCCTTATAAAAAATGAACGATAACTGTTTACTTTATATACATATACATTTTTTTCTATTTAATAAATTAACATTTTCTTTCCGTTTCTTGTTCTTTTCTTTTACAGTACTTGAAACTTCTGCCGCATCAATTAAAATTATCAAAAGAGAGGTTCTACAGCAGCAGACAACAATAGCACAAGTACGTACTTCTTCTGCTAGTTCATCGGTTGTTAGCTTAAGTGAGAAGAAGTACAGGCCAGAACAATCAACCGAGCACATACTACTTCTGCATGAAGAACAAAAAATACCACAAGCAAACAATTATCGCGAGTCGCTGCTTCACGATGTTGAAGAGCAGAGTACAAGCAATCATATTTTTCAACCTCAAATACAGCCTCAACCATTGCCTTACCACAATAACCAACAACAGCAACAACCATACTTAACAACTCAACAAACATCCTTTAGTCATGGAATGACACATGAAACCACGTATAATCACACCTTTCAACATCTTTCAATGTTTGATGGCAGCTTAACAGCAGCCGTAGATACCAGTCAAAATCTTATGGCCGTTGACGAGAAAATGCTTATAGCAGCAGCAGTAGCAGCAGCAGCAACAGGAGGTGGCAATGACACAAACACAGACAACTATCATTATTCCCATCATCTGCGTAATAATAACGGTCTAGGATATTATGATGCCAACGTGATCGATAACAATCATATGATGCTGCCGTATAGCAATACAAATTCAATGCCTATTTTTGACTTTGGTATGCCACGAAATATAACGGCACGTACTGGCCATACGGAGGCAGTAATTAAATGTCGTGTCGATAGGCTCGATGATAAATCGGTAAGTTAAATGGATAAAAAGAAAAAACACACACAGCCTGTATTTTTTTTTATTGTTTTTTAAAACGAAAGGATTTCCTTGTTAAATATAAACCAATATAAAAGGTGCCAACACATTTTCCAATTTACTAGCTTATCAATTACATACACTTGCTAGAAAAAGTATTCGTACACCTAAAATTAAACCTGTCATACTACCAAAGAAATAAGTAAAAATTAATTAAGCTGAATTATGAGTATATGTAAAATAGATACAGGTTCAAACCTCATGGCCGCCCTAAGTAGAAAATTGTGTATAGAAAAAATTTATTCAATTATAACATAACAATTATCACATGCTCAATAAAATCACTGATGAAGGCTGAAATGCCACAAACTAGTCTGATTAAAGGATCAGTGTTGTTATGAAGTTTAGAAATTAGAAATATATCTATACTTTCTTCTTCTCTACCACGCACCATTGAAACAAAACCAAAAATTTGCATATTAATTACAGTATTAATTGCAATATGTCTGAAAAATGACGTCAAATCTATCAAAAATATTTTACATTTTCAAGTGTATGGATACTTTTTCTAGTCAGTGTAAATGTATTCTGTTCTTTTTAATTCCGCCTTTAGCGAATTTTGATTGTTTCAGTTTTTTTTATGTTGCTGTTGATGAATATCCATGAATCGATTTACATTTATTTTCTGGTAGACAGGAAATTTTAATTTTATAACTTTACTTTAACATTTTCTCGGCCAAAGATGTATTTTTTTTTTTCTTTTTTTCTATTAAATTTCTTTTAAACTTGTGGTGACTTATGAAAAGTTAAAAAGTTGTTTCAAGCGTTTGTTGAAAAGATATATTAATGACTTTTTAATCAGCAGTTTGTTATTCTATGCAAATTCCAATTAAATTTAGCTATCGGAATGCCATCACCATTTGTCTTTAATTTTAAATTTATTTAAAAAATAAGTAAGAAAATTGTAATAGATCTAGAATGACTATACGATACCTTATACCATGAGTTTAGGGATCCTAATTAGATATAGAAAATACACATAAACCAAATTTGAGTGGCATTGTTAGCAATTTTTTTGCCTTCGGATATGAAAAGATTCACATCGCATGCTCTGTATGGGGACTGGATCGAAAAATGGACCGATCCAGACTACACTTGGTAAGGTCACTTATTTTTTGCAAAAACATAAGCAAACCAAATTTGAGAAAAATCTGTACAATATTTTTGTTTTTTGATAGATGTAAGTGAAGATCGGAAATCAGCTTCATATGGTGGCTATGACTAAAAATTGTCCTATAGAGTTAAGTTTTGGCTGAGATCTATATGACAATTTGGATCCTGTGACAATTTAAGTCGATCTAATAGGGGTCATTTGTATGGGGGTCTCAACACTATCGATTTTCACTAATTTTAATAACGTTCATCATGTGGCCGCTTGAAAATTTAATATAAAAAAATATATTCATATTTGCGACTTGTAGTTTGATTACAAGGTTTACATGGGCAGAAACACGGACGGACGGACATCACTAAATGATTCTGTGTTGAACGGTATATATTTTTGGTAGTTACAAACATCAGCACATAATTATTATACCCTATACCACTATGTGATGAGGTCACCATGTGCGCATTGACTAACATTCGCTTTCTGATGATGAAAATTGAACATCAATAGTTTTCTTTTGTGTATCTATACAATATGTTCCCGGAGGTAAGTAGATAAAGCCTTTTCATACACATCATTCTAGTTTTCCTTTTAGTTGAAAATACCAAGTGGAACTGAACTTTCGGATGGGAACATTGATGGAATGCCATAAGAGTATTAGTAAAATTGCAGCTACGATAAATCGGCACCGCAATATTGTTTCAAAATTTCTTAAGGGCCCCAGAGACTACAACAGTAATAAACACAGTGGAGCAAGCGGCAAATCCGAAAATTAGCAACAATTGAAAACATGCAGGCAAAAAAGGTAGAACGGGAACTAAGCGTTACGGGCACCGTGTTCAGCAACTGCTCAAATAGAATATAGATCTTAGTTACGAATATAAAATTGCCAAACCACACTTAACCCAGCGCCATAAAAATAGGCATATCGCATTTGCAGCTAAGTACATATTTTGGAAGGAAGAATTTTATTTTTATACCCTATACCACTATGTGGTTTGGGTATAATGACTTTGTGCTGCTGTTTGTAACAACCAAAAATATTTGACCTACACCCATCTTTAATTATACCGATCGAATCAGAATCACTATCTGATTCTATTTAACGATGTCCGTCCGTCCGTCCGTCTGTGTGTCCATGTAAAACTTGTAATCAAACTGCAGGTCGCAATTATAAATATATTTTGATGAAATTTGGTATTTAATCTTTTATCGGCCATGGGATGAACTCTATTGAAATTCGTGAGAATCGGTCCATGTTCAGACCTAGCCCCCATACAAATGACCCCTATGAAATCAACATATATTGCCATAAGATCCAAATTATCATACAAATCTTAGTCATAGGCCCCATATAGAGCTGCTTCTTCACTTAAATCTATCAAAAAACAAAAATATTGCACTGATTCTTCTCAAATTTTGTTTGTATATATTTTTGCAAAATACAAGAGACTTTACCAAACATGGTCAGGATCGGTCCATTTTTGGGCTATTTCTAAACCTGTTTTATTGTATGTTAATACTGAGTCCTTGGTCGAATTAAGATATTTTATAATATGTAGTGCAGCGTTTAGGTGCTGCTTTCGGGGATCTTGTGAAAATTGGGAAAGCAAGTTAACGCTGCATGTTATATCTGGACGACTATATAAAGATAAATGTAGCAAAGATCCAATAATTTCCTGATAGTAAGTTTGGTTAATTTTGTCTGCCTCTCCAGAAATTGTTGGTTGTTTTTCTAATATTAATTTAGCTTGCATTGGAATTTTAACTGATTTTGAATTTTCTAAACCATATTTCGAAACAATATTTGAAATATATCCAGGTTGTGATATTGAAAGCGTTCCTTTTCCAACATTAATTTCTAAACCAATGCAATGTTTTGGTTCCAAAAGATCTCGAATTTCAAAATTTTCTTGTAGTTTAATTATAAATGTTTCTGTGAAATTATCGTCGTTTGAAGCTATGACTAAATCATCAACATAAAGTGCCACCATCATTGTTCTATTCGATGATTGAGTAAAATAAATGCATTGATCATATTTTGATTGATTTAATCCAAATTGTTTAATTATTGCATCAATCCTTTTAAACCACTGCCTTCCAGCTTGTTTTAAACCATAGATAGCCTTTTCTAATTTGCAGACTTGATTCTTTGTTTTCTCATGAATGAATCTTTCTGGTTGCTCCATAAATATTTCTTCGTCCAAATCACCATTTAAAAATGCTGTGGATACGTCCAACTGCCGAAGTTTTAAATCATTCTCAACAACTAGAGCATATATTAAACGAAGTGAACTTTGACGTATGACAGGAGCAAATGTATCCATATAGTCAACACCTAACTGCTGTGTATAGCCTTTGGCGACTAGTCTAGCATTTCTTTTTTCTATTGTTCCATCTGGTCTATATTGTTTAATAGAATTTACAGGATTTTCAATACTATGACCTAAACCAGCATCATCTATTTCTTGTACTCCTGAGTAATTTTCGTCCTTTTCGGTACTTGTCAGATCATTTTTTTTTTGCTCGGCTACTTCATTTTGCTGAGGAGTGTATTCTACCGTCAATTGTCGCTTTATACCATTATTCTTTAAGAAATTTGAAAATTCGTGTGATGTTAATTCACGGGCGTTGTCACTACGAATTAGTTTAATATTTTTACCAGTCTCGTTTTCAGCTTGCTTCATGAAATCTTTAAATGCTTGCAGGTACATATCTTTTGTTCTAAGAAAAACCACGAATACTTTCCTCGAAAAATCGTCAATAAACGTAGCAAAATAGATTTTTCTATTCAAAGATTCAACCCTCATTGGTCCACATAAATCAGTGTGTATCAGACCTAAAAGTTCGCTAGATGATTTATCTTTCTTATGGGAAAACTGTAATCTTGTTTGTTTACCACGAATACAGGCGATACAATTTAGGTGATTTTTTCTAAATTTTGGCAAGCCAACTACCATTTTCTCTGTTTGTAACTGTCCTAACTGTTTCAAATTCAAGTGCCGGTATCTTTTATGCCAAAGTTCTACATTATTGCCTGCACATTGTTCAAGTTCCTGGGAAATTTGTGTGCATTTTTCATTAAGATCAACATTTTTGGCTGATTTAACAATAAAAAGGCCATTATCCTTAAAAGGTTCAATTAATTTCATGCCATCTTTCAAAATTCGAGCGCTATTCACCGCTATTACCACCTTACAACCACTTTCTGTTGCTTTTCCAGTGGATATCAAATTACATCGTGTCAGGGATATACAAAGTGTTGTATAGGTGCACTTTTTTCATTAAATTATCAACTTCTACATTGAGTTCTATTGTGCCAATCCCATGAACGCTAAGTTCCTTTTTATCTGCTAACTGAACTTTTCTACAATACGAAGTGTCTATTGATATGAATGGTGCAGATAAACTACACATGTGTGAAGTTGCTCCACTATCAATGCACCAGCTATCAAATTTAGTTGAGTTTACTGACTGGACAGTATCTAAATTGATATTATCTGCGGTTACTATAAACCCTGCGTGGTTTTCTACGCAATTCAACTTGTCTTGGTTTGAACTAACTCTACAGTTTTTAGCCATATGGCCTTTTTTCCCACATCGATGACAATTATGAGGAAAATATGAATTGGACGTACCTTCTTTTTCCATTTTCTTGTTACCTTGCCAATTCTTCTTTAAAAAATTTCGATTGACGTTCATTGCTATATTTTCTGCTACTTTTTCTTCATTTTTGTCTCCAATTTCCAGTAATCTTGCTCGTAGCGTTGTCAACCCCGGAAAATCATTTGCAGTGTCCACCGCAGCTTTAATTGGATTGAATTTGGTTGATAAGGCATCTAGTAGCAATACAATAAGCAAGTCTTCGTCTAACTTAACATCCATCTCGGACAGACATGAAATACACATGTCAAATTCAATTTAAAATTGTGTAATAGTTTGATTATCAACCATTCTTAAATTTAATAACTTACGGTATGATTCTGCCTTGCGTCTCATAGACTTACGATTATAGGTTTCTTCTAGATATTTCCATATTTCTTGTGACGTCTTGAAATTTTTTACCATCGATACAATATTGGGCTCTAATGCAATAAGGATCTCTGCTCTGGCATCCAAGTCCTTGTCGATAAATTCTTCGAGCAATTTTAGCTTACTTTCATATTCTCTTTTCTCTGCAATTGTAACTGATTGCGACAATGGACTTGTTTCGGGTTTGTTCTCTTTTCCTAACACCATCTTTAAAAATCGGTTCTTGTGCAAAATGGCCTCAATTTGAGCCTTCCAAGTTCCGTAATTCGATCCATTAAAACGAGGGATCTTTCCAGTGTGTGTCGTCATATTTTTAGCTTCAAATTTAGTTTTATCTGCCCTGATGTAACAGCTTCCAGATCAATGTGTTACCACTCCAAAATTCCACCAAATTGAATTAGCCTTCGTTTTACACTTCTTAAATATTTTATAATGCTTCGTCTTCCTGTTATGGTCCTGGGCCCATAACCTATTGTTTTATTAATATTCAAATGAAACAATCTATTTAAGAATGTGTATATAAATTGATGTTGTTTTATTAACAGTTCAAATTGAAGTAAGGAAAAAATGAAAAAATATTTATAACTACAAATTCAATGAACAATATGTTTCTTATTTAACAATACAAAAATAATAAAGTTGTAAACAGTATTTCAAATAAAGTATATAACAACAAAAATTAATAAAAATCCCACTCAAATTTTGTTTATGCTTATTTTTTATATCCAATTAGTTGGGCCTGAGAGATAGGGTCTCTAAACGCATGGTATAGGGTATCGTATATTCGGTCTAGACCGACTATAATTTTCTTACTTGTTTTTTTTTTTTAATTGCTACGGATGAATTCTATATACAACTGCTGCGGGTGTATAACAACATCTTCAATAACAGCAAAATAGATAACTCTTTTAATAAGACTCTGGTGTTTCCCGTGTATAAAAAGGGAGATATAAACCAACCTAACAATTATACTTCATAAATTGCATTGTCAAGATCATGATGGGGGTATTGAATGAAAGGTTGTATAGTTTTGAAGAAACAAATAATATTATGACAGAATATCAGGCTGGATTTCGAAGACAATATTTAACAGTTGATAACATTTATAACTTGTCAGTCCTGGTAAGGATTACGCTAGAAGAAAAAAGAAAGTCTTTGCGTTTTTCATAGATTTTAAAGCTGCTTTCGACAATGTACCAAGGCAGGCGCTAGTTTATAAAGTATGCTGTATGGGTGTGTCTTATAACTTTGTTAAAATGATTGAAAGTATATGCAGCAACACAGAAACAGCCATACGGACAGGTGAAGAAATTTCCGATTACTTTACAACAAAATCAGGAGTTAAACAGGGTTGCTTATTGTCTCCTCTTTAATTCGCCTTATATATAAACGATTTGCATGAAAGTCTTGAGGGCGGTCTGAATATAGAAGGTGTCAAAATAAGACTTTTGTTATATGCCGACAACATAGTGCTATTGGCAGAGGATGCATTAGTTTTGCAAAAAAATATAAAAAACCTCGAGATATATTGTAGTAAATGGGGCCTGGAAGTTAACCTTAGCAAATCGGAAATACTTGTTTTTAGAAATGGTGGTCACTTGGCCAGTCATGGAAAATGGGTTTTCAACAATGCCTAAAAAAAATATCATCAGATTTTAACTACCTGGGTGTTATTTTCACACCTAAATTAAAGTTCAGCAAACATATCGAAAAACGATATATTCAGGCTAAAGACGACATTACTACAACCTGCAAAGCTTTCTCGGTAAAACAGAAATAAATCTGCAAATGAAGTGGAAGGTCTTCTTAGCAGTGTGTAGATCAATTCAATCATATGCTGCTCAGGTACGGGGGCTTGGATATTTTGAAGAAACTGATAAATTGCAACGCTACTTTCTTAAAAAAATTCTTAAGCTGCCAAATGATATGCCGAATTATATTCTCATGCTGGCAACAGCCGCTGAAGATAATCATTTCTACACACTACGTCTACGTCTACAATATATTAGTCAAAATATATGCCAGTACAATAATAACAGATTACCATGCATATTATCGAAAATACTGCTTAGTCGTGAGCTGTTCTGGGTTGAAAAGTTAAAAGAGCTCGCTACAAGCATGAATGTGTAATGGCCAGATCTTAATGTTACTGAAAATCAATGGAATTTGTTTAGCTATAATTTATTAACCAACATGAAACTGAATAAACTCAATGAAAGGTTGCAGAAAAAACTGAATGTTCATCAAGGTTGTATAAGCATTTAAAGCCAGACAGAGGATTCAAATATTTAATAGCTAATCAGAACGCAGATAAAATCATCTGGATATTCGAGGCAAGGAGTGGTATGATACGACTTAATCATAATAGATATGAGGGTAACGATGAATCGAAATTTTGCTCAATGCGTAGCTTAAGAGAACACGAAAAGTTTCAACATTTCCTTGGAAGATGTCCTGCTTTAAGAGAATTCAGAATATGCACTTTTCGTAAACCAATACTGGAAGAACTAGAAATAATTCAGATATTAGATGGCGATAAAGAAGAAGACTGGGAGATGCTTGTAAAGTACTTAAAAGTCACATTAAAATATAGAGAATTTTTAATAAATTTATTTAATTAAACACATTATTTTCCGACAGACGTTTTTTAAAAAAAATTATTGGTAACGTTTATCTATTTTATATGCATACTAGCTGTTTTTACCCCGTCTTGCCCGGAATAAAAAGGCCTTTGACTTGAAAAATGGTTCACTATGCTTGCCAGGCGCTGAGTACTTAGTCCCCAATTAAGAAATTCCCCAATAAAATGGACTTTCTCCCCAAAAATTTGTATGGGCAGTAAATTCATTTTTTATTTCAATTAAAAATTTTTTGAGTTTTTAATTTAGAAGTTTTTTATAAGATGCTGCAGCAAAAATACTTCGAAACCGCTTTAAGTTTTTTTTTTTTTCAGTTTATTTATAAACATAAAATATAACGGAAAGGTTCGCAAATTAAACGAATCAAATCTTTTAAAAATTGAATTACTTCATTCAATAAGTGATCATCATTGAGCAGAGACGTCAAATTCAAGTTTCAGAAATGAAAGACTTATGCGACGTTTAATATTGTGTAGCAAGGTTTCTTTAAGCAACTGCTTATAGTATATGTGTGGCCTATTTTGATCAACAGGTAATTATTTCACTTACGTAGATAAAATTTATCATACGACATTTCACTAAGCTGAGCTCCGCGAGCGAGCCGCGTCCGCTTCCGCGCGTTTGGCAGCCACACCCGTGCTGCCGCGCAGTTGTTGTCAACTTATTTTAATCGCCAAAATATATTTTTCAGATCATTGCGATATTTTAGCTGAGATGTGTTCCGCGAGCGCGTCGCGTCCGCATCCGTCGCGTCCGCGCGCCGCTTCCTCGCAGCTACTACACGTGCTGCATCTTAGTTCTCGTTAACTTATTTTAATTCCTAAAACATATATTTTAGAGCATTGCGATATTTTAGCTGAGCTTTGTTCCGAGAGCGCGTCGCGTCCGCATCCGTCGCGTCCGCGTTCGCGCGCCGCGCGCCGCATCCGCGCTTTTGGCAGCCACACCTGTGCTGCCGCGCAGCTGTTCCCAACTTATTTTAATTGTCAAAATATATTTTTCAGATCATTCCAATATTCTAGCTAAGCTGTATTCCCCGTGCGCGTAGCTTCCGCGCAACGAAATGATGCTATTGAAAAGAATACTCATTTTAAATGCATTTATTGTAGGACATATATTGAGAGCAGTATGCAAATGTTTACTAAAATAAATATTTAACAAAATTCATTAAATAAAAATATGTAAAAATTTAAGAATGAATTTGGGGAGTAAGTTCATTTTTTCTTTCGATTAAAAAAAATGGGGAATTTGTTCATTTCTTTTGGGTACCTTTTAAGTTTGGGGAATTTGTTCACCGTGTAGTTATTTCCGTGCAAAGCAAATTTCAGAGAAATCCGTTGAAAAGTACAAATTTGTATAGGGAAGAAATATACAACACAACAAAATATGAATTTTATATGAAAATTGGGCGTAAAAGTAGGCGTGGTCGGTAAAAATCATATGGCGACCTTCCCTGGAATATGTACTCAATTTCGGAGAAAGTCATTGAAAAATAAAAGTTTGTATAGCAATCAAATAAAAAAACAAATAAAAGGAAAAAATAAGTTTTATAAACATAGAAGTTGGCGCAAAGTAGGCGTGGCCTTTAAGAAGCATATGGTGACCTTCCCTGTAGTATAGAGATCGTGTGACCAAATTTTAGACATTCCTTGAAAAATAAAAATTTCTATAGTGAACAAATATACCAAAAAAACAGAAAATTAATTTTGTATAAAAAGTGAGCGTAGAAGTAGGCGTGGCCAGCAAGAATCATATGGCGAATCCGTTAAAAAAAAATTGTGTAGCGAACAAATGTACCAAAAAACAGAATATGAATTGTATACAAAAAGTGGGCGTAACAGTAGGCGTGACCGGTACGAAGAATATGTCGACCTTCCCTGGAGCAGAGAGATCATGTGTACCAAATTTTAGAGAAATCGGTTGAAAAATAAAAATTTGTATAGCGAACAAATATACCAAAAAACAGATAACGAATTGTATACAAAAAGTGGGCGTTAAAGTAGGTGTGGCCGCAAGAATCACCCGGTGACCTGGCCTGGGGTACAAAGATCGTGTGTACCGAATTTCAGAGAAATCTGTTAACAAATAAAAATTTGTATAGTGAACAAATATGAATAAAACAGAAAATGAATTTTACATAAAAAGTAGGTGTAAAAGTAGGCGTGGCCGGTAAAAAGTATATGGCGACCTTTCCTGGGGTATAGAGATCGTGTGTACAAAATTTCAGGGAAATCCGTTGAAAAATAAAAATTTGTATAGCGGTCAAACAAACAAACAAACAGAAAATGAATTTTATATATATAGATTTTCTAAAAATCTATTACAAACTTTGAATTGTTAAAAAAATGTTATCTGCAAATAAAGCAGAATTATTATTATTATTATAAAGTGACGAGAACAGTTTAATTTGGACGGTCCTGGTGACCACCACACACATTAGAGAGATCTTAAACAACTTCGCCATCGCACAACAAGCGAAGCTTGGTGACGGATCTCTTATGGTATGGGTTGGATTAGGAACATATTGAAAGTCTGCTTCGTCGCCATTAAAATGAATGTGGAAATAATTTTCAATAGATGGAGAATAACTTAATAGACTTTGCAGCCCAACTACGAAAATATGGAGATAATTAGACATTCCAATTAGATAACGCTCCGATCCGTGTTAGAAAAAAAAAATTAATACGCAGAACTTACCGGCAGTGGAATGGCCAGCCGTAAGTCCCGGCCAAATTCCAATTGAAGACCACTTGGAGATTCTTTCTACCAAGGTATTTTCAAAGTTAAAACAATAGCTTAAAGAACTCAAGTTAGAAATTTGACAGACTGGGAAAAAATTTATACTCGTATTTATACTTTAAGAGACTCTAGACTACAACAAGTTTTAATACACAAGAGCAACATAATATCTTATTAATAATTAAAATATTATTGATTAAAAATAATAAAAATGACTTCTTTTTTTTGCACACATAATTATTTTCTATAAAATATTTGTTTTCCTGTATCTCTGTTTAAAAAAATAAAATTTTATATGCATTTTTTATGATTTTAAGGCACACAAAAAAACATAATAAAATAATAAAAACCAAGTAAGAAAATTATAGTCGGTCTAGACCTATACCATGCGTTTAGAGACCCTGTCTCTTAGACCCAACTAACTGGATATAGAAAATAAGCATAAACCAAATTTGAGTGGGATTTTTATTAATTTTTTCGGCTGCAGATATGAAAAAGTTCATATCGGATGCTATATATGGGGACTAGGCCCAAAAATGGACCGATCCTGAGCATGTTTGGTAAAGTCTCTTGTATTTTGCAAAAATATATACAAACAAAATTTGAGAAGAATCAGTGCAATATTTTTGTTTTTGATAGATTTATGTGAAGATGGGGAAGCAGCTCTATATGGGACCTATGACTAAGAGTTGTCCAATAGGGATCATTTTTGGACTACTGATTAATGAATGTAATATATACATACAAACCCAATTTGATTAAGATTTATATGATAATTTGGATCTTATGGCAATTTATGTTGATTTCATAGGGGTCATTTGTATGGGGGCTAGGTCTGAACATGGACCGATTCTCACCAATTTCAATAGCGTTTATCCCATGGCCGATAAAAGATTAAATACCAAATTTCATCAAATATATTTGCGACCTGCAGTTTGATTACAAGCTTTACATGGACACACAGACGGACGGACGGACGGACGGACGGACGGACATCGTTAAATCGAATCAGATAGTGATTCTGATTCGATCGGTATAATTAAAGATGGGTGTAGGTCAAATATTTTTGGTTGTTACAAACAGCAGCACAAAGTCATTATACCCAAACCACATAGTGGTATAGGGTATAAAAATATGGAACAAATATGAGAAAATATTTTTTTTTTTTGTCAATAACTCAATATAATACATTGTACATAAAATTACACTATGCAACAAAAGCAATAAGAAAGATAATAATTCTTAGTCATGGCACTCTATATAACTGCTTCTCATTTAAACCTATCAAATCCAAAAATATTTCACAGATTTTTCTTAAATTTGGTTTGTTTATTGGTTTGATTTTGCAAAAAAGTAAGTGACTCTGTTCAGAATCGGTCCATTTTTCGGCCCAGTCCCCATATATATATGTATATTAGGCTGGCCCTGCATTATATGGAGGGGAAAAAGTGTTCGAACTTAAAATCTCACACCCTAGAAATTGCGCATAGCAAAAAAAACTGAGAAATTCAAAGTTTTGGGTCAATCGAAAAAAATTTAGAGGTGTCTCAACGCGACTGGAAATTTCAAGTTTGTTTTATGGGGAAAATATGACCTTTTTTCAAATTTTAGACACAGAAAAAATATTCGCCAACCGAATAGTTCTAAAGTGGAATAACTATATTTTCGATTGTGTCAACAGAAATTTAATAGCATCTGCAAATTTTCTATTATGAAAAAATATGCACTGTTAAGGCAATAGAAATGTAATCATAGTGAACCCGAAATACGGTTATTAGTATTATCACAATTCGGGTGGCAATAAATTCGGTAGTCACAATGGATCTGTTTTCTGTGTGTACGAAAATTTCGTTCTATAGTTTAATTTTTACGACAAGTTGTTATATGAATCGATTTCAGTAATAATTTATCTCTTTAAAAAGCTATATAACTTCAATATCGAATAAAAACTCGCCAAGAAATAGAAAACGCCCCAGACCACTTTTGTGCCAAAAAAAACTAGGTCGTAAAATTAACGGAAATTTTTTCAACTTTAAGAAATTAATTAAAGCCATATATTTTTTTTGGTCTCTATACCTATGAGCACTTAGACATAAAGTATTGGTTTATTACCACTTTTTAACCTATTGCGCAATGACACTAAAGATGGAAAATATTTTTGTAAAAAATTTTGAAAACTCCATTTTTAAGTTTTAAAAAATTTTCTTAAACAAAATTTCAAAAAATTAATTTGGCACTTTAAAGTTTTGTTAAATGTATGTTATAGATTAACTGTGTGAATTTTTAAGTAAATTCCTCTGGCAGAATTTTTTTTACAAAAATTTTTTTTGCGGATTTCGAGAAAAATTTGTTTTTATGTGAAATATTCAGTAAATGCAGTGTTTCTAAATACTTTATATCAAAAATTTATCAGCTTTCTACTTTTAAATGTTATATTTGATTTTAATAGCCTAGGGTTTCGGAAGAAAATTATACGAACCCATTATTCCTTTTGGACTTGAGGTCACATATGACACCAAGATAATAAAAGACAATTTATTCGAAAAATTCAAATTTGGAAGTGCTGTTGAATTTTTAGATTTGACGCCTAAAAGGGTACGCCAAATAACTTCCTTTTTTTGAAAATGCTATAAAAAAAAACTACTGAATATTATCTCAAATTTCTTTTTTTATTTGAAAGTACAAGCCTTCTGGTTAATAATGGAAAATAATTTCATTCAAAAGGCTGCATCGGTTGGCCATGCAGTTGCCTACACGATCGGTCCAATTTTTAAGCACATTATCGATTGTGTGCAGCTGTATTACACCAATGGCTTCACGAATATTGTCCTTTAAAGCATCAATTGTCTCTGGCTTGTTGGCGTAACACTTATCTTTGAGGGCACCCCACAAATAATAGTCCAACGTTGTCAAATCGCAGCTCCGAGGTGGCCAAACGACATCAGCTCTGCGGCTGATAATGCGATCTTCAAAAAACAGGGCGCAAAACATCGAGTGTAGCTTCGGCTGTGTGGCACGTAGCGCCGTCCTGTTGAAACCAAATGTTGCCGATATTCTCCTCTTCAATTTTTGTGAACAAAAACTCGTTCAACATGGCCCGATAACGATCGCCATTCACTGTAACGGCCACTCCTTGCTCATTTTCGAAGAAAAATGGCCCAATTATGCCTCTGGACCAAAATCCGCACCAAACAGTGAATCGTTTTGGGTGTATCAGCTTTACAATATATGAGTGCGGGTTTTCTGTGCCCCAAATGCGATAATTTTGCTTGTTTACATAGCCGCCAAGATCAAAATGAGCTTCATCTGAAAAGATGATTTTTTTTTTGGCCAAATCGGCATCTTCTCTAAGTCGATCGCAGGCCCACTTAGCGAAGCGAAAACGCATTGAATGGTCAGTTGGCTTCAACTTCTGAACCAATTGGACTTTGTATGGCGTCATACCAAGGTCTTTATGCAAAATTCGTCTCAATGATGCCTCCGAAATGTTCAATTCTTGAGAACGACGGTGAATTGATGTTGATGGCGCTTCATGCACACTTTCTGCCACAGCAGCAGTATTTTCGGGTGTACGCACTGTTTTTGGCTTTTCACGCTTTGGTTTAGCGATGAGGATGCCAGTTTCTTTCACTTTTTTTCACAAGATAACGAACATACGGAGCTGACGGTGCTTCTCTTCTTCCAAAATCCGTACGCAATTTTCACACACATTCTGCAACATTACCATGATTTCCAAAGTAATGTCGCAATATTTCCCAGCATTGTTCAAGCGTATACACAACCATATTCGTTCAGCGGAAGGATAAAACTAATCATCTGTCAAATCAGACATGAGCTAAGTGTTACCATTCACGAAATAAGCACTAGTTGAAAAAAAAACGTTTGATGGCGGACCCTTTATAATAACCAAATGTCCAAGTCCTTCAAGCTAAAAATTTGGAGTAAATCGAACAACGATAACCCATTCCTTGCCGAGGCCAAACTTTGAAATTTAGTATATTTAAAAAAATTATTTGTTCTAGTAAACTAGATTAAACCCTTACTATGGGTTGGGAAATAAAATTGTGATATATTTTAACGATTTTTATGGTTTGATGATTGCGATGATTTTATAATTTGACGTCATTGATCCATATGGATTTCGCCCAACAAATGACTCCAAGCTATTAAGGACGATTAAGTAAAAAATTCAAATATTTTGCAAATACTGCTGAATTTTGGATCATTTTAACCCTAGGAGCACATAATGGTAAGTTTTCGTAAAATGTGGCACAATTGCTATCCGCATATTTCTAGGGGGTGAGACCGAGAGTTTGAACACTTTTTTGTTAAGGGCCACCCTAACTTTTTCAAATCTGCAGGCAAAAAAAGAATAATAAAAATTCTACTCAGATTTGGTGTATGCCAATTTCTCCAACCTCATGGTACGGGGTATCACATAGGCCATCTAGACGGATTATAATGATTTCATAATGTTCGCTAACAGCAAAAACAATTTAAATTTTTGAAAAGGATGATTCATCGATTTTATCGTAACTTGAGTATAGCACAACCTGACCAATTTTGCTATGAAAAACATTAAAAAATTTTGAATTTAAATGGCCTCTAAGTTATGCTAATATTACTTTTTTATGTACTAACAGTTTCGGAGTTAGTCAGAATGAAATGATGAAAATATTTTTTTGTTTTTTGCAAAATTAAAATAATTTTACCTTTTTTGAAATTCATACAAAAATCGAAAATGCCAAAAATACATTTTTTTATGGCTAAATCATAAAGCTACGTATAGTGCAAATAAAATCTATGGAAATCTATGGGAAATGTTGATTTTATTCTTAATACTGTACTTCCGGTACAAAAATTGTTTTTACATTTATTTATGTATGTTAAATGAATTGTTTTTTTTTTTGTCAAATTTTTTATAAAAATATTGAGTTTTTATTGGACAAATTGAGTTTTTCATTGGACTAATATTAATTAAATATTAATATTTTAAATAATTAAAATTTTAATTATATCACACAGTTCCATAATTATCCATCCATCCTTATCCATCAAAAATGTCCAGGTGGTCTTCAAAAAATTAAAATTTTTCAAAACCCATCGTGACTGGAGATACCCAACATGCTGGTTATGAAAAAATTGTTGATTTTATAACGAGAATTAATAAGTATTACGAAAAAAATGAAAGTTCTTCTTATCGATTCATAAGAGGATAATAATTAAATTAAATGCAATTGTCAAATTGAAAATGATATGTTTATGGATTGTTATTATTCTCTAATAGTACTACTAGAAACATATCGTCGGTTTAACCTGCAAACCTGCTAAATCCACTTTTTAAGTAAATTGAGATTTTGATGCCGTGTGGTAGAGAAAGATACGCCTCGTTGACCAGCATGTAGTTTTTCTTCAATTTGAGTCTTGAGGTGTGTAAAAAGGTTTGATAAGAAAAACTGCTAAATCGACTCATAGAACAATTTTTGTAAGAAAAACTGCTAAATTCAGTACATTATTAGTTGAGTGTTTATTACTAACTCCAATTTAGCTGTTTTTTTACGGCAATATGGGCAGTACTGTAATGAATATGACTTTAATTTAAAAAACACAATTTATCTTAGTAACCCTTGAATTGAAATGAAATATTTAAATCTTTTATCGTATTTTTCTGAGGGAGTTTCGACATTATTTTAAATTGTGTTTAATTTGTGTGAATTAGAAGCAGATATTTTTCAAAGGTAAGTGTAAATATATTATCGTCGGCTTAATGTGCAAACCTGCTAAATTCTGCTACAGATTTGCATATTAAGCCGATGTTATGTAAATTTAGTGTACGTTATTTAGTTCCATTCGGTCGATAAAAAATTATGAAGAAACTTAGTTTTGGTTTGAATGGATATAAAATTTACCTACTGTTGCAGATGTCAACATCTAAAAACGCATCCTACAACTCCAACGAAAGCGCAGTAATGTTAAACCAGCACGAACAGGGTCCAATTTTGGTTTCACCTATTACAATAGAACAAGGCTTGGTACCTTATGGTATAAATTCGGATTCGGAAACGGATAGCAGCTATCCGGAAAAATGTAGGAAAACCAGAAAACGATCAAGAGTACAAAAATGTGATCCATTTGCAGAAAAAAACCAAAAAAAAAGAGAGGCTGGAAAAAAATATTTCGGAAAACGAAAGACAGAAACATGGGATTATAAAGTGCCGAAGAAATCAAGAACGATGAAGCAAAGATGCAGTTGTAAACAGACGAAATATGGTACTATTAAATGTGAGGCTTTTACAGAAGAAGATAGAAAATGTATTTTTCAAAACTTTTGGCAAATGAATTGGCAAGAAAAAAAGGTTTATGTCGATGGCCTTGTGACATCGCTTCCGACTAAAAGGTTACGGGGAAGAAAACATGATCAAGAGTCTAGAAGAAATCAGTCTCTTGTTTACTATTTAAAAAAACACGACGAGCACACCAAGGTATGCAGAACCATGTTCCTTAACACGCTCGGTATTGGAAGATGGACTGTGCTTAATTGGAAAAATGAAAAAACATTTTCCAAGAACTCAAATAATGTTTTCACAGCCTCCCGACGTTCTGTTAACAAAAATTTGCCCTCAACTCGCTACTCTAAAGATCGCCAAGAGCTAAATAACTTTCTAAACTCTTTACCTGTTATGGAATCACATTATTGTCGCGCCACATCCCAAAAAAAGTATTTGCAACCAGACTGGCCAACAAAGATGTCACTCTACCAATTTTATAAAAACGATTGGTGTAAAAGCCGGGATGTGCGAAGTCTATCGATAGCTGCATTTTACAATGCCTTTGATGATAAAAATTTGGCTTTATATATCCCTAAGAAGGACCAATGTGAAAAATGTGCATTGTTCAAAGTTGGAAATTTACCGGAAGTAGAATATTTAGAGCACCAACAGAAAAAAAGGAGAGGTTAGGAGAGAAAAGGATAAAGACAAAAGTGATGAAAATCTTGTATTTACAGTTGATCTGCAAGCCGTTCTGATGGCACCTAAGTCAAAAATTAGTAGTTTATATTATAGGACAAAATTACAGGTACACAACTTGACTTTTTATAATTTAAAAAATAGAGGCGGATACTGTTACTTATGGAACGAAACTGAAGGAGGATTATCTTCTGAGGAATTTGCGAGCATATGGGTGAATTTAGTTGAGGATGTTGTATTGCCGCAAAATAAATCTTTAGAGCCACGTAAAATAATTTTTTACAGTGACGGATGTAATTATCAGAATAGAAATTGCGTAATGTCTAATGCTTTGATTTCTACGTCCATAAATCACAACATTATTATTGAACAAAAGTTTCTTGAAGTGGGCCACACTCAAATGGAAGCTGACTGCATTCATTCCACTATCGAACGCGCACTTAAGAACAAAGACATCAATGTGCCTGCAGACTATGTCAAAGTCTGTAAATCAGCTAGAAAAAAGCCAAATCCATACGAGGTAAATTACATCAGCTATACGTTTTTTAAAAAATTTAATACTGTTCAGTTCTTCAAAAGCATTCGACCTGGTCGCAACAAAGGCGACGCAAAAGTCACAGACATACGTGCATTACAATATAACCCAAGTGGTGAAATACTTTATAAATTGAGATTTTCTGATGAATGGCAAAAATTGGCCCAAACAAAATCGACCGCAATTATTTCCAAACCCTTTTGTCAGCTTCCTTGCCTTTACGAAAACAGAAGGAAGATCACAGCCAAAAAGTTTGAAGACTTACAATATTTAAAAAGTTCACTTCCCGAAGATTATCGTTCCTTCTATGATAATTTACCCCATGAATAAATTTAAAAACACAAAGCAATAAGTTATTTAGATTAGTTATTACACTATTAGTATTAGTTAGTTATTTTGACATCATTTTGTTTTCTTGGAAAATTTTTTTTTGTTGTATTCCACTTAAATACTTTCACTGAATGATTATTTGTATTTATTTAATATAATAACAAGATATTTTTGTAATTACATGCTTTTTTTAAATAAAAAGTACTTGTGAAACTAGAAAGAAAACCTACTATCTCCCTTAGTAATAACATAAATTGATGTGAGAAAACCTGCTAAGTTACAAAATCGTTTATAACTAAATAAATACAATTTTTTTTTTTACATTGTAGTCATACATGAAGAATACAATAAAATAAACCAACTATATTTTTGGTTTTCCTCTCAAGCTACAAATATGAGATATAAGAAGTTTTTTGTCTCTCCTGTAAAATATGCTGAAAGGGAGTTAGCAGGTTTGCAGGTTAAGCCGACGATATAAAACTTTACTTATAATATTCAAAATTTTCTAAAACTTTTAATTTTTAAAAAGGTTTTTTCCCCATTTTGCATTTAAATAATCAAAAAACTTTATAAATTTACATATCTCTTCACAAAATGTATTATTTGTTGTAATATCTAATAAGATCTCAAATGTAAATATTTAATAAGTAAAAATGTAAGTAGAGGAAGTATATAAAATAAAAAATAAAAATTAAAATTTGCAGTACATGTAGCTTTATGATTTAGAAATAAAAATATCATGTTTTGGTATTTTAGACTTTTAAAGAATATTTAAGAAATAAAAAATTTAAATTTTTTTTTTAAAAATTGTTTTTCGCCATTTCATTTTCTGAATACCTCCGAAACAAAAAAAAAATATAATCTGAGCATAACTTAGATTAAATATCTTTTTTTTTTTTAACTGATCCATAGAATTTTAAATGTAGTGGTTATCAGGTGTCATAAAAAATGTAAAATTTTATTGCTTTGTGTTGTTTGTGAGATATATGATTGTTGAACCCCACGAAATCAACAATTTTTGCGATTGCTAAAATATAAAACAAAATAAACTGCTTTCATTTTAAAGAACTTTGTAATGGTTTTAATGTTTTCGCATTAAGATACACGTACGAAACAAAAAAGATAATATTCTTTTAATCGACAATAAATATTCTAAAGCCTCTTAAATCTTTATAAAAAAAATCCTTTATGTTTAGTAACAGGTAGTTGATTTTCTATTTACAACTTTATTACTCTCAATAAATTTTGAAAATATTCTTTGCATATAACAAAATTCAAAAAATTTTAAATGTTACAGGTATCCTGGATACGAAAACGTGATCTGCATATATTGACTGTTGCTACGGCCACTTATACTTCTGACAAACGATTTCAGGTAAGTCAAGAACAATAGTTTGTGGGTGTGTAAAGATTTATTTTTTTGATTTTTTTTGTCAGTTGCTTGCAGAGTTTTTAAGAGCCATTAATATAAAAGCATCGTTACTGGTTTTCTGATGAGTAGGCATTGTGTACACACAATATATATATAGAACCACACAACCTCACACCTTCATATGATTCATGCAATCAACCATGATAATATTCATTTACGACATTGGCTTCAACATCATTCACCCTCACAACTATTTACATTACATTGATGAATTACGGTGATGATGATGAGGATTAAAATAACGACAACGATAAATGTGTTTATATGTATGTTGATTTGTGGTAATGGAGTGGCAGTTATTTTTAAGGATTTTGTTTCCTATACATAATTTAAGATTGTCTTTTCCTCTAACTAATAATGACTACATACTAATAACATATCATTTGAATTTTTATAAAATAAATCAAAATAATATTGAGCTCTAAGGCGATCACTAAAGTACTGGGTGAAAATGAATATAATTTTCAAAACCCAGCCTCATACACTTACTAATGTCTCCCCAGAGATATAAATGTTTCCTAAAGGCATAGTAGAAAAATACAATTTACTCAAAATTGGTTCGTATATGTTTTTAGATGACGTACAGTACTGGACAATATAAAGTACGCAGTTTTCTCAGTAGAGCATATTGACCAAAAATGTGTTAAATAAAGGATAATCTGCTGATATGGGGACGACAATTTATATTAATTTTTACCAAGTATTGTTGGATTTTTTTTTTATTGATGCCAAACTTCTGTGGAGTGCAGGTTTTCATACATTTGCATGAAAAGTGATCCAGCTTTTTCGAGTAGTAGTTCGTTTGCCCCCCAATTACTGTCGAAATGGTTTAAAATTTAAATGATATTCTGTCCTTACATTTGCAACTCTCAAATAAATATAACTTTTGACTAAATCATTATGGAAAACTTTCTGTCTCAAATTATCTCAAAAATGTATGGAAAGTGTCTGATCTTTTACGTGTAGTAGTTCATCCGAGCCACAATTCTGGGTGGATTACTTTGAAATCTGATGTACCTACGTACCATATTTATACTCTACTAGCAGATTCCAGCTCTCAAAATTCGAGTGCAAATTCTAGGAAATTTTATTTTTCATTTAATAAAGAACCTAAAGGTATGCTTCACAGTTAAACTCATTTTAAATGAAGAAAACAAACTCAACACATACAAACACATTAACAAATTTAACAAATTTAACAAATTTAAATAAACACACACATAGCATTGTATAATTTTATTTATGTGTTAGTAGCAACTTTAAACGATCATAACTCCAAAAAAATATTCCAGACGATGAAAATCTATAAATCTGGGTAACAGCTAAAAAGAAATACCTTTCAAGAAATAAATTTTTTGTCAAAATCGGGGTAAAACTGCGAAACTTACATCGGTCACAAGAAATCGCCTTGGCTATTAATATTATAAATACCACTATGTATTTTGACTTTGTGCTGCTGCTTGTAACTACCAAAAATATTTGATCTAGACCCATCTTTTATTATACCGATCGACTCGGAATCACTTTCTGAGTCGATTTAGCGATGTCCGTCCGTCCGTCTGTCTGTCCGTCCGTCCGTCCGTCTATGTGTCCATGTAAACTTTGTAATCAAACTACAGGTCGCAAATATGAACATATTTTGATGAAATTTGGTATATAAGGCTTTACTGGCCACAGGATGAAGCATATTGAAATTGGTGGAATCCGGTCCATGTTCAGACCTAGTCCCCATACAAATGACCCCTATGAAATTGACTCAAATTGCCATAAGATCTATATCTCGGTCAAATTGGGTTTGAGTGTATTTATTACATTCATTTATCAGTTGTCCACAAATAAACCCCATATGGCAATTCTTTACCATAGCCCCCATATAGTGCTGCTTCCCGATTTTCACTTAAATCTATGAAAAAACAAAAATATTGCACATTTTTTTTTCTAAAATTTGGTTTATATACATTTTTTAAAGTATAAGTGACTTTACCAAATATCGTCAGGAGCGGTTCATTTTTCCACCTAGTCCCCATATAAATATAGCTTCCGATATGAACTTTTTCATATCTGCAGCCAAAAAAAAAAACAATGCCACTCAAATTTGGTTTATGCTTATTTTCTATATCTACTTAGTTGGACCGAAAAGATAGGGTCTCTAAGCCATGCTATAGGGTATCGTATAGTTGGTCTAGACCGACTTATTTTAACTTTAAAAAGTATGAATTTGTATCATGTGTTCTTTCAATATTTTTTGGAAAATCGATGCCAAATTTTAATGGAGTGCATATTTTTATATATTTTTTTTTTTTTTTTTATTAGCCAACACTCAGGGGATGCTTCTACAAATGCAGTGCATTCTATTTCGGGAAAATAGGTTATTTGAAGGAGGAAAGAGGGAGTAGTGTTTGTGGATATTCGACTTAAATTTTATTAGATTGTAATTGTCAGGAATGACCTGTGCTGGGAGTTTATTCCACATACGGTTGGTTCGACTGATAAATGAATTTTCTTTGTAATGCGCTGTGCGTTCAACTGGACAATTCAAATAGATGTGATCTTCTGGAAAAGCGGGTAGAGCGATCTGAAACTCGTGCGCTTGGAATGAGTTCGCTAATCCTAGAAGAACATTTCCCATGGAAGTATCTATAGAACAGTGTTACACAACCCACATTTCGACAATGTTCCAATGAGTCACTATATTTGGACACCCTACTGTCACTAATGAGCATACACGGTCCAGTAGCTCCAAAATAGACTTTGAAGCTCCTGCTCATATAGGGGAGTTGTATTCCATTTTCGGTCGGATGTAAGCGGTATAGATTTTAGGAAATCGGAGGGAGTGGAGTATTTTTACACCCTTTTAGAAATTTAAAGGAAGCGTTTTCTTTATATACTACAAGGACTGAAAACTCCTCGGCCTAACAATCTCCGTTAAGTGAAATGCACTTCTTCCCACAATGATCTAACATTTTGATACCTTTGAAAAAATAAAATTTGTCAAACTCTTCTAAATATGATAAGACTTCTTCATTTGTGGAAAATCTCTGTAAAGAGTTTAAATTTTCTGAAGCCAGAGGAGATGAATGTCATGATGGCACAAGATGATTTTTTTATATAGGTGGGGTCGTTTTTTATCTTAATTTCTTCATCCAATCTGTCCAAAAGCTCAACATAGTACTTGACAATTATTGTTTTACCTTTCTGCAATCATCAATTAATATTATACCACGTACATCCCAAAAAACATAGGTCATTACCTTTTCAGCCGAATGTTGAGTCTTCGGCCACATTGGTTGGCTTTCGTACGCTTGTAACCACTCCGCACACTGTCTATTGGACTCTGGTGTGTAGTGTCTCACTAATTTTTATAAATCCACGTAAAACTTCAGTTGAGTTTACCTCAAACATCTCCAAAGCAAACTTTGAATTATGAACACGTTCAGTTTTTGTTTTAAAAAGTCGCGGCTCCCATAGTGCAGAAAGCTTTTTAATATTTAAATGACCATTTAGTATATGCCGAACTACTATGTTGATATCTTTATGGATTTGTTAGCGTATGTTGAAAGCTTTACAGTTGAAGGAATGATATGGTCAGATCATTTGCCAATAGTTATATCAATGAACGTAGAAATGAGAGCAACTACATCGAATAAACTCAGCCTTGTACCAAAGTTATTGTGGAAAGAGTCACTAAAAGATCAGTATAAAACAGAACTCAATTTAAATCTACAAAGGCTCACACAACGAGATGCTGTAACAAATATTAAAGATTTAACTGATATAATAGTAATTTCAACAACAAAAAAGAGCAAAACACAACCATTCACCCCTAAAAACAAATGGTTTGACAACCGATGTTACTGGGCACGATAAAAGGTTTTTGATTTATTGAACAAATATAGAACTTCAAAACGTGAAAGTGAAAAGGAAAGATATTTGATGGCGAAGAGTAAATATAAGGATGTATGCAAAACAAGTCAAAAAAATTACTTTAAGAATGTATGTGAAAAAATTAATAATCTTACCAATAGCAAGGAATGGTGGAGCCTAGTCAAAGAAATAAGAAACCAAAAATTTTCAAATTGGTACAGCTATATCTTCTGCTGTTTTTAAAAATTATTTTATGAAATTGCTCAATCCAGCCCATGTTTCACAAGATATTCATTATGCTCCAATATTTTTATGAGATGAAACTTTAGATAAAGATATAATTATGGCTGATATTAAACATATGTTAAAAAAGTAAAGCTAAACAAAGCACCAGGGGAGGACAGAGTACCTTACGAATTTTTTATTAACGCTACGGATGAATTTCTTGAAGAGTTGGCTCGCATGTACAATAAACTGTTCAATAATTATAATACAGATGAATCTCTGACTAAATCAATAATTTTTCCTATACATAAAAAAGGAAGCGTAAATGAACCATCCAACTATAGAGGAATATCGTTTATGAACTCTGTAGCAAAGATCTTAATGGGAATCCTTAACGATAGACTTGTTACATGGATTGAAGATAAGAACATTATGGTTGAATATCAAGCTGGATTCCGAAGGAAATACTCTACTGCGGATAATATTTACAATTTAGCTTCAATCGTTAACATCAAGCTGTCTGAAAAGAAAAAAGTGTATGCTTTTTTCGTAGATTTTAAGGCAGCGTTCGATAAGGTCTCTAGAAAATCTATGATATACAAGTTATATACAATGGGAGTATCATATAAGTTTGTTAAAATGATAGAACACTTATATGAGCACACACATTCAGCAGTATGGACTGGAGTGGAGCTGTCAGAATACTTTGATACAACCTCTGGAGTAAAACAAGGGTGTTTGCTTTCACCACTACTTTTCGCCCTCTACATCAATGGTCTGCATGAATACTTAGGTGGTGGTTTAGATATTGAAGGGAAAAACATAAGACTCTTAATATACGCAGACGATATTGTAATAATGGCTGAGAATATAACAACTATGGGGAATATGATACACGACCTAGAAAATTATTGTGATCTATGGAATTTAGAAGTGAATGTGGACAAGTCAAAGATAATGGTTTTTAGAAATGGGAGACGAGTTAGTCAAAAAGAAAGATGGAGATTCAGAGGAGAAGAAATAGATATAGCCTCTGAGTATAACTACCTTGGAGTAGTTCTAACTCCGAAAATGATAGAAAATACCCAGTCGAAAAGTTCAATAAATGCCACATGGCAAAATTTTCTTAAAAATAATAATGTATCGCTGCAAATGAAATGGAAACTATTTTTGGCAGCATGTAGATCGGTTCAGGCATATGCCGCACAAGTGTGTGGTTATGGTCTTTTTGAAGACGTAGATATATTACAACGTTTCTTTCTGAAAAGAGTACTAAAACTTCCATCAAACACACCAAACTACGCCCTTGAGATGGAAACCGGAATTGAGGATGGACATATTTATACTTTACAACTTCATTTACAGTACATAACAAAAACAATGTTCTGCTATACTGAAGACAGACTACCCCACTACCTTACAAAAATAAATCTAAGAAAGAAAATATTTTGGGCTAAAGCTTTAAATGTTTTGGCAAGTAATCTTCACATACAGTGGATCGAAATGAATACTGCGGAACACGAATGTAATTACAACAACTTCATATTAATACAGGGTCCTAAATCTTTAAACCTAAGAAATAAAACGCAAAGAGCGATGCAGAGTAGCGCACGAATATACAAACATCTAGAATATACAGTGGGAGCTAAATACTTTCAAGGAAACTATAACCAAAATGACGTTAGTCGAATATTTAAAGCACATTGTGATCTACCTTAATGGCAATAAGTTTACTAGCAACGAAAATGATCTAATATGTACATTATGCAACCTTCGAGAAACGGAAACTCTACAACATTTTTTAGGTATATGCCCAATCTTGAATACCTTCAGACGAAACTTTTTTGGAACACCTACTTTATCGGAAGAAGAAATCATAAGAATTCTTGATGGAAGACTGAGCACTGATTGGAAAAATCTGATTGGATATGTAAAATCCTCTTTAAATTATAGAAAATTAATAATAACAGAATATAATTAATTACTAAACCAAAAATAATTTAAAAACTTCACTGTAAATTTTTTTATTTAGTACATCCATCTGACGACACTTTGTCATAGCTGTATAATCTTTATTTCTAATGATTATTGTAACTTATATATATATGGGGGATTTCATGTCAAGTGCACCAACTTTTGAAACCGATGTCTTCCGATCGGGATGAAATTTGTACCAAGGTTAGTCCTATTGGATAGTAGTTTAGACACAATTTTTCAACAAGATCGGTTCAGATCTCTCTGAGTTAGAGGGGATCAAAATTTGACATTTTGGCCAAACAGGTGTTTTTTCTCATCCATGTAACTTATTACCTATTGTTCTTAGAAAATTTTCTCCTAAATATTTCGGAAAAAAATACTTTAAAAAAAAAAAATTGTAGACTTTTTTTTTGCTAAATTAAAGCATTTTTTGCCTTTTTTTCACTCAAGACAACGGTTTTTCAATTTTTCACAAATGCACTATTTAGAATTTTTTCCTATTTGTGTGTAAAACCTTACAAATAAAACTTATACTGAGAAACTAGACAAATTAACCTTTCCGAAGGTATATAACATACCTAACTAAAATTTTATACCCTCGATACTGTAATACCCAGAATATGTTAACCTCATGAAAAAAATCGCTTTTTTTCTATAGAAATGTTGAAAAATTATTATTTTTTATTTATTTTTAATAATAATTAAATTAATGTATAATAATAATATTAAAAATAAAAAGATAAATAATTTATTAAAATTTAATCTTAATTGCATTAGATCCATTTATATCATAACTATTTTTATACTTAATTTATTGTAGCTGATGAAGTATTTAAGTCTTGTAAATTTTTAAATACCCAGTCATCCAACTTTTTTGTCGCCTTTATTTACTGCGCTTTTTTGTCAATCCTTTCTTGGCGTTACTAGGTTCAGCTGTTGATTTCGCTGCTGGTTTATTTGTTGTCTTTGGAAAGAAATCGCATTGAATAGAGGCAGAAAACTTTTTCAACTTGAGTCTTCCACCGACAAGCGGTATAAAAGCATGGTATTCAGCGGTGCCATCGATTGTTACCGCAGCATCGAATCTGCTCTTCAGTGTTTTCAATGTATCCTGATGATCCTCCTTGCTAATAAAAACTATTTTAGTTTCTTTACAATAATTCTTTGCCCAATGGAATAAAGCGGTCGCATCTGAGATGCGATCTTGATGAGAGCACTGGAGGCTATACTTCGCTGCATTTCTTTTAAGGTTTGCTCCAATACCATCACATGCTCCTTTACCATGAGCAGTAGGATGAAAATGCCACTCAGCTGGCATTCCAAAATCTTTTTCATGGGCCATAAGTTTTGCCAAGCTACTTTTGTTTTTAAAATGTTGACGAGCTCCGTCCGAAACGCAGTATACCTTCCTTACTGTAAATTTAGATTTTAGAAATTTTAGTATTCTCTTCTGGTACTCATAAACTGCAACGGTATCATGTTTTAAATCGTCGGATATGATTGCCATACTTTTGTGTTCCAGTTTTTATACCCTATACCACTATGTGGTTTGGGTATAATGACTTTGTGCTGCTGTTTGTAACAACCAAAAATATTTGACCTAGACCCATCTTTAATTATACCGATCGAATCAGAATCACTTTTTGAGTTGATTTAACAATGTCCGTCCGTCCGTCCGTCCGTCCGTCTGTGTGTCCATGTAAACCTTGTAATCAAACTGCAGGTCGCAAATATGAATAAATTTTGATGAAGTCTGGTATATAAGCTTTTATCGGCCATGCGATGAACGGTATTGAAATTGGTGAGAATCGGTCCATATTCAGACCTAGCCCCCATACAAATTACCCCTATTAAATCGACATAAATTGCCATAAGATCCAAATTGTCATATACATCTTACTCAAATTGGGTTTGTATCCGTTCATTACATCCATTAATGAGTAGTCCAAAAATGATCCCTTTGGCCCCATATAGACTGCTTCCCGATCTTCACTTAAATCTATTAAAAACAAAAATAATGCACTGATTCTTCTCAAATTTTGTTTGTATATATTTTTGCAAAATACAAGAGACTTTACCAAACATGATCAGGATTGGTCCATTTTTGGACCTAGTCCCCATATAAATATAGCATCCGATATGAACTTTTTCATATCTGGAGCCAAAAAAATTAATAAAAATCCCACTCAAATTTGGTTTTTGCTTATTTTCTATGTCCAGTTAGTTGGGCCTAAGAGATAGGGTTTCTAAACGCATGGTATAGGGTATCGTATAGTCGGTCTAGACCGACTATAATTTTCTTACTTGTTCATCTTTCATGTAGTAAATAACTACTGTGAGTAGAGTTGCTTGGTTGTTATTGAAGTGGAATGCTTGTATGGCATCCTGAAAAACATATTTATAGTTTTCATATTTATAGAATTCACCAGACTTCAAATGTATCTTCAAATCCTTGAAGAATGACCATTCCTCTTTGACTTAAAAGTCATGGTTTCTCAAGTTTAGCAATCCTGTACACATTTCTTCCACAAAATCATCCACATTTAAAATGATTGTTTTCAATGTGCATCTGTCAGTCTGAATCCAAGAATCAAATTTGACCTCGTCTATATATTCTCGATCTAAAGAGTTGATTAAATTTTCTTTGATGAATGTGGTTTTCGTGCAATTGGTACATTCACCTAAGTGGCAAGAAGTTGTTTCATTAGGACACATAGTCAATTTAAGGCAATCGCGGTAATCGTGTAAATCTTCTGCCGAATCATCTGTTAAATACTTTAAGTTGATTTCCTTCAACATCAGTTTAACATTTTCATGGTAAATGCAAACGCATACTGTGTGAGTTCCGCTGCTTTCTGCCAAAACGCAATGTTTTGGCCTCATTTGGGTTAGTTTCGTGAAGCCAATTCTAACATCCTCGTGTTCAGATTGAAATGTGCAAATAACTCTATCAGGTTACAGATAACCATTCTCTTCTGTTATGTTATGAAGGTATGTTACATACCTTCGGAAAGGTTAATTTGTCTAGTTTCTCAGTATAAGTTTTATTTGTAAGGTTTTACACACAAATAGGAAAAAATTCAAAATAGTGCATTTGTGAAAAAATGAAAAACCGTTGTCTTGAGTTACAAAACATTTATTTTGATAGATATCGCACCCCCATCCCACTAAGCGACCAAAAAGCTCTTAAAGGAAAAATCCTAAGCTTTCTTATGAAAAAAAAAAAAAAAAAAAAAAAAATGCCCTTTTTGAAAAAAAGGCAAAAATGCTTTAATTTAGCAAAAAAAAAGTCTACAATTTTTTATTTTTTTTTTTAAGTATTTTTTTCCGAAATATTGAATAAATAGCTATCTAAACTCTTTAGGAGAAAATTTTCTAAGAACAATAGGTAATAAGTTACATGGATGAGAAAAAACACCTGTTTGGCCAAAATGTCAAATTCTGATCCCCTCTAACTCAGAGAGATCTGGACCGATCTTATTGAAAAATTGTGTCTAAACTACTATCCAATAGGACTAACCTTGGTGCAAATTTCATCCCGATCGGAAGACATCGGTTTCAAAAGTTGGTGCACTTGACATGAAATCCCCCATATATAATTTAATATGAAAATGTAACTGAAATTATTAATGAAATAGAAAATAAAGATTTTTATAATAATAAAATAATAATAATCTTTATGATGCCAGAAATTTCACTCAGTTTAACCTTTCGATCATCCCATACATCGTGATGAACTTTTCTTACGTTTTCTTTGGTAACTGCCTAATTTGGACGACCACATTTTAATTCAGGACACCACCTTTTAACCATTGAATATGACGGCAAAGATTCATCATAATGTTTAGCAATCAATTCTTTGGCTTGGACAGTACTTTTTCTCACCAAAAAGTAATGTCTAATCAAAACAGAAAACTCTTTGCAATCCATTTTTTTTCTGAAACTTTAAAAGCAGCATCATTTATATAACAGTAACTTTTTTCTAATTAATGAAACATCATTAAATTTTAATGCAATTTTTCTAACAGTTGGCCATACTGAATATACAGAAAAAATTAGCACTTGTCATGCCATCTCTATGCTAGGTCATGGAGTTTTCGCTCCATGTAGTATACAAATTTTATGAAAAATGTCATAAAACTTGAAATAGGAGCATGGGTTCACAAATTTGTTAGAAAGTGATCAATATAGTCGAGTAGTGTAATAGCGATGCCACAATTTTGGTTGAAATTGGTTTAAAATTTTTAACGAGTAATCTGTAAATATAGACAGTGCAAAAATAAAAAAAAAAACGGATCTTTTCGAGTATTTGCTTGTTCCCATTCCCCAAGATCTTTACCCAAATGCTTTGAAATTTTAAAAACATATTCTCTACATATATTCAAATTGAAATACTGATAGTTTTCACCAAGTGGTCTTGATATTTTTTTTTTTTTTTTAATAGACCTTTAACATACACGAAGAACATATTTTCATATATTTGAGGGGAAAGCGGCTGATCTTTTTATTAGAATTCTTCAATATTTCAGGACAGTGTTCTATCAATATAACTGACTCGAAAACATATAAAATCATACCTTGTATTTTTGGAATATTTTTTGTAAAATGATATCAGACATCTATGAAGCGAATATTTTCATAGATTTGTAATGGAAAATGGGCCAGCTTTTTCGAGTAGTAATATGCCCACACCAATAGGGCAATCCGCTTTAAGTGAAATTTAAGGATGATATTGCTGTTACTTCCAAAGGTATATATTTTTTATACTAAATACTTATACTTATCATGAAAAATTAGTTTTTACTACTCATGCTACTAGATTCGAACGAGTAGCTCAAGTTGATCTTGGCGGTAGGATCTAGTGTCTACGTAAACATATTGTACAAGAAAATATATTTATATTAACCAGATTCTGGTAAATAAAAAAAATAAGTTTATTAGATTTCATGAAATTTTTTCTTTTGTGACCATTATATGTGCATTTTTGTTGTAAAAGGAGTTTCCATACGAGCTAATGATGGTAAAATTTTGTGTAAATAAAAATCAATTAATTTTCATTCTTTTTTCAGACTTCTTCAGGAGCGTTTTTATTTTAAATGATTTTATATTACATCTTTGTGGTTTTAATTACTTATTTATCTGAAAGAAACTGGACTTCACGACATAGAGAATATAAATAAATAAATTGTGTTGTCATTATGTACACAGATATCACAAATTGATCTTAATGCTAGTATGACAGAACTTTAACTATTTTACTAAGTTATTGCAATCGAATATTGCTGCTTTATTAGATTTCTTCAAGGATCAAAAAACACACAACTGCTGCCTACAACGCAGGAGATTTTCGGAGAATTTTTTCTTGCGATGAAGCTACGAAAACATAAACAATATGGTATCAGTATTTTAATTTATAATCTTGTCTATTAACATCATAGATTTCCCCAGGCAACTTTTTCCCTTATTTACTATAATACATTTTATTGACATCCTGTTATGCTATCCAACAATATATAAACATATATACAATTAATATAAAAAACTCACTAACTTTGCGTAGAATATTGGTGTTAAGCATCAAAACTTGTTGAGTAACTAACTAACACTGCTTTGACGTTTTCAAAAATTTTATTTGCGATGGGTTAAAAAATGTCATATCCCATGATGAAAATTTTATAAGTTAGTTATTTTATTGTTCGGTTTAAGATCATGTATATATTTTTCTAATGAAAGAAAGATAATAATTTTTGTAATGTAAGAGAAATATTGGAAAAAAAAAATTGAAGACAGCGCTAGATGGAGTAGCTACTTTCGAACAAACCGACTTGTTCATCTTCAGCATCATTCTGCCTATTACTTCAACTCATGCTTAATCAACTATTTAACTCAACATTTGAAAGAAAAGAACACGAGAAATGTTTTTTCTTTTGATATATGAGAGTTATGTTTTATAAGTTTTAATTTTAATTTTTTTTTATTTAAATATGCTTTTGCTGATTGTATTTTCTACATTAATGCAATAGTTCTAATTGGTGCCTGTGTTATAAATGAAAGATTGAAAGCTTATGGATTTTCTATACTCTATACCACTATGTGGTTAGGGTATAACGACTTTGTGCTGATGTTTGTAACTACCAAATATATTTGACCTTGATCCTTCTTTTATTATGTCGGTCGACTCAGAACTACTTTCTGAGTAGAGTCACTTTCTGAGCCGATTTAGCGTAGTCCATCCCTCCGTCTGTCCGTCTGTCCATCTGTGTGTCTATGTAAACCTTTTAATCAAAGTACAGATCGCAAATATGACTCTATTTTGATTAAATTTAGTATATAAGCTTCTGTCGACCTATTGGTAAAAATTGGTTCATATTCAGAGCTAGTCCCTATATAAATGATCCCTATGAGATCGATTTAAATTGCTATAATATCCAAATTATCACAAAGATCTTGATCAAATTGGGTCTGTGTATATTTATTACTTCCATATATCAGTAGTCCAAAAATAAACCCTATAGGACAATTGTTCATTCTTCATAGCCGCCCTATGAAGCTGATTTGCGACCTTCACTTAAATATATCAAAAAACAAAAATGTTGCACAGATTTTTCTTAAATTTGGTTTGTATATGTTTTTGCAAATAATAAGTGACCTTACAAAACATGGTCAGGATGATTTGTCCATTTTTCGAACTAGTCCCCATATAAATATAGCATCCGATACGAACTTTTTTATATCTGAAGGCAAAAAAATTAATAACAATGCCACTCATATTTGGTGTATGCTTATTTTCTATACCTAATTAGTTTCACCTAAGAGATAGGGTCTCTAAACACATGGTATAGAGTATCGTGAAGTCGGTTTAGACCAACTATAATTTTCTTACTTTTTGATACATGCTTTCTTGCGAAATCTCGATTAATAATTTGTAATATACAATTAATAATTTCTCTCAACTTTTAATATTTGTTTCTTTAAATGCAAAAATTTGAAAAATTGATTTTACGATCATAATTGTGCGTTTGAGAGATATTCCCCACATTCTTAAGATGACACCTGCGTTATGAAATTTGTCTTTTCATTTCAAATGACAACTGAATTCCAAATGAAAACTGAATTTCCTTTTTCTTTTCATTTAAAATAAATTCCATTAACAAACATTTTCTTTAAAACATGTCAAATATCTCCCATCAACGCTTCATAAAAAAAGAGTTTTATAAAAAGTGTTACCTTAAAGTGTTTGTGTGGATTTGTAATGCTATAATAAAAATTTACTACGCTCTGCTCCTATATAAATTATAAAAAAATTATTAATTGTCCATGATGGATGAATGGATTTTTCTTTCACACATTACAGCAATAATAACGTTTCCCGTCAGTTCAGTTATTTTTTGGCTTGTCTTTGAGAGATGCAATTTTATCACTTTAATCATTCCGTGTTCATCATATTTTGACTTCAATATAAAAACATAAATACTAGGATACAGTTTATGTACATTAGAGGTATAACTTTTTTACATTTTTCGCGAATTTCAAAAGGTACCTATCATAGCTGTATAGACCATGGAAAAATATGATAAACTGCGTCATTACTTTTTCGCTTACGTTAAAAAAAGTTCCCGCCACCAACGCGATGAAGTTTGTAGTTTATACTTTTTTATTATTTAGAATTATATATTGAACTTAGACCAAAATAACTTAATTTTTATACGCCAGGAGCGCAAAAATGTAACAGTATTAGTGCTTATTGTTAAAGTCGATAATTGAAGTAGTTTTTAAGATGCAGGGATCTAAAGATAAAGACTGCAAATCAGACATAATAAATTTCAAAAAAAAAATTTTTTTTTTCAAAATTTTAAATTATTATTTTTTTAATAAAAATCAAATTGAAGGAGGCCCTGTAATTAATGGTAGTTATTAATTCATATAATTAGTATTTTATTTAAGTTTTTGATTTCGTTTGCGTTATTTTTCGCTCTTCATAAAATGTCTAATAGAATTAGCTTTTTAAGTACTCAAAAAAATGTCATAACGTGGACTAAGTCATTAAAAACACTTGAAAGTAAAAACAATAAGTTTGCCATAATAAAAAGCGTTGACAAATCTTTGTCCGAGTTAAAAAGAAAGCCTAAAGAAAAAGTAATTATTGGTCGATTTAATGCCTTACTTAGAGTCATTAAAAACACTTGAAAGTAAAAACAATAAGTTTGCCATAAGAAAACGCGTTGACAAATCTTTGTCCGAGTTAAAAAGAATGCCTAAAGAAAAAGTAATTATTGGTCGATTTAATGCCTTACTTAGAGAAAATTTTTAAAACATTCAAAAAGCCCGAATTTCATAAAATGTTTACTATAACGTCCAAAATAGACGATCGCGAATTTATGATAGCAATGCCGACATGAAAAAACCAGTACCGAAATAGATTATGAGCTTAATAGCAGTAGTGACTCTAATTTTGAATCTGGTATATAATATGACTCAGTTAGTGATGATGACAATTACACACACGAGAAAAAAATGTGAAGAAATCTTTAAATCCAGCTGTTAACTCAAGTACATGTAAGCACAAAAAAAGCTGCCAAAATTTGTAAGCATCTAGCAGAATCAGGAGTTAATATATCAACACCATAAAGCTGTGATGAAATCCGCTGAACGACAAGAAATATTTTATTTAGAAACTTTGCAAAATGAATCTTTGTGTATTCACTTTGATGGGAAAAAAATAGATGATAAAGAAATTCAGGTGATAGTTTTAAAAAATGAATGCAAAGAAATAAAATTAGCCGTACTTGTTTTGGACAATGGTAAAGCCTTAATCTTATTTAATGGTATTAAAGAAGTTTTGAATAAAATCAATTTATGGAATTCAATTAAAATGATCGTCTGCAATACGACCAGCGTAAACACTGGGAAAAAAAAATGGTGTTGTAACTCTTTTCCAGAATCATTGTGTATCAATGGGTTTAGTTCCACCGCAATATATTGGCTGCCAGCATCATATTCTTGATCTTGTATTAAGACATATAATGGACGAATGCTTGGAAGGAAAGCCTTCCTCGCCTAATATTTGTTATGATTTTGTTCACGAATTGATAAATAACTACGAAGATCTTAAGAAAAGTTACAAACAGAATGAAGAACGAATCAAAATTGATCAATAAATTGGCGTGATGATATGCAGTACTTATATGAACTTGGTAAAGCTTTTACATACTATCAGAAAAATAAAAAATTTCCATACATTAACTTTAAAGCAATACCACCAATACACAATGCTCGATGGAACTCGAGAGCCCTTTTAGCAATATTGACCTTTATACTTATTCCAAAATATCGCCAAAAATTATATAACATTTGTGAGTTCGTATGTGGTCCGTGGTACGATGTTTGGTTTTCCAATCATTGTTTTAAAGAAATTTTGAGGCTCTAAAAATTTTTTTATTAACATATAAGTGTGCTCGTGAATGTTCTTTTAGACATTGGGTTCAGGAACCATCAGCGATACCGGGGCAGCAACGAAGCAACATGTGTGCTGAAAGAGCAATCAAAACGGTACAGGATATTTATCCGCTATGTAAATCTTCACGCACATTAAATTTGAAGTTCATTTCATATAACAAATAGTTATGTAAAAGTGTAAATGTTTGCTCAACTTTCATTTATGTACTTACTAGCTGTTTTTACCCGGTCTTGCCCGGGATAAAAAGGCCTTTGACTTGAAAAATGGTTCACAATGCTTACCAGGCGCTGAGTACTTAGTCCCCAATTAACAAATTCCCCAATAAAATGAACTTTCTCCCCAAAAATTTGTATGGGCAGTAAATTCATTTTTTATTTCAATTAAAAATTTTTTGATTTTTTAATTTAGAAGTTTTTTATAAGATGTTGCAGCAAAAATGATTCAAAAATAAGCTGCGAAATCGCTTTAAGTTTTTTTTTTTAGTTTATTTATAAACATCAAATATAACGGAATGGTTCGCAAATTAAAGGATTCAAAACTTTTAAAAATTGAATTACTTCATTCAATAAGTGATCATCATTGAGCAGAGACGTCAAATTCAAGTTTCAGAAATGAAAGACTAATGCGACGTTTAATATTGTGTCGCAAGGTTTCTTTAAGCAACTGCTTATAGTATATGTGTGGCCTATTTTTATCAACAGGTAATTATTTCACATACGTAGATAAAATTTATCATATGACATTTCACTAAGCTGTGTTCCGCGAGCGAGTCCGCGTCGCGCGTTTGGCAGCCAGACCCGTGCTGCCGCGCAATTGTTGTCAACTTATTTTAATCGCCAAAATATATTTTTCAGATCATTGCGATATTTTAGCTGAGCTGTGTTCCGCGAGCGCGTCGCTTCCTCGCAGCTACTACCCGTCCCTCCGCTTAGTTCTCGTTAACTTATTTTAATTCCTAAAACATATTTTTTAGAGCATTGCGATATTTTAGCTGAGCTGTGTTCCGAGAGCGCGTCGCGTCCGCATCCGTCGCGTCCGAGTCCGCGGTCGCGCGCCTCGCGCCGCTTCCGTGCTTATTAACTTATTTTAATTGTCAAAATATACTTTTCAGATCATTCCGATATTCTAGCTAAGCTGTATTCGCCGTGCGCGTAGCTTCCGCGCAACGCAATAATGCTATTGAAAACAATACTCATTTTAAATGCATTTATTGTAGGACATATATTGAGAGCAGTATGCAAATGTTTACTAAAATAAATATTTAACAAAATTCATTAAATAAAAATATGTAAAAATTTAAGAATGAATTTGGGGAGTAAGTTCATTTTTTATTTCGATTGAAAAAAAATGGGGAATTTGTTCATTTCTTTTGGGTACCTTTTTTTAAGTTTGAGGAATTTTTTCACCGTGTAGTTATTTCCGTGTAAACCAAATTTGTATAGTGAAGAAATATACCACACAACAAAATATGAATTTTATATGAAAATTGGGCGTAAAAGTGGGCGTGGTCGGTAAAACTCATATGGCGACCTTCCCTGGAATATGTACTAAATTTCGGAGAAAGACATTGAAAAATAAAAGTTTGTATAGCAATCAAATAAAGAAACAAATAAAAGGAAAAAATAAGTTTTATATACATAGAAGTTGGCGCAAAGTAGGCGTGGCCTGTAAGAAGCATATGGTGACCTTCCCTGTAGTATAGAGATCTTGTGACCAAATTTTAGACATCCCTTGAAAAATACAAATTTCTATAGTGAACAAATATACCAAAAACAGAAAATGAATTTTGTATAAAAAGTGGGCGTAGAAATAGGCGTGGCCGGCAAGAATCATATGGCGACCTCTCTGGAGTACAGAGATCGTGCGTAGCAAATTTCAGAGAAATCGGTTTAAAAAAAAAATTGTGTAGCGAACAAATGTACCAAAAAACAGAATATGAATTGTATAAAAAAGTGGGCGTAACAGTAGGCGTGACCGGTACGAAGAATATGTCGACCTTCCCTGGAGCAGAGAGATCGTGTGTACCAAATTTCAGAGAAATCGGTTGAAAAATAAAAATTTGTATAGCGAACAAACATACCAAAAAACAAAATGAATTGTATACAAAAAGTGGGCGTTAAAGTAGGCGTGGTCGATAAAAAGTATATGGTGACCTTAGCTGGAGTACAGGGATCGTGTGTACCGAATTTCAGAGAAATCTGTTAACAAATAAAAATTTGTATAGTGAACAAACATGAATGAAACATAAAATGAATTTTACACGAAAAGTGGGCGTAAATGTAGGCGTGGCCGGTAAAAAGTATATGGCGACCTTTCCTGGGGTATAGAGATCGTGTGTGCAAAATTTCAGGAAAATCGTTGAAAAATAATAATTTGTATAGCGGTCAAACAAACAAACAAACAAACAGAAATTGAATTTTATATATATAGACTAGCTGTTTTTACCCGGTCTTGCCCGGGATAAAAAGGCCTTTGACTTGAAAAATGCTTCACTATGCTTACCAGGCGCTGAGTACTTAGTCCCCAATTAACAAATTCCCCAATAAAATGAACTTTCTCCCCAAAAATTTGTATGGGCAGTAAATTCGTTTTTTATTTCAATTAAAAATTTATTGATTTTTTAATTAAGAAGTTTTTTATAAGATGCTGAATTACTTCATTCAATAACTGATCATCATTGAGCAGAGACGTCAAATTCAAGTTTCAGAAATGAAAGACTAATGCGACGTTTCATATTGTGTCGCAAGGTTTCTTTAAGCAACTGCTTATAGTATATGTGTGGTCTATTTTGATCAACAGGTAATTATTTCACATACATAGATAAAATATATCATACGACATTTCACTAAGCTGTGTTCCGCGAGCGAGTCGCATCCGCTTCCGCGCGTTTGGCAGCCACATCCGTGCTGCCGCGCAGTTGTTGTCAACTTATTTTTATCGCCAAAATATATTTTTCAGATCATTGCGATATTTTAGCTGAGCTGTGTTCCGCGACCGCGTCGCGTCTGCATCCATCGCGTCCGCGCTCCGCGTGCCTCGCGTCGTTTCCTCGCAGCTACTACCCGTGCTGCCGCTTTGTTCTCGTTAATTTATTTTAATTCCTAAAACATATTTTTTAGTGCATTGCGATATTTTAGCTGAGCTGTGTTCCGAGAGCGCGTCGCGTCCGCATCCGTCGTGTTCGCGCGTTTGGCAGCCACACCTATGCTGCCGCGCAGCTGTTGCCAACTTATTTTAATTGTAAAAATATATTTTTCAGATCATTCCGATATTCTAGCTAAGCTGTATTCCCCGTGCGCGTAGCTTCCGCGCAACGCAATAATGCTATTGAAAACAATACTCATTTTAAATGCATTTATTGTAGGACATATATTGAGAGCAGTATGCAAATGTTTACTAAAATAAATATTTAACAAAATTCATTAAATAAAAATATGTAAAAATTTAAGAATATATTTGGGGAGTAAGTTCATTTTTTATTTCGATTAAAAAAAAATGGGGAATTTGTTCATTTCTCTTGGGTACCTTTTTTTAAGTTTGGGGAATTTGTTCACCGTGTAGTTATTTCCGTGTAAACCAAATTTCAGGTAAATCCGTTGAAAAGTAAAAATTTGTATACCACACAACAAAATATGAATTTTATATGAAAATTGGGCGTAAAAGTAGGCGTGGTCGGTAAAAATCATATGGCGACCTTCCCTGGAATATGTACTCAATTTCGGAAAAAGCCATTGAAAAATAAAAGTTGGTATAGCAATCAAATAGAGAAACAAATAAAAGGAAAAAAAAAATAAGTTTTATATACATAGAAGTTGGCGCAAAGTAGGCGTGACCTGTAAGAAGCATATGGTGACCTTCCCTGTAGCATAGAGATCGTGTGACCAAATTTTAGACATCCCTTGAAAAATAAAAATTTCTGTAGTGAACAAATATACCAAAAAAGAGAAAATTAATTTTGTTTCAAAAGTGGGCGTAGAAGTAGGTGTGGCCGGCAAGAATCATATGGCGACCTCTCTGGAGTACAGAGATCGTGTGTAGCAAAGTTCAGAGAAATCCGTTTAAAAAAAATTGTGTAGCGAACAAATGTACCAAAAAACAGAATATGAATTGTATACAAAAAGTGGGCGTAAAAGTAGGCGTGGCCGGTACGAAGAATATGGCGACCTTTCCTGGAGTACGGAGATCGTGTGTACCAAATTTTAGAGAAATGCGTTGAAAAATAATAATTTGTATAGCGAACAAATATACCAAAAAGCAGAAAATGAATTCTATAAAAAATGTGGGCGTAAAAGTAGGCGTGGTCGATAAAAGGTATATGGCGACCTTTCTTGGGGTATAGAGATCGTGTGTACAAAATTTTAGGAAAATCCGTTGAAAAATAAAAATTTGTATAGCGGTCAAACAAACAAACAAACAAACAAACAAACAAACAAACAGAAAATGAATTTTATATATATAGATAAATGAAGAAAATTAATAAAAAAAAAAAATAAATATTTTTTTTTCTTCTTGAGGACTTTTAGAAATTTGCTTGGTGGCGGGAACTTTTTTTTGCGCAAATGGCCTCGGAATATGATTTTTATGGTCAAAACATAATGGGCTACAACGTTGTTATGGGTACTAATAATGCAAAAAAAAAAGTTATATCCCTAATGTACATACGTGTATGTTCTTGCAGCAAAACGAAACGAATAGGAAAATATTCATGCATACCTAATAAATGATTAAATATTGGTTCATTTTATTTTTCGCATAAATTAAATAAAATGAGGTCAATTAGATACAAAAAAAAAAAAAGAAAATGTTGTAAAATTCGATGCAATCAACAAAGACAACAGTAATATTAAGATGCATTTTTAATCTATATCGAGTTAGAGTATATACGCGGAAAAGAATAATGCAGGGAACGAATTTTTACATAAACTGAATAAATCGAGGAGGACTTTTTTTGCCAAAACTTTTTCATGGAGAGTATGAAATTGTATTTTCGGTATCTTTAAAAGAAAAAATTGTCATTCGGATTATGGATTTTTGGTATATTAGTCATAATGTTTAAATAATATTTACGTTTTAAGTGCGACTATTTTTTTATGTATTGTGAGCTGATAAACACGAAAATCGGAATAAAAAATTTTATAGACAACTTTTTCACGATTTTTTTTGTTTTTTTTTTTTGAGTTGAAAACCCAAGCTGTTATTTTTTTTTTTAATGTTTATTAATTCGCAATATATAACAAACTTAGACTATAATAAACAATAGTTCACAATAATATTTTGTTTTATGTATATACAAAGTCCCTTAATCGGACACTCCAGTATTACTAATATAATAGTTTTGATTTTTATAAATAAATAACGTACTTCAAATGAAGAATATATAGCTAAATTTATTTTTGTAATGAAAAATTTTGTTAAAAGCATTACATCAATATTAGCAGAAATAAAAACAATGTCAAAAAGGGTTATAAGAATTTATTGTGCAAGCCACCAAAACTTATTGGGTTTTGATCTTTGTAAGCTGTAAAGATCTCCATTTGCTACGCTTGTTTCATATCGAAAGTCATTATTTGTTATTGAATTGCAGTTTAAAGCTTTAATATTAGCTCGTCTATACATATGATAAAAGACAGGAATGCAATGTTCATTTTGAATTATATTCATCTTATCGAGGTATAAAAAGGCCTCAGGCCCCAGCTGTTATTGAAGATATGGATGGAGAAATACGGTAAGAAGTACCATAAATCACACAAAAATTGTTCTCAAATCAAATATTTACTATAAGTATGTACAATGGATAGAAAAATGAAAATAAATGTTTTTTTATCAAAATTATAAAATTCGGAAAATATTAGATCCAATTTTAATTGAGAAAAGTCAATTATTTTTTCGCGCAAATTCTATATCTCTGCAATGAAATCAAGATAGATATTACAAAAGAAAATCTATGGATACGTCCCAAAGTTACTACCAATTATATAAAAGTACCAAAATTGAACTTTATAATTTTATAGCGTACTATTATGCCCTGTCGTGCTTCTCAACGACTTACCGAGACTTATTGGTAAATGACTTTTCTTAAATATTCTTCGGTCAATTTTTTATATCTGAAGCTCTCCAAGCTTTATGATTTATTTTTCGATTGTTATTGCTGAGATATTTATGTCAACTGAGTTTAATTCGATTTATTGAAATGTTTGTATGACATTAACTTTAATTTGCGAATAATTTTGTCGTCAATGCCATCGAGATCAACAGTTATTAACCTATCCTTAACTGAAGGGGAAAAGAAAAAGAACTGTTTACTCTCTACCCGTTGGCCGATCATTCAAAAGGCCAATATAATTAAATTTTACACTGTAATAATGTGCACTGTCGGGATCCAGTTTATTTTCCTTCTATATAAATGTAATAAATGTGAAGTTTGGGGACAATCGGATAGAAAAAAGTCGCGCCGAATATCTATAAAAAATTTTAAGTGTGTTTATATGGGAAAATATGAATTTTTTTTTTTTTCAGATTTTACGACAATTTCGTTCTATAGTTAAATTTTTTCGACAAGTTGTTATATGAATCGATGTCAGTATAAAATTATCTTTGCAAAAAGCTGTATGACTTCAAAATCGAATAAAAACTCGGTAAGAAATAGAAAATGCCCCAAACCACTTTTGAGCCAAAAAACACTGGCTCATGAAATCTGACGGCACTTTTTTCAACTTTAGGAAATTGATTAAAGCTATCAATTTGTTTTGGTCTATATACTTATAAGTACTCAGATATGAAGTATTGTTTTATTACCGCGTTGTTAACCTATTGCGCAATGGGACTGAAAATGGGTAATTTTTTTGATAAAATTTTGAAAACTCCTTTTTCAAGTTTTAAAAAATGTTCTTAAACAAAATTTTAAAAAAATGCATCTGGCACTTTAAGGTTTTGTTAAATACATGCTAGAAATTAATTTTTAGGTAAATCCCTGTGCTAGAATTTTTTTTATCCGCATTTTTTTTGCGTATTTTGAGAAAAAATTACATTCTTGAAAAATATTTAGTAAATGTACTCTTTCCAAATACATACTTGTCGAATTAAAATATGGAATGAATTTTTTTTATTAGTTTTATATAAAAAGGAAACAAACTGAACCCCGACACTGCCCAAAATTGCATTTTCATTTTTAAGGACCACTCTAATGTGCACATTCAAAAATCAAATATAGATAATTACTCAAATGACTAGAGAACAAGTTACACATGTATACACATCTAGACACATGCCTTTTTTGGTTACGTTACAGTTACGTTACAGTGCGGTCCTAGGTACAATAAACAGGTAGAATACAAAAGAGCTAACCAAACAAATTTAAAATTTATCACATCATTTTTGAGTAATTTTATTAATATTAAACAAGTAAGAAAATTATAGTCGGTCTAGACCGACTATACGATACCTTATACCATGCGTTTAGAGACCCTACCTCTCAGGCTACTAACTGGATATAAAAAAGGGGTAAACCAAATTTGAGTGGGATTTTTTATAATTTTTTTGGCTGCAGATATGAAAAACTTCATATCGGATGCTATATCTATATGGGGACTAGGCCCAAAAATGGACCGATCCTGACCATGTTTGTTAAGGTCTTTTTTTGCAAAAATATATACAAACAAAATTTGAGAAGAATCAGTGCAATATTTTTGTTTTTTGATAGATTTAACTGAAGATCGGTAAGCAGCTCTATATGGGGCCTATGACTAAGAGTTCTCCCATAGGGATCATTTTTGGACTACTGATTAATGGATGTAATAATCACATACAAACCCCTTTTGGATAAAAGCTTATATACCAAACTTCATCAAAATATATTCATATTTGCGACCTGCAGTTTGATTACAAGCTTTACATGGACACACAGACGGACGGACGGACGGACGGACATCGTTAAATCAAATCAGATAGTGATTCTAATTCGATCGGTATAATAAAAGATGGGTCTAGGTCAAATATTTTTGGTAGTTACAAACAGCAGCACAAAGTCATTATACCCAAACCACGTGGTATAGGGTATAATTATAGTCGGCCTAGACCGACTATACGATACCCTATACCATGCCTTTAGAGACCCTATCTCTCAGGCTACTAAGTGGATATAAAGAAAGACATAAACCAAATTTGAGTGGGATTTTTTTAAATTTTTTTGGCTGCAGAAGTGAAAAAGTTCATATCGGATGCTATATCTATATGGGGACTAGGCCCAAAAATGGACCGATCCTGACCATGTGTGGTAAGGTCTCTTGTAATTTGCAAAAATATATACAAACAAAATTTGAGAAGAATCAGTGCAATATTTTTGTTTTTTGATAGATTTAAGTGAAGATCGGGAAGCAGCTCTATATAGGGCCTATGACTAAGAGTTGTCCCATAGGGATCATTTTTGGACTACTGATTAATGGATGTAATAATCAAATACAAACCCATTTTGACTAAGATTTATATGATAATTTGGATCTTATGGCTATTTAAGTCGATTTCATAGGGGTCATGTGTATGGGGGCTAGGTCTGAACATGGACCGATTCGCACCAATTTCAATAGCGTTCATCCTATGGCCGATAAAAGCTTATATACCAAATTTCATCAAAATATATTTATTTATTTGATTACAAGCTTTACATGGACACACAGACGGACGGACATCGTTTAATCGAATCAGATAGTGATTCTGATTCGATCGTTATAATAAAAGATGGGTCTAGGTCAAATATTTTTGGAAGTTACAAACAGCAGCACAAAGTCATTATAACCAAACCACATAGTGGTACAGGGTATAAAAAGTGTTCTACGGAGGGATCCAGACGGCTACAAAATCGATGTTCGATGTTTTCATAACATTTTCGATGTTTTTGCCATGTTTTTTCGAAAATCGATTATTTTGATCGATGTTATTCAAAAATATATCTTTTAACTCTTTGAAGTTACATTACATCAACAAAAAAAAAATAAAGACAATAATATATTGCTTAAATAATTGTTGCTGGCAACAATTGCATGCCATACATATCATAAAAGAAGTGGCGTTATTAAATTGATTACTTGGTGCCAAAAAAAAAAAAACTTGAAAAATGCCTCGAGTAAGTGAGTTTTGGAAGCATTTCACGAAATTATCGTCCTCATCCGCAAAATGCAATCAATGTGTTGAAAACTTCGGGCAATTTATGGTGATTTACTGATTACAAAGTCAACTTCATCTGCCAATAAGAAAGTCGGTAAAAACTTGACTCAAACCACTCTTGTTATGGATCACGACGACAACGACGATAACTGTGTTCTGTCTGCACTTTTACCTTCAACATCACAAATATCCAGTTGTTCCTATGTGAGTAATTTTTTATTTAGTTCGTTTCCCATTTGTATAAATTTATTAACATCGGTAATTTTAGTTATCATCGTTGCCTCCTCAACAATCTGTAACGTCGGCATTTCAACGTATAAAAGACTTTAAGGATGGAGGCAAAAGGAACGAAAAATATCCCAGGCAATTGTTTTTATGATATTCCAAGATAAACAACCCATAAGAACGGTGGAAAGAAAGGGTTTTTTGAGAGTTATGAAAGTTTGTGCGTCTCACTATGTTGTGCCAAGCCGTTTTAGCATAAAAAGAATGATTAACGAGAAATTTGATGCACTGCAACATGTTTTAAAGGAAAAGTTGAGGGAGAAAAAGTTCACAATTATTACCGATGCTTGGACTGACATCCTGATGCGCTGTTAATTGAGTGCAACCATTCATTTAATCGAAAAGGGTGTGTAATGGAAATCTTGGTCTAATACCGTTGGATGAAAAGCACACGTCTGAATATATTGCTTCTAAATTAAGAAACCTGTGCGCAGATTGGGAATTAGATCCACAAAACCTTGTTGCGATAGTCACAGATGAGATAGCAAATATAGTGAAAGCAGCACATTTAGGATTCGGCCCAACAAAACACATACACTGGTTTGCACACAATATTAATTTAGTTGCTCAGCGAGTCATAGAACGCTCTGCGGATGTGCAAATGTTAATTGATAATGTAAAAAAAATCGTTAAATGGTTTAATCATAATGTGTGGCAAGAGATCAACTAAGAAAAAAACTGATAGAAATCCGATTTAGAGTGTGCCGACGAGATGGAACTCTACGTTCAATATGCTGCAAAGGTTGTTAAGAGTTGCGACCATTTGTCAACATTATTTTAAATGAATAGTCATCAGCTCCGTTAATGGCAACTGAAAGCCAAATCGAGGACATTGCAGAAATTGTAAACCTTTTACAGCCATTGGATACAGCTACAATAGAAATATATGGAGAGCAATACTTGACAAGTAGTCTAGCAATTCACATTGCTCATATTCTGAAAGAAAAAGTGCAAAAAATTACCACCAATGAAGGATATATGCCTAAAGTTTCAAAATCAACTATTAGTTGAATTGGAAAAACAATTTGTTGGGATTGAACATTATTCAATGTTGAGTATGGCAACAATTTTGGACCCTCGGTTGAAAAAAACAATTTACTTTAAAGATCCCATTCAACTTTCTTAAACTTTGCAAATGATTGATCGGATTGCGAAACAAAACGAAGCATTAAACCTGTCATGTTCAGCAACTTCTTCCGGATCGGATTCTGGAGATAAGATTCGGAGCCAGAATGATAGCTTATTTAGCGATCACAACAAAGTGATTCAGAAGAAATGGCGTGGGAGTACTACATCTTCAACAGAACACGAATTAAGATGCAACCATTCCGAAGTTTCCTTATACATTAGTAAATACAAATGATCCGCATTCAATTCAACTATTTTTTTTTTACAAATTACTTTAATTTCAGAAGCGCGTGCTAAAAAATGGGGCAAAAGCCGCTAGTGTTTTGGACTGAAATGGCCTCAACCTATCCATAACTGTCTAAAGTTGCACTCAAATATTTATCAACGACAGCAACGTCGCACAGTGTCGTGAGGGCGGCGAAAAATAAAAAAGTCAACTATCGAATTTTAAAAAAAATGTTAATACGGTTTTATATTTATTTATTATTAAGTACATTGCAATTAAAACAAACCTGAAAGAATCAAAAAAAAATTTAATTTTTAAGGAAGTTCTGAGCATTCAAAGTTGAAAGTTATAAGTAAATACACAATTATTGAAAAAAATCTGAAAAAATGCTATATGTTTGTTATAAGGGTTAATTGGTAATCAAAGTATCGATAAAGCAGAATAATTTTAACTAAAATATAATAACAGTGATGTTAGAATATGGCAACACTGCTTTTTACTACAATGTGATTGTCACATGCGATGTACTGTTATTCTGAATATAAACAAAGAGAAATAAGTGATAATATTAGAAATTTTTAACTTCAGTGGACAATAAAAAAAAGATAAAAAATATGTATCTTTTATACTTTAATATAACATTTCTACAAGTAAGTTTATTTCAAAAAACTTGGTTTTACTTGCACTTTCGTCCACCTCTAATTTTTATTCGCAATTTTCAGTGGCTAATCAGGTTCAAATTCATCAATTTTTTAACATTTGGCTAAAGCATAGTACGCAAAGTGCAGCAGAGTGTGAAGTAGTATATTATTTAGAAAAATTCTACAAAATAAAACTGGACAAAAAGAAAATTAATGAAGTACATTTTACATTATTAAAAATTCAAAAGAAGTGGAAAAAGTGTTATTATGTCAAAGAACGATTTGAGAAAAAATTTTGTTCGTGGCTACATACACCATTTGTTGTTACTGATAAAAACTTGAATATTGTAAGTAGTTAACATAAGTTAAATTTCCTTGTACTAAATTAATCTTATATATTGATCTTATATATTAAAAGAATTTATGAATAAACTTTGCATTCAAGATTTTTTTTCAATATTTTTCTTCTCTCAAACCTCTATAACTAGAGTTCCAATTAACGTAGGCTGTAGACATAGGTCTAAGAACAATCAGTGGATCAAGCTCCTTCTTTTGAGCTATTAACTGCTTAAATTCATTGGGTTTGGGGAAAGTTATGCGTGGAGAATCAGCTATACTTTTAGTGTACGTTAACTTATCTTGGCATATCTTGGCATTACTGAACGTTAACTTCTCTTGGCAAATTCGTTGGGTTTGAGGAAAGTTATGCGTGGACAATCAAATTTACTTTTACTGTACGATAACTTCTCTTGGCATATTTTGGCATTACTGTACGTTAACTTCTCTTGGCAAATTTTGGTATTATATTATAAAAATTAATATAATATAATACTAGAGGACCCCTGCTGCTCCGCAGCATTATATTATATTATACTAATTTCTGGGTTGTCAACATAACATGCATGGATAACATTTTTCGAATGCGTGCAGCACATTTCTTATAGATTACCTCTACGAAATTGGAAAGTTTTTAAGCCAGCTGACAAAAAAATTATAATGGAAAGAAAATTAAAAATTCAAGAGAAATTTAGAGAAGAAATTGGAATTATTGTAGACAAAGTAAAAACGGGTTATGGTACCACTAACGATGGAAATACCGCGAGACGATTTTTCAAAAATATTTAAATCTCTTCTGAAATAAAAGAAATCGATCCCTCTCTAATACGAAATTATACTGCGCGCACTTTCTTAAAGAAACTTGCATTTGTATACAGAGAAATATGGGTGGTATTATATGCCTGCAACAGTACACTTGTTCATGGTGCAGAATTTATAAAACATTCAAAGATAACAATTGGAGTGTTATCTGAGGAAGCTATAGAAGCAACTCATAAAATAGTTAGGAAAACTCGACTAAATCACACAAGAAAAAACAGTCGTCATTGAAAGAATGATTTTGTAGTCTGTGCCATATATATCTATCTTCAGAAAAGCAGATAATAAAAAGAAGCCACATTACAATGAAATAATGGACTTAATTGTCGAACAAGCTTACGAAAATGAAGAAAACAAGTAGAGGATATTTTAGATCAATATGAAGCAAATGAAACTGAATATGATAGCTTAAGCGAATAAACATCTAATACATGCTTATTTTTTAATGTATAAAGTACACAGAATTGCTGTTTTTTTTTGTAATATTAAAAATAAATGAATATGGTTAAATAAATGGCTTTTAAAATAATTTTTACTCAAAAAACATTACAATCTGGCAACAGAAATATACAAATGTACTAAGGTATACAAAAAAAAATCAAAGTAGACTTGATAAATGTATATTTGATGAATTTTGTATGAAATTTTTTTAACAAACCCTTTTGAAAACTATTTTAACTTTTTTGAATATGCAAGTTAATACATTTCGTATATATATGGTTTTATTCACCCGATTTTTGTAAAATTTAACAGAATTAATTACGTTTACTAAATAATAAACATAGTTTTAGTTAGAGCTTAAATTTTTCGATTTTATTTTTTTCAGGATATATGAGAGGTGGGTGTGTCCTTGCTCAAAATTGAAAAAATTTTTTTTTGTAAATTCAGAATGATCTAAGTGTTTCATATACCAAAAAATACTAATTAATTTTATTTTGTTTACAATTTCTCTTAAATTTTCGAAAAAGAACATTTTTGAACTGTGCTTGTCTCTACTATGAATTGGACCAGATTTGGCCGAAACGTTAAAGTTGTTTAAGGTAATCAGAGCACAAAATTTCATAATGGTAGAGCTTTTTTTTCTTCTGTTATGTATGACATTTATAATTCTCAGGATATATGGGAAGGACCCGAATCCTTACTCCGAAATTTTCCATATTTGAGATTTGACTATCTTTCACCAAGTCAAAGAAGTGTGCTCAATTTCGTAACTCTAAGACAACTGCTTCTATTTTTGGCCGGTCGTTATATGAAAACACGACACTGTACGTCGCACTATGGTCTATCGTAGTGCAAGACCGCCTCATAATTAGTTTTTACAAATGTTTGAATTTCGGCAAAAAAAAACTTGTATTATTTTAAAGCTAAGATCCCAAAATATAAAAATTGAAACTTTTTTTTTGATATTTTGTTAATAGAAATAATCGAAAATTACGATCGAACTCACTTCTTTTGACTATAATGATTTATGGTAATGAAAATACAACATTTTCAAAGGAATATATTATTTATGGAAATGAAAATACAACATTTTCAAAGGAATATATTTAATATGTTTTACTTTACAATATAGAAGTGTTATACGTTTTTGAAAAGAAAATTTTATGCAGATCCTTATTCTGTTGCTTATTTTTGAGTTTCTGTTAGCTTATTGGATACATGTTCATCTGAAACATATAATGATTTTAATGGTCATGTCTAAACTTCGGAAAGGATTTTGAATATGAGCTTCACTTAGCTACACGCTCATATATACATTATATTAAAGCCTGATTTATTGCTAAACTAATGTATAAAAATCAGCTGCATGTTCGTGCCTAAACAAATTCTACATACAAAAGAGTTCAAGAGTTCAAGACTTGTGCGAAAAATAAATACCAAATAAATATACCTAAATTTTTTTTTATGAATTTCATAAAAAAAAATAATTTGTATAACTTTTTTTTCACGATATATATATGCGTTAATATTGCACTATTTAGTAAATTAAGAGACGTATTAGAAAAAAGAGAACCGTAATTATTGCTAATGTTAGTGTGAGTTATTATAAATAACTGTTTTAAATTCATCTTTCAAAAGAGAAAATTATTATAAAACGCGTTGATGGGAAACTTCATTAAAAAAAGCTTATCTTTAGCAGTCACAGTAATTTAATACCGTTTTTTTATTTTTGTGAAAAATTAAAGATAAAATAATATTATATTAATTCCAAAATGAATAGTTTTAAGTGTTCAGTGCGTCAATTAATTGATATATATATTGAAAGTGGAAGAAATTTACAAAGTTTGAACAAGTTTATTCAAAAAAATTATCAATTTTCTGAAGAAAATATACAGTATTTATTGAATAACATTAAAAAAACTTTAATATCAAATTTCAATCGTCGATGGAAGGCATCAAATAGAACTTTGAAAGTTTTTTATGACAAAAATGTTGAGTGGTTGGATGGTGACTTTTACAGAACTTTGCCAGCAATAGTGAAGCCTTCACAATATACCGGAAAACGAGGAAGACCTTGCAGTTCCTATCAAACGTCATCTAAATCAACAAGACAACGCAAAAATACATCACTATGTAAAGATAATGGAATTGACCATATTTTTGGAGCGTATACCCAAGGATTACGTTCGATGGGTGAAGGAGATGAGGCAAAAATTATTGAGCGGTTACGATCTTTCCCAAAATCCAAAAAGAACGAGATCTTAAAAAATCTAGAAAATGAAGATAATGTTGAATTATTTGATGAAATGGAGGCATTAAGTGTTTTTATTGATTTAGATCTAACGAAAGCGCAATACATATATTTGAGAAAACTCATGATGGAAAAAAAATTTACTGCTCTTCCACCGTATTACAAAATTCTGGAAGCAAAAAAAAGTTGCTATCCTCCGTCAGCATCGCTAGAAATAACAAATACTTATGCTAAAGTAAAATATTTACAACATCTACTGGATCATACAGCATCCAGAATTTTAATGATTGACGCTGTGGATATTAAGAACATTCAAAAATTAACTCTGTACTGCAAATGGGGATGTGATGGTTCGTCAGATCAATCTGAATACAAGCAATCTTTTCCAGAGGAATCGAATCAAATTTCTGACGCTTATATGTTCATTACTTCATTAGTACCAATTAGACTTATGGACGAAGAATCAGGTTTAATAGTTTGGGAAAATCCAGTTTGTTCATCTGTTAGATATTGTCGTCCAATTTCAATAGAATATTGTAAAGAGACACCTGCTAAGACCGAGGAAGTGGTAGGTAATATTCAAAAGCAAATAAAGTTTTTGTCACAAACCATAATTACCAAGGAAGAACAAACTGTTAAAATAAAACATGATCTTTTCCTAACGATGACAAAAACCCCCTCATGTGCTTCATGTACCATATGCAAGGCGACACCAAGTCAAATGAATGATTTAGCAAGAGTAGCTGCAAGACCAGTAAATGAAAAAGCTTTCGAGTATGGATTATCGACCCTACACGCGTGGATTAGATGCATGGAACTGATTTTGCACATCGGTTACAATCGCAAATTTCAGAAATGGTCAACTAAAAGTGAAAATCATAAAAGATTGAAGCAGGAGGAAAAATCTTATATACAAAAACGTTTTCGGGAAGAATTGGGATTAATTATCGATAAACCAAGACAAGGAAGTGGCAACAGCAATGACTGCAATACCGCAAGAAGGTTTTTCTTTAATTCTTCCCTCTCTGCGGAGATAACTGGAGTTGATGAAACATTAGCTAAAAGGTTTCATATCATTCTCCAAGCTTTATCGTCTGGTTTGGCAATAGACCCAACAAAATTTGGCAACTATGCACTAGAAACGGCAAAATTGTATGTAGAAAAATACAATTGGTATTGTATGCCATCATCTGTCCACAAAATACTTCTACATGGTGAAAGTATTATAAAATACTTTGCAGTATTGCCTATTGGTCAGCTGTCAGAGGATGCCCAAGAATCGCGTAATAAAGATTACAAAAAGTACCGCTTGCATCACTCACGAAAATGTTCACGATTAGCCACAAATGAGGATATTTTTAACAGACTGTTATACACTTCCGATCCATATGTGACAAGCTTTCGAAAACCATACGCCAAACTTGCAATAGACCTAGATGAAGATGCTCTAAATCTTATGAAGTTATCACAACATATTCACTGAAAGGTGAAAATATCATGGTTATTAAAATTCATTTAATTTCTTTATATAAAAAATAAAATTAAAAAATATTTTTAAGTTCCTTATTGAAATATTTTTAGTTAGCTTTTCTTTATTTTAACACTTTTTATATCACATACACTAAGAATATGTAAATTTAACTGAATGAGTGGTATGAATAAAAATTTAGAATTTACTTTAAGGGGAAATAGTGTGCTTTTTAAGCATTTGCTTTGAATTTTTAGTCTACTTTGGAGTAGACTCAAAATTTTTTTTTGTGAAATTTGTTTATTTTGTATGCCAATCTACATTCCTTTTTTAAATTTTTATGCAAAAAGTGTTTATTTCTCAAAAAGTATTTGCTTAAAAGTAAATTCTAATTTTTATTCATACCACCCATTATTATATAAAATTTATGCAATAAAATAATGTTATTAGTTTATAATAATGCTCATGTCATGAATTATTATTTTAAGTTGTTGTAAATACAAAACTTTTTGTTGTAAATACAAGTTCAAGTCATAACTAAATACAAGTTCAAGTCATAACTACAAGAAATAAAACTCAAGTTTAATTATATATATTTTCATAATCCTTTCAGTGAACGCTTTATTATTTACACATTTACTGTCAAATATATTTAAGATGATTCATTTCAAATTTCAGAATTCTATCTCATCAAACAAAAAAGTTACAGATTTTTGATGCGAAAATGCCCACAATTGACCACTGTGCGTCGGTGCCTTCCGATTGGCTCTTTTCAAAGGTCCGTCAAATAATTTGTGATACAACGGAACTTTAATATAATGATTAAAAAATTGAGTGTTTAAGATAATCGTTTATACTAAAGAAATAATATTAACAAAAATTTGATGCTTTATATATTTTTTTTTTCATTGTTAACATCGATGCTTTTGGGTCGTTGTTTTCATAGCATCGAAGGCGTCTATCAATGTTGAACATTGATGGTTTTGCTTCGATGCTCATCCTTACCACAAATTATATATAGGCCTAAACCATCCATATTTCTTGATCCCTTTTAATCCCCAAAAGTTTTATTTATGTAAAATTGAAATTTGAGAAAATTATATTGCATTAAAAAATATTTCATAACACACCAAATACGTATACAATACTGCCAATCATGGAATGATAAATTTAAAAATCACATTTTTTCTTAAATTTTGCAATCACTGATTGGAAATATATATATTTTTTTAGCGCCAGCAATTAAAAATAGACAAAAAAAATTATTTAAAAAAAATAATTAAGTAAATAAATAAATGTAGAAAAGATTAATTAAGATGTAATCTACAATATTTCTTGTGACCGAAGTAATTACTTTAAACAATAACCGGTTTTGAAAAAAAATTTCTATTGGAAAGGTAATTTTTTAAAGCTGTCCACCAGATTTACAGACTTAAACCGTCTGGAACATTTTTTTAGAGTAATGCTCATTTAAAGTTGCTACTAATACATACATGTGTGCGTGTTTATTTTAAATATTAAAAGCCCTGTGTTGAATTGTGAATTGACTAAAATTTATTAGCATACCTTCAGGCTCCTTTAAAATTATTATTAAATGAATTATTATTAAATAGAAAAAAAAAATTTCCTAGAATTTGCACTCGAATTTCGAGGGCTGGACTCAGCTAGTAAGTTATAGATGTAATGAATTTCTTCATACATATTAAGAACTAAACCCAATGAAATAAATTCATATTATTTATGTATAAAATTTTATCTGTGTAGTGGAATAAGTAAATGAAGGATTAAATTTGTTTTCGGAACAAAATTGTTTAAATATATTCACGATATAAAATATGTGAATAAATTAGTACTTATATCAGAACATTAATCTACTAATAGTAATTTGCCATCCGCTTTTTCAATTGACTTAGTTACTTACAAGAAATGTACTAAGACGCTAAATCTCCATGTACTCTGAGTCTTGAAAAGATGATAAAAAAAAATGCAAAGGAAATAGACCAGTATTTTGTGTTTTATATTTACTGGGCATAAAAGCCAAATTTGTTATCATATTAACAGTATTTGAAGAGCCATTTAATGGTACACAAGGTATGTACTAAAATGTTTTTATTTTATGAGACTTGCCGTCTGGCTACCTTGTTATTTAGTCTAATGCTGGTGCTAACAGTACTTTCACCTTTACATTTATTTTCATTATTATTGACTGCAATAAGCCAGCGTACACTTAACACTACATTAAGGGTTCTTTGTATAAAGAACATCAACAACAGCTAAATACTTAAAAGCTTAATTTTTGAACTTATTCCCTTCAGGAGAACGTATACGTAAAGAAGACTGATTTTCTGTTTTTTTTTTTTTCTATCTAAAGACAGAGTCTCTGCTTGACCGCGATCACAAACAGACCTACTGTGTGTGCTTAAGAATTCTTAAAAGCTATTAACATAAATTTCTTCAAATATACGGATTAATATTCAGTTCAAAACAAAGGGATTAATTAGTTAATCCTCATACTTGAATTTTACAAAACCAATATTGAACAAGTACGTGATAATGACGATGTTAATGCTGTAGGCACAACATAATGAATAACAACAAAAAAATTAAACAAAACGGTTAATAACATCAACTATTTTCAATTACTTCAAACAATTGAAGGTGAAGATGATAATGATGTTATAATTAATAAACAAATTTAAGAAAATCAATATTTTAAATTGTAGAAATATTCAAATTCATGATTTGTGTAAGTTTAACGATTATGATAGTATTAATTACAGAATTATTCTACTAAATCTCCGTACTATATTATGGAATGCCAACGGGATTTCTAACCACACCAAAGAAATTGAACTTTTTATGAAAATAAACTTTATCGACATTCTTTTAGTGTCAGAGACACATTTCACAAGCCGTACCTTTTTCAATATAAAATGTTATGATTTAATAATAGCCAACCAACCACACTATAAGGCACATGCAGGGTCTGTAATACTAGAAATCATCTATTAAATACAATGTCTTACCTACAAGCTATTTGCTTAAAAGTAAAGTGCGATACAAGTGATTTAGCCATTTGTGCAATATATTTCCCACCTCGCTATACAGTAAAAAGTCAGGAACTAGAAAATTTTTATAACCAATTGGGTCCAAGATTTCTTGTTGGAGGCGATTTCAATACAAAAGACCAGTGGTGGGAATCCAGAATATAGAATCCAAAAGGTATTGAATTGAATAATTGCATAAAGAATAATAACTATTCAGTGCTGTCAGCCGGAAGTCAGACGAAAACTGATTCACCGGATTTTGTCGTTTACTCGGGTATTTTCAGTCAATTTCCGCATATTTCAAATGAATTTAGTGGTGATCTAAGCTCTCATCACTGCCCAATTACTGTTAACTACATTTACACTCTAAAAATACAAAGTCATTAATAGCAAGACAGATTTAAATTCTTTTGGGACTAGAATTGAAAGGAATTCCAATCTAAACATATATAATATGAATAGGCAAGGCAATTTCTTGTGACCAATTTTACGCTTTTAGTTATCAATCGATTTTAACAAAAAATTTACAATTTGAAAAGTATTTCTTTGCAGATGTTCATCGTATATACAGATGTGCACCATCTGGTACTTTTTATTTTGTGTAAATTTCATTTACTAACACATACATAAAACACATATTTAAGCATAAAATAAAAAACTATGCAATGCTGTGTGTGTGTTTATTAAATTTGTGTTGAACTATGGATTGGCTAGAATTGATTAGCATACCTTTAGGATATTACAAAATTATTTAAATAATGATTTTTATGAATTTTATTTAAATATTCATAATTTTATTTTGATATATAGATTAAAAAAAATTAACGAACAAATAAAATTTCCTAGAATCTCACTCAAATTTCGAGGGCTGAGCTTTGCAGTTCCCGTTAAAACATCAACAGAATTAGAATAATTCGTGAAGCCGCATTTTTATCAACACCAATGGAGCAATCTAATTTTTATCAAGATAAGGTTATTAGACTTCTGAAATTAGAGCAATGGTACTTAATAATGAAGATTGAAGAAAATATGGCGAAATAATAGAAATCGTAACGATAAGCGTCTTTCAAATAAAGCAACTAAAGACCTAACAGCTTGTTAGTTTTCTGAAAAGTCTTAGGACATCCAATAATTATGAATGGAAACGAAGTACTTAAAACGCCCCATTAAGAAAAATATACCTATGAAAGATGCTAACGAGGCTTTTGTTTCACGTCTTAAAGCAACCTTTCAGCCTAATGAGTTAAGGAACAGCACTAGCGTTGATGACATTGAACATTGGCCTATTAAGCACATAAACCCTTATGAAGTCAAAGAAGAGGTAAATAATTTAAATTGTCAAAAATCTCCAGGATATGATGGCATAGATGGGACTGTAGTAAAATCTTTGCCAAAGAAGGGTGTTATAGTCTTAGCAATTATCTTTAACCCAATTCTTCGCCATAATCAGTTTCCCTCACAATGTAAGTGTGCGGAGATTATAATGGTAGTTAAACCAAATAAGCCGTAGAATGACGTGTCATCTTACAGGCCTCTTAGTTTATTCGTCACATTCTCGATTCTCATACTCGTACCTGAGTACCAATTCGGTTACAGGCATAAACCGGGCATCCTTGAACAATGCCAACGTATCGTTGCTTATATTAGAGATACATTGGAAATATAAAAATATTGCACTGGACTTTTCTAGATGAACAGCAAAACTTTGGCATTCAATTATGGGGTACAACCAGTAACCCTAACATTGAAATATTACAACGGTACCAATCAAAACCACTATGATCAATAAAAACGCATCTTGGTTTGCATCCAATAAGGCAATACATAATGATTTATACATTCCAATAGTGCACAAAACAAACAGATTCAGCGCAAACTATTTAGAAAGATTAAGTAATCACTGCAACTCGTGGAACATAACACTCCTAGAAGATACAGCTGAAATTCGAAGACTGAAGCCAAATCATATTCTTGACCTACCATATCGAAAATAATTTATATAAAAAAAATTTATATTAAAATTAACTCTTGTAAAAAGGGGGGGAATTCCATTGTAAATATATTATCATTTTATCTTTGCTAAAAATATATAAAATAAATAAAAATCAAAAACGTAATTTAATTTACTCCGCTGCTATAGCACCTAGGATTTATGGATTATCAGAAATGAATAAACCACAAATATCCTTAAGACCCATTGTCTCATCAATACAAGTACCATATTATCAGCTGTCAATTCTTCTCAATTCAATTCTTAAACACATAATTTCTACGGAGTATAATATTAAAAATTCACTACAACTTAAAGAACAACTAGCTAATATAGAACTGAATGGTTTCATTCGACATTTTTTCTTTATTCACGAAAATTCCAATCAATACTGCTATCAAAAAAATAATGAGAACATGGTGCACAATTCATAAATTTACCAACATACCAAACCGAAAATTTTGCGGTTTAGTTTAACAGAGAATAACTATTTTGTATACGAGAACAAAATATACAACCAAATTTTCGGTATGCCGATGCGCAATCCCCTTTCTCCCACTATAGCAGATATAGTTCTGAATAATCTACTTGCCGATGGTATAAAAAAATTCAAAGCCTGGGATATCTAGCTATTATTAATATAGACCCCAAAGTCAAATTTACCCTCGAAATGGAGGTTTACAAACAAATTGCGTATCTAGACACAAGAATACTTAGAGATGATAATAAAATCAAGATGGACTGCCACTCCAAGGAAACGACCTCTGGCAAAATTATGAATTTCAACGCAACCCAACCCAAAAGCCAAATTATCAATACTGTGAAAAATTTCATCGAAACAGTTCTGCGGATAAGTGATGAAGAATTTCACACTAACAACACACGGAAAATAAAATAAAATATCATGTAAGGGCAGTAATGATCAACAGTGTAATAAAATTTACATAAGAAAGACAAAGAGAGCATTAACTATATGAATGGGAGAACATAGAATGGATATCGCGAAAGGCAAAGAATCGACAGCACTTACACAACATGTACTTTCAACAGGCCACACAGCTGATCTCGAACAAGTGAGGGTAATAGCTAAAGAAAGAATAGCACGAAAATGATTTACTAAAGAAAGCTTACATATACAAAAGCAAATAAACATATCCATGAACTTAAAGGGAGACACTAGCAACATCAACGCTGGCTACATGGTTGCCATAAAATAGTCTGTGATTTTAAATTAAGAGGTGTTTTTTATTAGTTTTGTATTTCATATGTTCAGTGTTGTAAGTATGTTAAATGTAATACTTTTTGTATTTAAGTGTAACATTGAAAATTGTAAGTTTTAGTGTTTTGGTAAAATATTTGTGTAATAATATTATGTTTTTGCATAATTAAATAGCCGAAGTCCCCAGAAAAAGTCGACATAAAATCGAAGAAACGCCGAGAAAAATTGTAATGAAATTGAAGTTTTAATTACAAATATAAATTTTAGGTCTTATTAGCTAAATAAAAATAAATGAAACAACGTAAAATTGACCAAACGACTATCTGAAAAATATAATTTTATTATCCTTTAGTATATTGTTGTTCTCACTGGAGCTCAACCATTAATGTTAATGTTTACTGTATCAGATGTGCTTATTTTCTTTAAATAGATAGATTGTAAATAAGGTTTATTAAATAAAAAAAAAAATATAAAAAAAAGATTTGTTTAACCAGTTTAAAATCACAAACTATTCTATATGTAAAATATCCATTGGTCTACAAGTATTTTGCACTAGTAAATATGACTCCAATCTGGTATGTAGCAAACTGAGTTCTAAATTTGATTTTTTTTACATATGGCATGAAAGATGATAAACTCTATAAAGTTGTTTGACCCATTAGTACATAAAGACAAATTAATCAGTATGGGACTATCCTGCTTAGACGGTAAGCTTGTTACCAACGCAACATGACTTGTCCTATAGGACAAGTCTTAGTCATAGGCCCCATATAGAGCTGCTTCCCGATCTTCACTTAAATCTATCATATATTTTTTGCATATATTTTTTTCAAAATATAAGTGACTTTACCAAATATGGTCAGGAGCGGTCCATTTTTGTCCTAGTCGCCATATAAATATAGCACCCGATATGAACTTTTTCATATCTGCAGCCAAAAAAATTGATAAAAATGCCACTCAAATTTGGTTTATGCTTATTTTCTATATCCAATTAGTTGGTCCGAAGAGATAGGGTCTCTAAACCATCGTATAAGGTATCGTATAGTCGGTTTAGACCGACTGTAATTTTCTTACTTACTTATTTTACTTTTACATGGATATATTAATAGAGACTGTTTATTTAAGACTAAGATACAATTTTAGTGAGGAATGAAATGGGAAATCATCAATGGAATTTGGCTGTCACAGTACACCATATCTTTGATGATAAAAATTCAGCCTTTTGCTTCCAGACAGACATTTGTTTTTTACATAAATCAGAGTAGTTTGATCTTTTATATTTTAACCGTGGTCATAGAAAATATCATGTGTGACATATTAAAGTAATAATTAAAGGCAATGCCATTTACAACTGATAATTAAGGTAATAAAAACAAGATACCTACACCAAGATGCCCTATACCATGTGAGAGGGTCTTGGGCATAAATTTTAGTGATACTTATTATTTTTTTAATTTAATGCGACCAAGTTGATAATTTTATAAATTTCTTAATAGGCTTATTTGGTCATGAATTTTCTAAATGCAATTGAAATAAATCATCCAATTCAAATTTTTTTCCCAACGTTTCGGCGATTTCATTTCGCCATCTTCAGGGGTAATTTTTATTTTATATTACATCCTAAAACAACACATACAGATTTTATTTATGGTAGCAGTTTTCAAAGACACTGGTAAACTTACAGAACATGCATGTATATTTATATGATGATTAAACATTAAAACCCACTTATGTATTTTTTATTTTTAAATTAAGAAGAAGAAATTTACAACAAAAAACACAAACAAAACAAATAATAAAAAATTTTTTCCGCATGCATACATCATGTTCGTCCAATTGTTTGTGGTCAACTAAAAATTCAAACAATAAATCGCGCTTAATTTATCTTTGTCTTCTTGATTATTCATTGTTTTGGTTATCTTTTCCCTTATCCTTAAGCTTTCTACCTTAAGTCTTGTGTTGTGCTTTCGCTCTTGGTCTAATATTAGTGTGTTATCGAAGTCAGCTGTGTGTTTGCATTCGATCATGTGTTGGGCTAACGCTGTTGTTGTTTTCCCTTTATTGATGTCGGCTTTGTGCTCTCTCAGTCGAACGTCTAGTGCTCGTTTTGTAGTCCCGATATAAATCTGGCTGCACTTCTCTCCCGCTCTCCCGTTGCAACTGATCTGGTACACTACATTGTTTTTTTTGTTCTTTTTCTATTCTCGTTTTAGTATTTGTGAATATTTGGCGGCTTAGTGTTTCGTTTGGTTGATGTCCAAATGAGATGTTATCTGATGCTAGTAGCTTTATTAAGTTTTGGTTGTCCGTCAGTTTTGGAACAAATGGTACTCTGAAGAATCTTTTTTGTGAATTTTTGTTTGTGTTATTAGGTGGTCTATTGATTTTCTCTTGATATAATAGTTGTTTAATTAAATGGTTAGGGTAATTGTTTTTCTGTAGTATATTTGTTATTTTAGCTTCGTTGTCTTTTTGGCAGTGTTGATCTATATGGCAAATTGCAAAAAACAATTGATTTCTTCTTGAACAAATTTTTAAACATAGAAATAGAACAAACGCACTTAAACATTAAAAACAACAAGAAAACCATTTTTCAAATCAAACTCATCTTACAAAGAATCCTGAACAACGATGATTATTCTAATTTTATAAAACGACAAAATTGCACTTTTGAACATATAAAAAACTCCACCAAAGATACATTAAATAAAAAGTTTGGAAAACTTAAATCAGAAACCTTCAAAAAACTTGGTTTCCAGGAAAATCCAGAATGGTTCGTTAACACTACAAATATAGACTTCCCACGGGAAAATTAGGTGGCTTTTATCCTTGGGTAAAAAATTTGCCACCCCAGTAACCAAAAAAAACTTCAATACGATCAAGATCATAGCTGATGTGGAGCAAGCTATACAAAGCATTGGGGACGAAAACATAAAAACCCAAGCAAGAAGCAGATTGGCTCACAGAATAGCTACTTACAAGCGCAACCTAACCAATAACAACAGAGAAAAATTCATATTAGCTGTATATAATAACACTCAACAATTTATCAAACATCACAAAGGAAAAATAGTCATCACTACATCGGACAAGAGGAATAAAACCGTTATATTAAAATGCGATGAATGTGAACAAAAAATTAATTTAATCTTAGGAGACAGATCAACATATAGAAGCTATCGCACTGAGCCAGAAAAATTACAAAAACAAAACAACAACATCGTCAATGCGCTTTACAAAACACAACAAATTGATTACGACCTTAAATTAAAACTCTTTTCCAGTGCTTCGAACGCACCCAGACTTTATGGACTCCCAAAAGTACATAAAGAAGGAATACCGCTACGTCCAATATCCTCATCCATAGAAGTACCATGCTACAAGTTAGCTAAACATATTGGAACAATACTTAAAAATCTCATTTCCGAAAACTACAATATTAAAAACTCAATGGAATTAAAAGAGCAACTAAAAGATATTACACTAGAAGACGGTGACACCCTAATATCTCTTGACGTAGTTTCACTTTTTACAAATATACCAACAAACTTAGCAAGCAAAATCATCATGCAAAAATGGGGACAAATAAAGGAATACACAAAGATCAAACGACAAAAATTCTAAGAAATCCTGGAGTTTTGTCTTAAAGATAACAATTACTTAAAATTCAAAGACAGAGTGTACCATCAAATTTTTGGAATGCCAATGGGAAACCCACTTTCCCCTACGATTGCTGACATAATAATGGACAATTTATTTGATAAAGCTCTTGACATCTTGACAAAACAAAATATCACAATAAAATACATAAAAAAATATGTAGATGATATTTTAGCCATCGTCAAAAAAGATCACCTTAATATTATTTTAGACACATTCAACAGCTATCATGAGAAACTCAAATTCACCATAGAGGAGGAAACAAATAACAAAATAGCATTTTTGGACACAGAAATACATAGAAAACAAAACAAATTATGCATAAACTGGTATACGAAAAGCATATCATCAGGAAGATTGATTGATTTTTTCTCAAACCAACCCAAAACACAAAAAATCAACACTGCCAAAAATTTTATAAATAAAGTAAGAACAATAAGCGACAAAATGTTCCACAAAGACAACGAAGCTAAAATAACCATCTAACCATTTAATTAAACAACTATTATATCAAGGGAAAATCAATAGACCACCTAATAACACAAACAAAAATTCACAAAAAAGATTCTTCAGAGTACCATTTGTTCCAAAACTGACGGACAACCAAAACTTAACAAAGCTACTAGCATCAGATAACATCTCATTTGGACATCAACCAAACGAAACACTAAGCCGCCAAATATTCACAAATACTAAAACGAGAATAGAAAAAGAACAAAAAAACAATGTAGTGTACCAGATCAGTTGCAACGGGAGAGCGGGAGAGAAGTGCAGCCAGATTTATATCGGGACTACAAAACGAGCACTAGACGTTCGACTGAGAGAGCACAAAGCCGACATCAATAAAGGGAAAACAACAACAGCGTTAGCCCAACACATGATCGAATGCAAACACACAGCTGACTTCGATAACACACTAATATTAGACCAAGAGCGAAAGCACAACACAAGACTTAAGGTAAAAAGCTTAAGGATAAGGGAAAAGATAACCAAAACAATGAATAATCAAGAAGACAAAGATAAATTAAGCGCGATTTATTGTTTGAATTTTTAGTTGACCACAAACAATTGGACGAACATGATGTATGCATGCGGAAAAAATTTTTTATTATTTGTTTTGTTTGTGTTTTTTGTTGTAAATTTCTTCTTCTTAATTTGAAAATAAAAAATACATAAGTGGGTTTTAGTGTTTAATCATCATATAAATGTACATGCATGTTCTGTAAGTTTACCAGTGTCTTTGAAAACTGCTACCATAAATAAAATCTGTATGTGTTGTTTTAGGATGTAATATAAAATAAAAGATACCCCTGAAGAAAATTCATGACCAAATAAGCCTATTATTAATTTTGTTGACTGCAGATATGAAAAAGTCCATAGCAGATGCTGTATGTAGGTAGAAAAATGGATCGCTCTTGACTATATTTGGTAAAGTAACTGAATTCAAATTTGAGAAAAATCGGTTTAATAATTTTGTCTTTTGATAGCTATGGCTAGGTACTGTCTTACAGGGTTTATTTTTGAACTACTGATTAGGAGGTGTAATAAACACATATACACCTATATAATAATTCGAAACTTATGACTATTTAAGTCGATCTTAAAGAAGTCATTCCTATGGGTACTAGGCCACAGATTTCAATAGCTTTTACCCTGTGGCTCTTAAACGCTTACATATCATTGAAATATATTCATATTTGTGACCTGTAGTTTGATTAAAAGGTACAGACAGTCAGACGGACAGACTGACAGAAGGACACACAGACTGATGGACGGACATTGCTGAATCGATTCAAACAGTTATTCTGAAAGTTATTCTGAGTCGATATATAATAAACGGTGGTAGGTAAAATAGTTTACTTTACAACCTCATTATACCGTGACCGCCACATAGCTCAATGTATAGAGTATATATATTGTTGGTCGTCTTCGCCTCTTGTGTACAGACTAGGTTCAAAACTGATTATGTACGAGTTTAGCTGTTCGAGAAGATTTTTTCCTTCTCCTTACCCTTTGATATCACAAAACTAGATTTTTTTAATTCTGGGGCCACATTATACTTCTTTGAGTTTTTTTACTTTATGGGGAAAAAGAAAGTATCTTCGACGAGCAGTAGAAATAGAAAATTTTAAAATTTTTTCGGTTAAGATTTGGATAAATCCAGATACTGCACGTCAGATACCATTCCAAAGCTAAATTCTGGAATAATATATCTGAAGATTTATCAAATGTTGTTAGCCTGTCTGTGGAACTAATCAGAATGGATTTCAAATGTTTGAAATATAGACTACTATTCATATATTTAGAGGACATATGAGCAATTAGAGCAAGTAAATATGTTGATCTCGATGATATTTCGATATGCAGACTATTACTTTTAAATATATATATACAAAAATAATCAGAAATTAATTGAAACTATGTTCGTCTGTTTAAGTTTGTTTTCAAATTAATAATACAGGCTCTTATTATTATTGTATGCAGCGGAAAAATACATAATTCCTTATGGTACATTAAATCTTCTACTGAGCGAACTTAAAGTGAATTGTTATTTTTGTTTTCCCAACTTTTCAACATTCAGTATTTGCATATGTGTGTGTGTATGTTTAAACATAATCGTTAGCATCAGCCACTGTTTTCTTTTTAATTCTTGTCGTTCTACGTGTTGTCATAAATTTTTATGGAACATGTAGCTGAAAATATTTTATACATTTTTTTCGTTTTTAAAAATTTTTTACATTCTTTATATTATTTTCTCCCCATTTCACATTCAAATTTCTTTTGACGTTCTGGTTAGTATAATGTCTTTTTTATATCTCTTCAATTTTTTTTTACCCGTAGGTGACAGAATCAAAAGATTCTCGTGAATGGACTTTGCATGTAAAATCACCACAAGCACGTGACAGTGGTATTTATGAGTGTCAAGTGAATACGGAACCAAAAATGTCGATGGCATTTCAACTTAATGTTATCGGTAAGTTTGTCTCTTTTTATCTTTGTGTAAAATTTAACTGGAAATGTGTATTTAAATAAGCGTTCAGTATGAATCGAAATGAAAAGAATATAAAAAAAAGATACTTGCAGCCAGTATAGACTGCAGCTACAAGTAGTTTATGTTTGCATTAAATATTTAATATGTATTATTGTTTTTTTTTTTTACTTGGTACTTATAAAAGTCTGACTTTAAATTTATCGTACCTTTAAATTGTTAATAATAATCACAGGCATTGTTAATTTTGGTTTAAATGCTGAATTTATGATAACTTTTATTGCCATGACTGTTTGTTAAGTTTATCAGGGCGTATACGTTTTATAAATATTTAAGTGCATTTAATATTAAACATACGTTTGTTAAACCCAGGCAGAAAAAAGCTATTAAAATTAATTCTGTTTGATAAATTGCTGTGACTTTGATTACAGAAAATGCAATCACCATAATTAACATTATCTTTAAGCTAAGAATAACTTTAATGTGGCATAACACTGCCTTTCAAGAAAATTAAATTATATATTTAGCATTGATAAAAACATTATGATGATGATGCGTTGACAAGCTATGAGTTTAGTTATTGATTCAGACATGCAAAAATGACAATGATGTGAAATAGAGCAATGAAAACCAAATTTTTATTTATTTTTTCTACAAGAGAATTTGCATATTGGAAAATGGAAAAATAAAAACGAAATGTTTAATCGATAATCTAGTAAAATAAAGAATTAAGCCAGCCAAATATTTTGTTCCCAGAAAACAAAACCGTTCTTCAACACGTTCAGCTATATATTTCTACACCGATGATTTTCAACACTACATTTGATATTCATCGAACTGTTTTTAGATTAAAGGTTTCACAGGAAAAACTATAACACATATAACATATTTTTTAATAAAAATCTAAAACGGGCTTGTATAACAATCGCTTATAAGGCAAAAGTTTCTCAACAAACGGATTACCGGGGGTGTTAAAAATTGTAACGAACGTCTTACTATTAAGAGAAGCCCTGAAAGTGATTCTAACAAGTAGCAAATATTTTGGGGGAGAAAAGAAGTTAAGAATTCAATTATTCCGTGTCTTTAGTAAGAAAAGTGAAAAGGGAGCAGGACTCAAATTGTATAAGGTACAAAAGGATCCAAACTCCAAGAAGATTATCGAGGTAAAATAACGTGCAAAAAAATTTGAAAGTAATTTCATCAACAAGTATGAACGCTATATTATGGACGATGATTATACCAGCTTATTATCCCTCCGGTAATAACGGCAATGTTTTAATATCCGACTTAAACTCAATTTTCAAATCTTGTAACTTACAAAATCCAAACATTTATTATATAATGTCAGGTGATTTCAACTGTAAACACTCCGATTGGGGCAATGCCATAAATAACACTAAAGGTAATTCTCTGAAACAATGGTTAGAGAATAATGAAATCAGCTTTAAATGTAGCATTTATGCCTCTGCCACCCCCTCTTATCCAAGATATGGCTCGTATTTAGATTTGTGTTTAGCAGATTCTCGTCTACCTATCCTCGGAATTAATAATACTGTTAACTCCCTTAAAACTTTAGATTATGACAGCGACCATACTGCGTTAGTGATTGAATTACTAAATGATACAAATGACCCTTTTTCTTTTTTCGTAGAAGGTCCCAAACCTAAATTTAATTATAAAAAGACAAATTGGAAAAAATTCAAAAAAAAATATAACTAATGTATATAGAAATATAGACCCCATTCCTAATAGCAAAAATCTTTCTAATGTTGAAATTGACTACTACTTAAATAAATTAAATGATGTAATTATAGATTCTACAAATAAAATTTTCCCGAAATTTCAAAATAATAATACAATAAACAAATTTGTAAATCCAATTATAAAAAAATTACAATCAGAAAAAAGTAAAACTTTAACTATAATAAAAAAAAAACACAATAGATTCGAAATTGTATGTAGTCCTCAAGAATTTAATCACTTAAAATCTAAATTAATGCTAATTAAGAAACTAATTAATCATAATTTCACCTTATCAGTTAATAGATACTATAAGGATAAACTAACATATTTAGATCAAAGAAACCCGTCACGTATGTGTAGCGAGGTAAAAAAACAGTTTAAACCCAAATTGTCATTGGATATAGATAAACTAGAAATTGTACAAGAAGAAGAAATTTTGTTACGATATGTTGGTATAAATCCTCTCAATGCGGAGAAGGATAATGAGAATTTCATTATAAGGGAACAACAACAAATTTTAAACTTAATTGACGCTTCTCTGGAAAAGACTCACTCTTTTAAGGAGATTGATAATAATAATGAATTGCATGTGGAAGTTGACAATGGTTTCACCAGATTTTTAGGAACAAAATCTGAATATGAACTCAATCAATCATCCTACACAATCTTCAATACAAATAAAAGGGCAAATCAAATAAGTGATTCACGTCTGATGATTTTTTTATAACAAAAGAAAAACTTTTTTATATTTTCAAAAAATTGAGAAACAAATTTTTTTTTTTTTTTTTTTATTTATTAAGTCTATGGTAAAACCTTACAGACTGTTAAGTAAATACAGAGAAAAAAAAAATATAATATGTATAAATCCTTAAATCAAATAATATCATCATTTAAGAACGTCTTAAGCAGAAACGGAGAAATTGCTTCTGGACCGATTCAATTTTGGCACTGCGAATATTAGATAGTGGATCTCAAATAACAGACCCGAATTCTAAAATAGGTCTTACTAGGGAGATGTGTAGTTGTTTGGTAACTGTAGGGTCATTGAATTCCTTTGCCCATCTTTTAATGAAGGCCAGTACACCACGTGCTTTAATAATTATCATCGAAATGTGTTGAACAAACTCTAATTTGGCATCTAAAAGAATACCCAGATCCAGGATTTTATTTACTTGCTCCAACTGGTAATCTCCAAATTTGTAACAACCAAATTCACCTAATTTTCTAGTAAAGTACATGTGTTTGCATTTTTTTAAATTTAATTCCATTAGATTTATGTGGCACCATCTATAAAAATTATTTAGATCATGTTGTAGGTGAATTTGTTCACAATAATTCTTATAGCTTAAGAAAATCTTGACATCATCAGCATACATAAGAACATTTGAGGCTTTTATTATACTTGGTAGATCATTTATAAAAAGAGTAAATAAAATTGGTCCAAGATGACTTCCTTGAGGCACACCAGATTTAACTATAATATTCTTTGAAGTAGTATTATTAAAATAAACACGTTGATTTCTGTTGATCAAGTAAGATTTTATCCAGCTTATGCTGGTTGCTGTTTTTTTGAGTAAAATATCATGATTTACTTTATCGAAAGCTTTACTGAAGTCAGTATAAATAACGTCGTAGCCCATTGACGAAACCCCGATTTACCAAAGTTGTAAGTTGTAAAATATTAGTTGAAATAGAGCACCCCTTACGAAAACCATGTTGTGAGTGTGATATTATAGAAGAAACCTGATTACAGAGATTATCCGTTAAACATTTTTCAAATAATTTGGGAATAGCACAAAGCTTAGCTATTCCTCTATAGTTAGCTACATTCGATTTGTTTCCAGATCTAAATAAAGGAATAATATATGAATCGTTCCATAATGTAGGAAAATTCCCATGTTTAATGGATGAATTAAATAAAATGCATAATGGAACAGCCAAAGTTTGGGCGCAGTTGATTAGAATGCAGCTAGGAATACCGTCAGGTCCTCCGTTAGTTGAATTCTTGAATGTTTTTAAGTTATTTTTGATATCCGAAGTCTTTATAAAAGGAAATGAAATTGATTGATGTTCCATAACTGGAAATGGATATATGTTTGAAATGTCATATTGAACATCTGAGTAAGTTGTGGTAAAAAAATCAGCAAACATATCGCTAATAACTAAATCATCACGGGATTCACGATTAAGATACTTCATTTCAGTTGGATATCCAGTAGATTTCCTTTTAGAGTTTACAAATTTATAAAATGATTTTGGATCTTTCTTCAAATTTATTTTCATAGTTTCCATGTAATTCTTATAAAGTTTTGTATTTAGAATATTATACTCTGCACGTGTAACTGAATATTTCATATAATCAGATAAAAGACCATACACTTTATATTTTTTGTGTCGTTTATTTTTTAAGTTTTTAAGACTCGACAATTGTTTTGTGCTCCAAGGAGGGCCAGAGTGGTTGAAAACAGTAAACTTCGGGATGCATTCATTCATATAAAATAGAACAGTTTCGTAGAATAACTTGATCGCTGTATCGATTGATGTGGGAGAACCAGATGTAATAGATAATAATTGGAGCCAATCAGTATTACTGAAGTAATAATTTAAATCGTTGTAATTTGCTCTTTTGAAACAAAAAACTTTTAAGTTATTTGATTTACACTTTGAAACAAATGGCAAATTGAAGTTTATTTCAATGGTAGGATGGTAAAGATCTTCTGGTAAAGTAACAGGATCTGCGCGAGATAAAGAGTAGTTTATTGGCTCATTAACATAAATTAAGTCTAAAATTCTTTCATGATCATTATGAACACCATTAATTTGAAAAAGACACAAGTCCGATAAATTATTTATGAAATTATCGTTATCTTCATTTGACACCGTAGGAGTGTAGTAAAAAGAATCAATTAAAAATGTCCATGATATTAACGGCAGATTAAAGTCTCCAAAAACAAGTATAGAATCTTCAGGGTTAGCCTTTGTTACAACTGATTTTATTGATTCAAAATGTTCATTATAAATCGATTGATCAGAATCAGGAGGTATGTAGCAGCAAGTAATAAAAACGTTTTTTTGATTTAGTTTTAACATAACACCAATAATTTTAATATTCGGTAAAGAATCAAGACGTATTTCTTCAGATGATAGTTGACAGGAGACAGCAATTAGAACACCACCACCAATTGTTTTAGTTTCTCTGTCAAGTCTCTAAATATGAAATTTATTACATAATATCTCAGCGTTGAAGACATTTCTTTTTAACCAGGTTTCAGTAAGAACAATAACATGATGAGAGAAATCAAAGCTGTGTTTAAACAGAGACGTTATTTTTGTGTTAATGCCACGAACATTTTGGTAAATTATAGATATTTGGTTATCATGAAGAGTAGTTAGTTTTTTGGAGCATTTAAATTTCTTAGCGGAAGATGAACAGCATTTCTTGGATTTTCTTTGTATTGATATTCACGGACAAGTGTACTAACGGGCCAAAAATCAGGATTAAGTATAATATCGAAGAGATCAGCTGGGACAATAATTTTAAATGAGGTGATAGTTCTCGGTTGAGAATAATTGAACTTATACGTTGAAATCAGTGCATTCGAATCGATTTTAGATTTTATATAGAATTCTAAATCTTCAACTGAAGTTTCTGAAGCTAAGCGGGATACAAATATAGTTTTCTTTGGGGGTATAACTCTCAGCGGGTTATGTATAATTTGACTGTTATTTAAACCAGGAGCAGAAGAATTTAAAACTTGACCATAATTAAGAGGTGTAAAATTTTCATGAATTATTGGTACAGTACCAGTAGCTAACTCTGTGTGAGCTGTAAATTTAGAGGACGCAGACGGTAAAGATGATGAATCGTTATCAATTGAGCTGACAGATGCAGCACTCGAAGAATATGATCTTAGTTGTATATTTGGGGATTTATTAACTGTTTTTTACGTTTTGGAGATGAAAGAAGTGGTGTATTAACAAATTTATCTAAATTTGGATATTTAGTGAATAATTCACCAAAATTAGAAAGTTTTCTTTGCAGTGATAAAAAGTCCACATTAAGTGGATCAAACTCTGCTTTAGAATTTTTAAAAAAATTGTAGAACTCCACATTAATTTTTCTGCAGCGAGTGCAAGTCCATTGCAGGAATTTTGCAGGATCGGCCAGAGCATCTGCATCGCGTGACTTAAGGCCACTACATTTCAAATGGTAGTTTCCTAAAGACAACCAGCAGGATACCATACGTTCATTTCCGATATTAATACAATTAGTGTTTAAGCAATCCATAATAACGTGAAGATTTGATTATAAACTTTTTATAAATTTATTACTTTTACGAATTTGTTATTAAATTTGCAAATAGGCTGCTATGTGATGTTAGTGATAAATGGGTGATGATGTTACAATAGTAGAAAGTATGCACTTGATTGTTCGTTTTTAATTTTTGTTGCTATGTGTTTTATTGTTAAATGGATGCAGTTGTAAAAAGAGTAGAAAATAAGTTCGTTTTTGATTTATGTTTTCTTATTTAAAATATGTAGTGTTTTTATTGTTGTTCAACTAAGTTGTGTCACTGCTTTAATCTATTGAAACAAGACTGCTATGTGTTGTTATTGTTAAATGGGAATTGTTGTTAAAAGAGTGGAGAGTATGCACTTGATTGTTCGTTTTAAAATATTTGTTTTCTTATTTAAATATGTGGTGTTGTTATTGTTATTTAACTAAGTTTTGTCTATTTCTTTCTATTTTTGTATTCTATCGAATTTTGACTATTATGTTTTTAATTTTTATTTTTATTGATTTTAATTATTTCAAGAAACAGTTTATTAAAAATTTAGTGTTAATAATGTAACTTTTTGAAGAACGAATGATATATTTTTAACTCTGGTAATTTCAGTTTTATTTTAATATAAATCACAGATCACAATTTACTTTATGACAAAAAATATTAACAAAAATGTACGGAGCAAAATAACTCACAACTAACTTCGTTGATGACTGTCTTTTGTCATCAGGTGTCGATACTATTCCCAATATAATATTGAAAAATATTCCGGAAGTTTTAATTCTTGAATATTGCACATTGTTCAATAACATGCTTAACAACTCTTATTTCCCTCGATCTTGGAAACTTGCAAAAATTGTGGTGTTGGCCAAGAAAGATAAAAACACCAGCAATCCAAAAAATTTGAGAGCTATAAGTTTGCTACCGAACATAAGTAAAATCTTTGAAATCTGTGTAAATACTAATATTATTAATTTTTGCGAGAAAAATAAATTAAAAAACGATAGACAATTCGGATTCAAGTACAAACACTCCACAATACACGGAATTCACCTACTAGTTTCCAATATCAATTGGAATTTAAATAAATCTCTTTATACGGGGGCATGTCTTGTTGATTTTGGAAAGGCTTTCGGTAGCATATGGATTCCTGGTCTTATGTATAAACTAATATGTTGTATTCTTTCGACCTTTCTAAATTACAATTTAATGAATAAATAGTCGAGCTCGAGGTCTTTGTTGAATTTATTTATTATTTTAAATTATCTTCTTCTCCAATATTTCGACCAGCTTCGCTGATCATCCTCAGGGATATTTATATTAATGTTTACACTAAAAAATTAAATGAACTATATTTCATCATCGTAGTCATAATTGCACTATGCACTATTCACTATAAATATATAAACTTTTAAAATACAAATTTCCAATTCAATTGGTTATTTTAATTCATAATATGCTTTGCAATAAATCCTTTTTAGTATGCAATAAAAATGAAGTTAGCCAAAAGAGGTCCATTATTGTTAATGGACTACAACAAGGAACGGTTAATTCTCCTATACTTTTTAATATATTTATTTATGACCTTTTAAATAGCATTAATGATATTATTGGATTTGCAGATGATATTATAGTATATCATGCTGATAACGGAATTAATAAAATGAATGAAAAATTACAAAGTTACTTTAATATTATCGAAAAGTATGCTTGCTGTTGATTGGCAAATGAAGATAAACACAAATAAATGCGAAACCATACTATTCCGTCCTCCTGTAGGAAGGTGTAACAATAATATAAGACAGAACTGGAAATCTTTCGGTATAAAAGCCAGTAACAATGTAAATATCCCTAATAAGCAGACAGTTAAATATCTAGGAATTCACTTGGACAAGTTTCTATACTTTAATGAACATATTAATTTACAAATAACAGAAGCAAGAAAAGCTTTCTTTATGTACAAAAATCTATTCTTTTCCAATCACATTAAATCTGAGATTAAGTTTCTTTTATATCAATCCTTAATTCGTCCTATTTTAACTTATGGTTGCCAAACTTGGTTTAACGTTTCACCGTCATATATGGAAGAACTACGGAAATTTGAAAGAAAATGCCTTAGAGCCTGCACTGCGGTATGCAGATCACTAATTAGTAATTTTACGAAATATATAAGCAATCACTTTATAATGCATCCAAAATTAGCAGGATTGATAATTTCATCATACACATAATTAGAAATCTCATTAGAAAAAGCCGCGAGTGCTATGAAAACAATTTAATAATGGCACCCTATTATGTCAATGATGATTATATAACTGCAACGTTACGAAATGGCTACATACCACCTGAAGCCTTCGTATATCTGGATAGAAAAGGTTTTATACAAAACGAAACTGGCGTCCCTATACTTTTTCATATTTATAGAAGGGCCAATATAAAAGCTATCACTAACAATCAACTTACAGTTGACAACAAAAGATTTGATACCAGCATTTTTCGTGGCGATAAGAATATCATACCAAACTTAAACGTTAGTAAATACTGGTGGCTAGATTAGGTACCGGAATTTCTTCTTTTTTTTTGTTTTTAATTATTGACTATTTCTTTTATCGTATTTGCTAAAAAAGTGAGGTTTTTGAAAAATTTTCTTTACATCGAAATTATCATTAATACAGACAGATAATACTATGTATATAATTTGTATAAAAATCATAATTAGTTTTAAAAATTGTATTTAATGTATATATCTTTTATGCCTTTATGAAATATACTAGAGAGCTCGATTATGGGACAGTGTATAATAATAAGTTATATAAACTCTTGTTTTGTTTATTTCTAGTTCAACTATAATAAAAATTTTGTTAAAATAAACGTTTAAAAAAAAATATGGACGATGAAACTAACGATGCAGAGTGGCTGAAAATTATTTTTCATTGTCCAAAATTCTGTAACTTTAGAACCGATCAAGATATGTTAGCAATTATTTTTCTAGTAGGTAGATATATAGTTGAACTTGAGTTTGTTTTAGTTTCATTAAAATTGATTGAGTAGCTCTTAAGAAATTCTAGGTCAAAGTAGAGCTTTTCATTTTTTTACTTTTATTTATTTATTTATTTATTTATCTATATATTTATTTATTTAGTCTACCGATTTACATCTTACAGACTATAAGAATATAATAATAATGTTTATACAATAATTAATATTTTTTAGTTTTAAAACTTACAATATGAATTAATTGAAAACCTTAAATAAGTTCAACTTAACATTATTTTTATCTAAGTTGAAATTTGAAAAGATTGAAAAACTATTACAAAGCTTTAAACATCTTGCAATTGGTTCATTAACCCCATAATTCGTACGATGAAAATATTCACAAAATAAACGCTCGTGACGTAAATCATGATGAGGAGTATGAACCCTCACTAAATCCGACAAAGCATCACAACATATATTATTCGTTAAAATATTAAATATAAACATTATAGCATATGATGATATACGATCTACTAAAGATTGTAGTCCTAGAAATTTACGCCTGCTTTCATAAGAAAGAACATATCCGGATCAATTTATTTTTTTAAATGCAAGCCTTATTAATAGTTTCTGAATTTGTTCAATTCTGGCAGAATGGCTTTCATAATAAGCGCTCCAGATTATAGAGCAGTATTTCAAATTACTTCTAACGAAAGAAACATATAATGATATTAATGCGACAGGGTCACCAAAGTCCGCAGTATTTCTTTTAATGAATCCCAATATTACATACGCTTTAGATTTTATGTAATTTATATGATTATCAAATTTCAACTCGGAATCGAAAATAACTCCAAAGTCTTTAACTTCACCAACTCTCTCAAGAGTGACATCACTTGTAGTGTAGTTATAAAAAACTGGATTATGACAATGAGTATATGACATAACGCGACATTTTCAATATTTAAAAAAAGTCTGTTTAAATCACACCACTTTTTTAGTGATATCAAATCTTTTTGAAGCATAACTGAATGTGATATCCTTGTAATATCAGCAAATAATTTCAAATCATCGGCAAATAAAAATGGTCTACAAAATTGCAAACAGTCAGGTAGGTCATTTATAAAAATTAGAAATAATAACGGACCAAAATGTGTTCCTTGAGATATACCAGAATATGCATTAATTACATTGTCCGAAAAGCATGAACTAATTTTAACTATTAATTTCCTATTCGTACGAAAACTTTAAAAAAAAAACTGCATCAAATTTCCATTTATACCAAATTGGTGAAGTTTTCCTAACAAAATATCATGACTAACTGAATCAAAAGCCTTCGAAAAGTCAGTATATGTCACATCAACTTGTTTTCTATTCTCCATAGAAAGTATAATCTGATTAGTGAATACTACTAGATTTGTACATGTGGATCGACCGGGTAAAAACCAATGTTGGAAACCTGAAATTTTTGATGAAATATGATGAAATAGTTTATTACACAGAATCTAATCCAAGACTTTGGCCAGAACACACTGTTTAACAATGGGCATATAATTCAGAACATTGGATTTATCACCAGACTTGAATATAGGAATAACGCAACAGTATTTACACTGAACTGGAAATTTCCCATTTTTTAAGCATGCATTAAAAAGTAAAACTAAAAACCTTATATATTTTTGTAAAAACAAGGGTGGAACTGAATCAAATACACATGAGGAACTATCTTTTAAAGATAGAATATATAAAGAAACATCATCTTCTGATATTTCTATGACAAGGTTGCTTAGAAATGGAGCACTTAACTGATCTACACTTGTATAGTTACTACGTGCAGTAAAAGAAGTCTGGAAAAACGTGAAATATGGGTTTTTTATTTCTTTTATTTGTTCAAAAAAATCTCATGTTTGGATTTTAATAATAATTACAAGCATTTTTTGAAATAATGGGATTTTTTTATGTTTACATTCAAAAAAATTTTTACATTGAAAAATTAAAAGTTTTTTGCTGTCAAATTTGCAAATTTGTTTACACTCAAAGAATATTTCCACTTACAAAAACGTTAGTAATGTTATCTAACAGCCTTGCTATTACTACAGAGAAATTTATCATATTTTGCTGTCAAAATTGTTAATTTTTCCAAAATAAATGTGATTCTGATTTTGATATGAAAATAAGGACTTTTATTTTTTGAATCTTTCTTATTTATTAAAACATTTCATATATATGTGGGTAAAAAAAACCTTTTAAAAACCGACTAACCGATATCCTATCTCTTAGGTCCAACTAATTCGATATAGAAAATAAGCATAAACCAAATTTGAGTGGCATTTTTATTAATTTTTTTGGTGTCGGATATGAAAAAGTTCATATGGGATGCTATATTTATGTATATGGGGACTATCCTGACCATATTCAGTAGTCACATATATGTTCAAAAAATATATACATACCAAATTTGAGAAAAATCTGTGCAATATTTTTTGTTTTTTGATAGTTTTAAGTGACGATCGGGAAGCAGCTCTATATGGGGCTTATGACTAAGAGTTGTCCTATAGAGATTATTTTTGGACTACTGATTAATTCATGTAATAAACAGATACAAACCCAATTTGACTGAGATCTAATGATAATTTGGATCTTATGGCAATTAATGTCAATTTCATGTACGGGGACTAGGTCTGAACAGTGACCGATTCTCACCAATTTCAATAGCGTTCATTCCATGGCCGAGAAAGGCTCATATAACAAATTTCATGAAAACATATCCATATTTGCGACCTGTAGTTTGATTACAAGATTTATATGGACACACAGACGGACAGACGAATGGATGGACATTGCTAAATCGACTCTAAAAGTGATTCTGAGTCGTTCGGTATACTTGTATTGTAACTAATAGGGCTGTTTAAATTACATTAATTTGAAATTTTTTTCAGTAATTTCATTAAAATGAAAAAATTTTTCTACCCGCGGATCGTCACGGGTGCATAAGTATGCATTGGGTTAAAGACGACACTTTCGCCTTTCTCTGGGTGGTACGTTTCTTGTTCCCTTTTGTTCCCTAGTAGTTCTGTTCCACTAAAGTTGAAATTTGACACAAATATAGTAGTTTAATAAATTTTCAGAACAACCCTAATATTAAACGGTAGGATTGTGACCACTTAAAACAATCCTACCAACCTTGTAAAGAAGACCGCAGGTCATTATCGACAATAACTTGCGAGTAGTAACCATTTATTTTTGATAAAATAAACAAAAAAAAATCACCTTTTTCTGAAATTAAAAAAACAGTGTTTGAATGCATGCCATGCCCACAATTAGCAATAGTTTAACCTATTTTTTTGGCTACATTAATTATATATTAAAAACAAAGTGGCGTTAAGATTTTAAAAATCGTTGACAAAAAAAAATTGGACGGCCAATGAATTCAAAATTTCAGCTACAGTGCGATGGTGGTCCCAGAAAAACTTGACCTGACAAAGAAAACGTAACAAATGTGGGGAAAATGTTCTTTATTCCTCGACATAATCTCTTCTTAGCTCGATACACTTTTCCCAGCGCTATCCAATAGCTTCGATAACCTCTTCATAGTAAGAACTGTCTAGCTCCTTAAAATAGCTATCCATCGCAGACTCCATCTCTTCATTGTTTGCAAATCTTTTACCACCGAGCCAGTTTTTCAAGTTTGATAAATAAGGTACATGAGAAAGCAATTCAAGCTTTAATTCATGGATTTTGGCCATCTCAATAGTGAACGCGTGAAATGGTGCATTGTCTGGATGAAACATCAGTTTACTTTTTGCCAAAAGAGGCCCTTTTTAATTAAATTCATCACTTAAATTCTGTAAAAACAGAGCATAATATTCGCCGCTGAAATTTTTTTTCTCTTTCTGAAGGTAATCAATCCAAAATGTTCCACCCCACGCGCTTACTAAAAGCAAACGCCACAACCTTGGCCTCTATCTACACGATTCTTCCAATTCAGTCCACTGTTTTGATCATTCTCTTGTCTCGGGTGTGAAGTGGTGGACCGATGTTTACGAATCGATGCAAAATTTCAGCTTTATTGCGATGAACCATCTCCAAACACTCATTGAAATATCTTCTTTTTGTTCTATTGTACGCAAACGGGGCACCCTTCTGGCGGACAGCTTTCGCTTCTCCAAATTTTCATTGAATAAGCGAACTAATCACTTTTTGAACAGCCTATCATTTCAGCTAGATCATGCACCTTCAGCCCAAAATCATCCAATACTATTTTGTAGATTATTTTAACTGTTTCTGGCGAGGCCACCTCAATTGGTCGACCAATACGGTCTTCTTCTTGGCACCTCATATGATCTCGTCAAAACTCATTCAAGTTTGGTTTTTACGAAAATTCCAAGTCCACTAATACACACAGTCTACATATCATACCAAATTTTCTTTCCAAAACTTATGGTATAGAGTATCGTATAGCCGTAAACCATCTAAACTTGCTTACATGTTTCATTAGCTGTTGTATGATTGGCTGGTTCATTTGTTCGAAAATAAAAGTTTTTCTTAGTTTTGAGTTGGGAAATAAAGGAAACGGTTTTAAGACAGATTATGTCATGGAAAAGTTTGCAAATTGTCGATAAATTTGTCTTTTTAATTTTTTTGTTGAAACAATATTTGTAATAATTTAATGCTGCAGACAACTTCCATTTTAAATCAACGCAATTAATACACATCTTCGGCATTTGATAAAAAATTTGGCATACATTTTCCATCTTACTAAACGAGTATCTATGAATATGAAATATGATGGCATAAAAAGTTAAAAAAAAATACAAAAATTATTCAATTAGTCTTAAAACATTTCGTGTATCTTTAAATATTGGTCTGATTTAGAACGTATTGAGACATATGTATAGTTACATGTGTAAAAATTTAATTTTCAAAATGTTCAATGTCATAATCACACCATCAATTTTTTCTTTTTTTTTTTTAATAAAAAAACATAATAATAAATGTTGCCGATTGTATTCTCTATGCTGGTGCTTAATAGAAAGAGCGGGGTTTTATTGATTCTTGAGTTATAAACGAAGCCGTTTAATTGGTAATTTTTTTTTTAATTTTTTGTATTTTGATTACAATTTCGTTTCTTAATTTATTGAAGTAAAATAATGAAAATTTTTGCTGAAATAAGGAGTGACTTTTTTCCTAAGCCTTATTTGTTATTTTTTTATTTTTTGATCAAGCTATCTTTGAAAAAATATGTCAATTTTTATGCTTAACGAGAAATGATTAAAATGAGTGATGAAACAAAAGACGTGCTAAAATTAATAAATATTTTCCACAAAGTCCAACATGGTCATACAAAAAGTTGCACAAATAATCAGAGATCTGCCGTCAAATAATCAAAGATCCGCATGATCTTTAGAAAATAGAAAGCACATTGAAAAGAGCTCCCAACACATCCCCTGTAGAAAAGTAGTCCGGTTAGCTCACTGCTCTGACTATTTGGTGTGAAAAGTTAAAGCCAAAACATGTTCTAAAACATACAAAGTCTCAAAAGTTCCAGACAGAAGCGCTGCACAAAATTTTGAGGCCAAAAACAGATCACGGAAATTGAAAACATGTTTCATAAAAAAATTTTCCTGCTGCATAATTGATGATGTAACGTATGTATTGACGGATTTTTCAAAGCTTGCGGGTTAACATTTTTATGTTGCTAATGCTCGATGAAATGTTGAAGATAAGCTTAGGACCCCACTATGGCAAATATGGAGTTGTGGCAAAAGAAGCAAGTCATTTATTGTATTAAGGAGTACTTGCAAAGAGTCTTAATTTGAAATAACTTGGCTTTTGTTCCAATGGAGATAAATCCTTTAAAATTCCCGGGGCCTAGGCCAGTAGAGATATTGGTCTCTTGTGAAAAGGGAGTTGAAGAGCACAAAAAAGAGTTTAAAAGATTTTAACAGAAATTAATATAACATCCATAATGGAAGGGTTTCCCGAAAAGGTCGGTAAATTCATAAGTAGTGCTTGGAACTATAAAACCATCTTTTTTGTAAGTTTTAATATAATTTCAATTGGGTTCGATGGTTTCGTTACTACTACATTTTCTGTATGTTAAGATTTTTTCTGTCTCTTCCTCATGAATTTTTAGACATTGAAAGGGTAGTTACAAACCGATTAACCCTACCAGCAATAATATATACTGGTATAACCCAGCACTCGTAATACGAGTGCAAATTCTAGGCAATATTATTTTTTTTAAATTTAATTTTTTTTTCTTTCAATGTTTTTTTAATCTTTTCTTTAATATTAGTTTATGGATATTTAAATGATCCTAAACGTATGCTAATCAATTCTAACAATTCACAATTGAACACACGGAGTGTCATACACAATTTTAATCATTCGCATTAACAGGGTGTAACGAATTATTAGAAATATTTTATTTTATTTAATTTAATATATTTTTAAGACAGATTAAACATACATTTTATCATTCTCAGCTTCTACTCCACATGAACTATAACTATGCCAATTTTCACACTCCTCCGTGCCCGCATATTGCTTAAAAAGGGAACTAAAAATTTACCTTCACTTATTAATATATATGAGGGCGGATCAATAATAATAAAAAAAAAATTATTTTCCAACATAATCTCCTTTTAGCTCAATACACTTAGTCCAATGTTTCTCCAAATTTTGAATCCCTTCCAAAAAATATGATTTTTCGGGATCCATAAAATAGGCATTTTTGATCAATAATTTCATCGTTGTGAAATACGAACAGTCAGCTTAGGGCCGCTGTGTAAAATACGAACAGTCAACAGAAGTCGCTGTGTAACTAACTATGAACAGTCAGCTTAGGGCCGCTGTGTAAAAATACGAACAGTCAGCTTAGGGCCGCTGTGTAAGATACGAGGGAGATGACCGAGGTCGTTCGCCCTTAAATTTATGCGCTAGGATCTATTTCACTGAATAGTAAATTGTCCTTACGCCCACCAAATTTATGTGTTAGGAGCTATTTAACTTTAATAGTAAATTGTCCTTGCATGGAGTCTTGTCGTAAATCCGACTTCGACTCGGAGCCTTGTCATTAACCCGGCTTCGACCGACTTTACATCCACCAACCTTGATTACTTATGTCAGTAAATTCATTAACTGAATGAGAATCAATAATTAGTATGTATTGTATGGTGGTTGATATAGGTAACGTTGGTTTTTGTAATTATAATAATAGTGTACGTTGCGTTTAGCTACGTTACAAACTCTTTCCGCCAAGCCATTTCTTTAGGTTTGGAAATAGAAAATAGTCACTGGAGATTAAATCCGGAGAATATGGTGGATGAAGTACCAATTCGTATTGAGAGCAAACGCGGCACCCATCTTGCAGACAGCTTTCTTAAACCCAACGAAACCACACTGCCATATGAAATGCCTATGGCATCAACAATCTCATACACTTTTACTCTTCGATCCGCCAACACCATATCGTGGATTTTTGACCTCAATTGACCGTCCAAAACGTTCAGCGTCATTTGTATTTATGCGACCACAACGAAAGTCAGCAAACCACTCTTTTTATCATTGAAACCAAGCTTTTACTTGTAAAGTAAATGACGGAACTTGCTCAAAATTTTACAGTAGTCTATTAACAGGTGGTACTTAATGGGAGCAGTGTTGCATTTCATATAACTATGAGGGAAGTTCGAATAGTCACGGACTTATTGATCCGCCCTCGTAGATAATTGGCTATTAATTGACTGGATATGATAAAATTTCTTGGACTCAGATTGGTATATTTCAAATTAACACACACTTTTATAACCTCAGGAAGTAGTGCTCCAAAGTGTGGGCGATAATATATTATTTGAACGCCAAAAACATCAAATAATCCCTGATGTCAATCCCCTATCGTTATTACCCTCTCCTCGCAACCTATTCTACAAAACAAATAATAATTTATTTATAAATAAAAAGTATATATATGATATAGTGACCCTGCCCTTGCTGCCAGACAATACAATAATACACGTTTTCGTCTTGGTATTGACATTTTCAGGAAAAAAGAAGTACAAAAACATAAATTTTTAAAGTGAGAATATTTTCTTTAATATAATTTGTCAATATATTTGGATCGAAAATTTGTTCTATAAGAAAATTTTAATTAAAAATATCATTTACTGAACGATTAGGTGATGGTATACCCTGAGCCAAAGCTTCACTCGTCATTCCTAAACACAAATCCTCAATCAATATCAATGTCTCATTATTATACATTTCCTCTGTAGTATAATTCAATTGAACAATAAAAGTTAAGGTGCGCATTCGAGGTTGAATATCTTCCGTCATATAATCACGATATTTCATCCATGAATCAGATGGATTGCAAATTGAGATAATGATAGAAAACAAAATTCTAATTTGTTGCGGATATGCTGATACCGGCGCATCAATTAATGTAATTTCCTAATGTGTATCGTGTTCAAGCAATTCTAATTTTTGAGATTCTTCACGATAAGTTACGCATAATTGTCCACCATAAATAAAAGTTATCTCATAAGAAATATGTAAACGAATTCACATATTTTATATGGGAAAAACACACAATCGAAAACGTGTGCGAGTTAATGATCAACATCATGAATACGAGTATATTGAATGATGTAATAATTAAGTAATATGTAATATGATCTAGAAAATGTATTTTGGCACGCAAATAATTACCAAGTTAAATTACCATGAAATGAAATGTACACTCAATTGCTAATAAGGAGAACTTTTAGGCTATCAAATTAAATTGGCATGAAATGGAATGTAGCTCTATTGATAACAAACACCTTTTTCTATATATATAAAATTCATTTTCTGTTTGTTTGTTTGTTTGTTTGTTTGTTTGTTTGTTTGACCGCTATACAAATTTTTATTTTTCAACGGATTTTCCTGAAATTTTGTACACACGATCTCTATACCCCAGGAAAGGTCGCCATATACTTTTTACCGGCCACGCCTACTTTTACGCCCACTTTTTATGTAAAATTCATTTTCTGTTTTATTCATATTTGTTCACTATACAAATTTTTATTTGTTAACAGATTTCTCTGAAATTCGGTACACACGATCCCTGTACTCCAGCTAAGGTCACCATATACTTTTTATTGACCACGCCTACTTTTACGCCCACTTTTTGTATACAATTCGTTTTCTGTTTTTTGGTATATTTGTTCGCTATACAAATTTTTATTTTTCAACGCATTTCTCTAAAATTTGGTACACACGATCTTTGTACCCCAGGCCAGGTCACCATGTGATTCTTGCGGCCACACCTACTTTTACGCCCACTTTTTGTATACAATTAGTTTTCTGTTTTTTGGTATATTTGTTTGCTATACAAATTTTTATTTTTCAACGGAATTCTCTGAAATTTGTTACACACGTTCTCTGTACTCCAGGAAAGGTAGCCATATGCTTCGTACCGGCCACGCCTACCTTAGCGCCCACTTTTTGTATACAATTCATTTTGTGTTTTGGTATATTTGTTCGCTATACAAATTTTTATTTTTCAACCGATTTCTATGAAATTTGGTATACACGATCTCTCTGCTCCAGGGAAGGTCAACATATTCTTCGTACCGGTCACGCCTACTGTTACGCCCACTTTTTGTATACAATTCGTATTCTGTTTTTTGGTACATTTATTCACTACACAATTTTTTTTTTAAACAGATTTCTCTGAAATTTGCTACACACGATCTCTGTACTCGAGAGAGGTCGCCATATGATTCTTGCCGGCCACGCCTACTTCTACGCCCACTTTTTATACAAAATTAATTTTCTGTTTTTTGGTATATTTGTTCACTATAGAAATTTTTATTTTTCAAGGGATGTCTAAAATTTGGACACACGATCTCTATACTACAGGGAAGGTCATCATATGCTTCTTACAGGCCACTTTGCGCCAACTTCTATGCATATAAAACTTATTTTTTTACTTTTATTTGTTTCTTTATTTGATTGCTATACAAACTTATATTTTTCAATGGCTTTCTCCGAAATTTAGTACATATTCCAGGGAAGGTCGCCATATGATTTTTACCGACCACGCCTACTTTTACGCCCAATTTTCATATAAGATTCATATTTTGTTGTGTGGTATATTTCTTCCCTATACAAATTTGTACTTTTCAACGGATTTCTCTGAAATTTGGTTTACACGGAAATAACTACACGGTGAACAAATTCCCCAAACTTAGAAAAAGGTACCCAAAAGAAATGATCAAATTCCCGATTTTTTTTTAAACGAAATAAAAAATGAACTTACTCCCCAAATTCATTCTTAAATTTTTACATATTTTTATTTAATGAGTTTTGTTAAATATTTATTTTAGTAAACATATGCATACTGCTCTCAATATACGCCCTACAATAAATGCATTTAAAAGGAGTATTCATTTCAATAGCATCATTTCGTTGCGCGGAAGCCACGCGCACGGGGAATACAGCTTAGCTGGAATATCGGAATGATCTGAAAAATATATTTTGACAATTGAAATAAGTTGGCAACAGCTGCGCGGCAGAACAGGTGTGGTTGCCAAATACGCAGAAGCGGCGCGCGGTACGCGACCGCGGACTCGGACGCGACGGATGCGGACGCGACGCGCCCTCGGAACACAGCTCAGCTAAAATATCGCAATGCTCTATAAAATATGTTTTAGGAATTAAAATAAGTTAACGAAAACTAAGCGGCAGCATGGGTAGTAGCTGCGAGGAAGCGGCGCGAGGCGCGCGGACGCGACGGATGCGGACGCGACGCGCTCGCGGAACACAGCTCAGCAAAAATATCGCAATGATCTGAAAAATATATTTTGGCGATTAAAATAAGTTGACAACAACTGCGCAGCAGCACAGGTGTGGCTGCCAAACGCGCGGAAGCGGCCCGCGGCGCGCGACCGCGGACTCGGCCGCGACGGATGCGGACACGACGCGCTCTCGGAACACAGCTCAGCTAAAATATCGCAATGCTCTAAAAAATATGTTTTAGGAATTAAAATAAGTTAACGAAAACTAAGCGGCAGCACGGGTAGTAGCTGCGAGGAAGCGGCGAGAGGCGCGCGGACGCGACTCGCTCGCGGAACACAGCTTAGTGAAATGTCGTATGATAAATTTTATCTACGTATGTGAAATAATTACCTGTTGAAAATAGGAAACCTTGCGACACAATATTAAACGTCGCATTAGTCTTTCATTTCTGAAACTTGAATCTGACGTCTCTGCTCAATGATGATCACTTATTGAATGAAGTAATTCAATTTTTAAAAGTTTTGATTACTTTAATTTGCGAACCTTTCCGTTTTATTTTATGTTTATAAATAAACTGAAAAAAAAAAAACTTAAAGCGGTTTCGCAGCTTATTTTTGAAGCATTTTTGCTGCAGCATCTTATAAAAAACTTCTAAATTAAAAAATCAAAAAATTTTTAATTGAAATAAAAAATGAATTTACTGCCCACACAAATTTTTGGGGAGAAAGTTCATTTTATTGGGGAATTTGTTAATTGGGGCTAAGTACTCAGCGCTTGGTAAGCATAGTGAACCATCTTTCAAGTCAAAGGTCTTTTTATCCCGGGCAAGACCGGGTAAAAACAGCTAGTATTATTATAAAGTTAAATTAGTTTGAAATTGAATTGTTGACAAAGAACACATGTGTCATAGTTAAGTTAGAAATTGTACATTAAATTTAAATATAAATAGAGTAAGCTGAAAACTATATTTTGCATATTATTACCGCCAGCGAAACAGTAAGGTTGCTATAGTAAAGCTAAAAGTAGTGTATTATCGAATAAGTGAATATCTATATTAATAAAATTCATTTTCTGTTTGTTTGTTTGTTTGTTTATTTGTTTGTTTGTTTGACCGCTATACAAATTTTTATTTTTCAACGCATTTTCCTGAAATTTTGCACACACGATCTCTATACCCCAGGAAAGGTCGCCATATACTTTTTACCGGCCACGCCTACTTTTACGCCCACTTTTTGTGTAGAACTCATTTTATGTTTCATTCATATTTGTTCACTATACAAATTTTTATTTGGTAACAGATTTCTCTGAAATTCGGTACACACGATCCCTGTACTCCAGCTAAGGTCACCATATACTTTTTATCGACCACGCCTACTTTAACGCCCACTTTTTGTATACAATTCATTTTGTTTTTGGTATATTTGTTCGCTATACAAATTTTTATTTTTCAACCGATTTCTCTGAAATTTGCTACGCACGATCTCTGTACTCCGGAGAGGTCGCGATATGATTCTTGCCGGCCACGCCTACTTCTACGCCCACTTTTTATACAAAATTAATTTTCTCTTTTTGGTATATTTGTTCACTATAGAAATTTGTATTTTTCAAGGGATGTCTAAAATTTGGTCACACGATCTCTATACTACATGGAAGGTCACCATATGCTTCTTACAGGCCACGCCTACTTTGCGCCAACTTCTATGTATATAAAACTTATTTTTTTCCTTTTATTTGTTTCTTTATTTGATTGCTATACAAACTTTTATTTTTCAATGGATTTCTCCGAAATTTAGTACATATTCCAGGGAAGGTCGCCATATGATTTTTACCGACCACGCCTACTTTTAAGCCCAATTTTTATATAAAATTCATATTTTGTTGTGTGTTATATTTCTTCACTATACAAATTTGTACTTTTCAACGGATTTCTCTGAAATTTGGTTTACACGGAAATAACTACACGGTGAAAAAATTCCCCAAACTTAAAAAAAGGTACCCAAAAGAAATGAACAAATTCCCCATTTTTTTTTTTAATCGAAATAAAAAATGAACTTACTCCCCAAATTCATTCTTAAATTTTTACATATTTTTATTTAATGAATTTTGTTAAATATTTATTTTAGTAAACATTTGCATACTGCTCTCAATATATGTCCTACAATAAATGCATTTAAAATGAGAATTGTTTTCAATAGCATTATTTCGTTGCGCGGAAGCTACGCGCACGGGGAATACAGCTTAGCTAGAATATCGGAATGATCTGAAAAGTATATTTTGACAATTAAAATAAGTTGGCAACAGCTGCGCGGCAGCACAGGTGTGGCTGCCAAACGCACGGAAGCGGCGCGGCGCGCGACCGCGGACTCGGACGCGCTCGCGGAACACAGCTCAGCTAAAATATCGCAATGATCTGAAAAATATATTTTGGCGATTAAAATAAGTTGACAACAACTGCGCGGCAGCACGGGTCTGGCTGCCAAACGCGCCGCAGCGGACGCGACTCGCTCGCGGAACACAGCTTAGTGAAATGTCATATGATAAATTTTATCTACGTATGTGAAATAATTACCTGTTGATAAAAATAGGCCACACATATACTATAAGCAGTTGCTTAAAGAAACCTTGCGACACAATATTAAACGTCGCATTAGTCTTTCATTTCTGAAATTTGAATTTGACGTCTCTGCTCAATGATGATCACTTATTGAATGAAGTAACTCAATTTTTAAAAGCTTTGAATTCTTTAATTTGCGAACCATTCCGTTATATTTGATGTTTATAAATAAACTAAAAAAACAAACTTTAAGCGATTTCGCAGCTTATTTTTGAAGCATTTTTGCTGCAGCATCTTATAAAAAAACTTCTAAATTAAAAAATCAGAAAATTTTTAATTGAAATAAAAATGAATTTACAGCCCATACAAATTTTTGGGGAGAAAGTTCATTTTATTGGGGAATTTGTTAATTGGGGACTAAGTACTCAGCGCCTGGTAAGCATAGTGAACCATTTTTCAAGTCAAATGCCTTTTTATCCCGGGCAAGACCGGGCAAAAACAGCTAGTATTTAATAAAGTAAAGATTTTAAAAAGTTTGTGTTATTATTCTGGATCAGTGAGATCCATAAAATTATTTTTTTTTAAATAATACGACACCGCATTATTAATTTGCGTAACAGGCATATGCGTATATATTTTTCGTTGTTTTCAGTAAGTAGACCTTTGCAACGCGTGTATTGGTTTGTAAATCGGTTCAGTAGTTCTCGAGTTATAAGATGACAAACATAGGACAACCTATTTATATATATGCAAATTTATTTTACAATAACAGTTAAAGTAATTTAGATGTTATGACGCTAAATCATAAAAATATTGTTTATTGTTTAAATTAAGTAATTAAAAGCTTAATTAGTTTAAACTAGCAGATTCCAACCCTCGAAATTCGAGTCCAAATTCTAGGAAATTTTATTTTTTCATTAAATAAAGACACTAAAGGTATGCTAATCAATTATAGCCAATTCGCAAATCAACACAAAAAAAAACAAACTCATTTTTATTACAAACACATTAACAAATTTAATAAACACACATAGTGTTAGTAGCAACTTTAAATGCAATTTACTCAAAACAAAGCAAAAATTTAAAAATCTGTAAATATGCAAAATGGCTAGAAAGGAATACCTTTCAAATAATATACGTTGGGTTAAAATCGGGATAAAACGGTAGAACAAAACATCGGTCACAACAAATAGCCTAGGCTATTAATATTATAGATATGGTGCTTTATTTATATAACAATGTTGTTAATTGGTTTCGTTTATCAAATCAAAGAATTTGGTGATTGAAAATGAAAATCAATTTGTTTCTGTACAGTTGCGAAAAAATGCGTCCGCCACCAATGAAAGAAATAGATATCTTTAGATTTTGTAGATTGTACGACTTTTCTTTTTGCTTTTCTAAACGTTCTTTTTTTTCAAAACATGGCCGTGATTAAACGTAAAAAAATAAACCAAAAGAGAATCAATCAAATCAGTCAAGAAATTATCAAGTTTAAGCAGAGTAACCCAGAGCAATTGATGGTGCTAAGTAATTTTTGCATATAAAAGGCAAATTTAGATTTTTTCGATTTTTTTAAACATTTTTTGGAATTTTCTGAACTTTCTTTTTTTAAACCTTCTCAGTGATTAGACGAAACTAAGAAAAAAAAGGTAATGCAATTCAGTCAAGCAGTTCTTGATTTTGATCTTTATCTATAATATTAATAGGCAAGGCAATTTCTTTTGACTGATATAAAAACTGTAGTTAATAACCGATTTTGACCAAACGTACCTCAATCGAAAGGTATTCCTTTTTAGCTGTCCACTAGATTTACAGATCTGAACAGTCTAAAACATTTTTTTGGAGTAATGCTCATTTAAAGTTGCCATTAACTTATACATACAACACATATTGTGTGTGTGTGTATATTATAAATATCAGATGCCGTGCATTGAATTGTATATTGGCTAAAATTGATTAGCATACTTTTAGGCTCCTTTAAAATTTTCTATTAACATACCCAATTATATACACTGCCGCTCACTTGATTAGGATCATAGTTTATTGCAAATTTATGTTCACTTCTCTTAATATATACCTTAAGAGAACGATTTATTTAAACAAAAATGGAGAGGTGTTTTCTATACTTATAGATTAGAAAAGAAATATTAACATTATAATTAACCGTTACTTTGCTTTTTTCTTCTATGGAAAAATGCAAGAAACACATATGTAAATATTAGCACATTTGCTTAGGTTCAATAAGAATAAATTCAGTTTATGTTAGACAGCGTATCAAATCTGTCATAATTTTTGGCTTTCTAGATATTTACATTACTTTTATAGAAAAATCGTTAAAAATGGGTCGCAGCAAGCCGTTAAGCGAAGAAGAAAAAGGCAAAATTAAAGCGTTTATGGAATCCGGGCTAAGCTAGAGGAATATTGCAAAAGAAATTGGACGAAGTCAAAATGTTGTCAGCCATTTTGTTAGAAATCAATGTGGTTACGGAATAAATATGAAAGGACGTACACATAGCGAATAGAAGACCCATCATAAGAGCTGCCTCAAACTCCACTGATTCTGCTGCAACAATTAAACAAAAAACAGGTGTTACAGTAAGCTTAGCTACTGTTAAACGTGTTATACGAAGTGCTAAACATTAAAAAAGACTAAAAGTTAAAAAAAAAACCACCTCTCAATTCCATTCGTAAAGCAAAACGTCCTTAGTTTTCCCGTGAATACATGTGTTATAAAAAGGAATGGCAACGTATTGTTTTTTCAGATGAACGACTTGCGAAAAGAAGAGAGCCATTTGAGCCGTCTGCATAGTTGTGAGGGTAGTGTGATGGTATGGGGGTCAATTTCATACTATCGTACTTATGAGCTCATATGTCTTTCATCTAGAATGACAGCAAATAGTTACAAAGGTGTATTTGAAAAGGCTTCCCCACATTTTTCTACAGTTTTTGGGCCCATTCCATGACATTCCAACAAGATAATGCCCCGATCGACACTGCAAGGATAGTAAAACAATGGATTCGAAGCCAAAATGTCAGTACATTGGGTTGGCCACCGTACTCTCCTGACCTGAATATTATAGAAAATGTTTGGGGATTGCTTTCTCACAAGGTATATCAGTCGAGCAGACAATATCAAACCAAAGAGACCGTAATTGTTGGAATTAAAAAGCTTGGGCCGGAATATCTTTACCAATAATTGAAAAACTTTATAATTCCCTTCCAAATCGTATTTTTAAGTTATATCAAATAAAGGACGATATACCTATTATTAAAACTTTATAAAAACATTCTCAACAAACTTTGAAAATTGATAAAGTGGCATAAATTAATTAATATCTTTTGTTATTTTATTTACTTAATAATGTTGAACCTATTAAAATGAGCTAAAATAAACGTTTTTTTAGAAAAAAAAATTATTAAAAACTTGTTACATATTGTTGCTGCTTTTTTTCTTTTAAACAGTTGAAATGAAATACTTTACAATTTAAGTACTATAACTATTTCCATTATTTATTTATTGTTGTTTCGAGCTTACTGGTTGATTTTGAGTACGCAAATAAAACGAAGTTTATTTCATAGGTTTCCCAACGTTTCGTCGGTCTATGCCGACTTCTTCAGGGTTAATTTTTATATTATTTTGAAATTCATTTAACAATAATAATTGACATCGGAAATGGATATCCAGTATTAATTAAATAAATATCCCAAAGTTGTAACATTAAAAAAATATAACCTATATATATAAAATTCATTTTCTGTTTGTTTGTTTGTTTGTTTATTTGTTTGTTTGTTTGACCGCTATACAAATTTTTATTTTTCAACGGATTTTCCTGAAATTTTGTACACACGATCTCTAGACCCCAGGAAAGGTCGCCATGTACTTTTCCCCGGGCATGCCTACTTTTACGACCACTTTTTATATAAAATTCATTTTCTGTTTTATTCATATTTGTTCACAATACAAATTTTTATTTGTTAACAGATTTCTCTGAAATTCGGTACACACGATCCCAAGGTCACCATATACTTTTTATCGACCACGCCTACTTTACGCCCACTTTTTATATGCAATTCATTTTCTGCTTTTTGGTATATTTGTTCGATATACAAATTATTTAACGGAATTCTCTGAAATTTGGTACACACGATCTCTGTACTCCAGGAAAGGTCGCCATATGCTTCGTACCGGTCACGCCTACTGTTACGCCCACTTTTTGTATACAATTCATATTCTGTTTTTTGGTACATTTGTTCGCCACACAATTTTTTTTTAAAACGTATTTCTCTGAAATTTGCTACACACGTTCTCTGTACTCCAGAGAGGTCGCCATATGATTCTTGCCGGCCACGCCTACTTCCACGCCCACTTTTTATACAAAATTAATTTTCTGTTCTTTGGTATATTTGTTCACTATAGAAATTTTTATTTTTCAAGTGATGTCTAAAATTTGGTCACACGATCTCTATACTACAGGGAAGGTCACCATATGCTTCTTACAGGCCACGCCTACTTTGCGCCAACTTCTATGTATATAAAACTTATTTTTTTCCTTTTATTTGTTTCTTTATTTGATTGCTATACAAACTTTTATTTTTCAATGGCTTTCTCCGAAATTTAGTACATATTCCAGGGAAGATCGCCATATGATTTTTACCGACCACGCCTACTTTTACGTCCAATTTTCATATAAAATTCATATTTTGTTGTGCAGTATATTTCTTCCCTATACAAATTTGTACTTTTCAACGGCTTTCTCTGAAGTTTGGTTTATACGGAAATAACTACACGGTGAACAAATTCCCCAAACTTAAAAAAAGGTACCCAAAAGAAATGAACAAATTCCCCATTTTTTTTTTAATCGAAATAAAAAATGAACTTACTCCCCAAGTTCATTCTTAAATTTTTACATATTTTTATTTAACGAATTTTGTTAAATATTTATTTTGGTAAACATTTGCATACTGCTCTCAATACATGTCCTACAATAAACGCATTTAAAAGGAGTATTTTCAATAGCATCATTTCGTTGCGCGCAAGCTAGGCGCACGGGGAATACAGCTTAGCTAGAATATCGGAATGATCTGAAAAATATATTTTGACAATTAAAATAAGTTGGCAACAGCTGCGCGGCAGCACAGGTGTGGCTGCTAAACGCGCGGAAGCGGCGCGCGAACGAGGACGCGGACGCGACGGATGCGGACGTGACGCGCTCGCGGAACACAGCTCAGCTAAAATGTCGCAATGCTCTAAAAAATATGTTTTAGGAATTAAAATAAGTTAACGAGAACTAAGCGGCAGCACGGGTAGTAGCTGCGAGGAAGCGGCGCGAGGCGCGCGGACGCGGACGCGACGCGCTCGCGGAACACAGCTCAGCTAAAATATCGCAATGATCTGAAAAATAGATCTTGGCGATTAAAATAAGTTGACAACAACTGCGCGGCAGCACGGCTGTGGCTGCCAAACACGCGGAGGCGGACGCGACTCGCTCGCGGAACACAGCTTAGTGAAATGTCGTATGATAAATTTTATCTACGTATGTGAAATAATTACCTGTTGATCAAAATGGGCCATACATATACTATAAGCAGTTGCTTAAAGAAACCTTGCGACACAATATTAAACGTCGCATTAGTCTTCATTTCTGAAACTTGAATTTGACGTCTCTGCTCAATGATGATCACTTATGGAATGAAGTAATTCAGCATCTTATAAAATACTTCTAATTTAAAAAATCAAAAAATTTTTAATTGAAATAAAAAATGAATTTACTGCCCATACAAATTTTTGGGGAGAAAGTTCATTTTTTTGGGGAATTTGTTAATTGGGGACCAAGTACTCAGCGCCTGGTAAGCATAGTGAACCATTTTTCAAGTCAAAGGCCTTTTTATCCCGGGCAAGACCGGGTAAAAACAGCTAGTAACAAATAAAACTTGCACAAATAATTACTACACTAATATCACAGTTGCTACAATACCCTTATTATTTTCTAAAAAAAAAAATTAAAAATTTTAATGTAAAGAAAATTGTGAACCTAACCAAGTGAGCGGCAGTGTATACATTATATATGGTCTATTTATATGAAATTTAATGAATTTTATATAAAAAGTGTTGAAATGTGAGATGTCTTAAATTGATTAGCATACCTTTTTTATTAAATAAAAAAATAAAATTTCCTAGAATTTGTCCTCTAATTTCGAGGGCTGGGCTTTGCTAGTATATATAAATGTAGTAAAATTTAAATGCAGTATGCAAATATTTGGTAAAAATATTCTTTAATAAAACTTATATCTAAACACCTAATTTAAGCCTATAGCGAGCTTCAAAAAATATTAAGTATGCACAGACAACAGATTCGTTGTGGCATTCAAAGTTGTTGACAACCGAATTGTAACGGAGTTGATAACCATAATTCGAATTGATTATCATCACAATTTTATCTTAACAGTAAATATTTAATCACAATGAAAAATTGTTAACCATTATTTAATTTCTCTTTGGAACAACTCGGTTGGCGAATTTTTTTTTTTGTGTAAATAAATAAATAAATGGGAAAACACTTCTTTCGGGAAACACGAGTTTAATATTTTCAATAATAGAATGCTACTACAAATTTTCAAAGCCATTAAATAAAAGGGCTTATCTTGTAATTCGCCATATGCCAACTGAAAAAAATGCGCGAACAGAATTACTCTAAAGTTTAACAACAGTATTTTGTATTGTATCAATTTAATTAATTTTATTATAGCTAAAAATAACCTTTATGATGAAATATTTATTGTTAAGACAACAGAATTGTAATCGAAATCAACCTGAAATTCGGTTATTAACTTTATAATTTCGGTAACCACAATGAATGTGTCTTCTGTATTGTTATACAGTTTAACAACTGAATTTTCGATTATATTAACAGAAATTATATACCAACTAACTATTTTGTATTGTGGTAAATAGCAGAGTTCAGAAAAAAACACACACTAAATAAAAAACTTGTACATATATGTAAACAAACATAGCCCAGACCAACAAACACATATTTTTATTTGCATATCAATTGTGTGTGTATCAAAATTTTGTACGGTGCCGAACACAATCATGACTGTGTTTCGTTTTAATATTTCGTTATCTACACGAAATTTTTTCTATCACATATTTTTTGTTTCGAACACACATAAACTACACAGATTCGAGTGTAGCTTTATGTTAAGTTCGTGTTCTGGTACGTGTCCAGCGTAAAAACAGAACATGATCAACAAACAGGTTCGAGTTCAGATATATATTAAGTTCATGTTCTGGTGTGTACTGCGAAAAAACAGAACATGAACAATAAACAGGTTCGAATTCAATTTTATTTTATGTTCATGTTTGTGCATTGACACTAATTGGTTCGCAAATTAAGTGTGGGTGATTGTGTTAATGGATGCAAAACATCCTAACAACCAGCAAGTTTTTTTTATGATGCAAAATTGTGTTTGTGTCTGAAGTTATTTATTACAAAAAAAAAAAATGTTTGCAAAAGATCCTAACAACCAACAAGTGTGTCTTTTATGCCGTAAAATTGGGTTTTTCGTCTACGAAATGAAATGAAAATAACGAGAAAAAGCAATTGTAAACAATTGCAACGAAAATCATAAAAAAGGATCAATGAAATTTGGAAAAAAAAAAAATACCCATGAAGCCTTAGCTTAAAAGGACTGTAAATATTATTTCTATTGACACTCATTAGTTGGCAAAATAACAGAGGGGGATTTGTGCTAATGTATACAAAACATCGCAAAAACCGAAACAATAAAAACAGTATGTTATTTTAGAAAAGAAGAAAGAAGAAAGTCACACAAGTGTAATTTTTATGATGCAAATTGTGTTTTTGTATTAAGTCGTTTGTTACGAATTTAAAACACAAACAGGGGAAAAAACAATTGTGTAGTAGATCAAAAAAAGAAAAATGGTCAATATAATTTCACAATTAATTCTTTTGACACTAATTGGTTGCGAAAATAGAATAAAAAACCTAACAACCACTAAGTGTAACTTTTATGATGCTAAATAGTGTTTGTGTCTTAAGTCTTTTATTACCATCTTTTATTAAAATGAAAACCAGTTAATAAAAATAATTGTAAACAATTTCAAAGTAAATCATAAAAAAGGGGTCAATAAAATTTGAATATATTTGAAAATTTTAAACAATTCCAACGTAAGTCATAAAAAAGGGCCAATAAAATTTGAATAAATTTGGTGGAAACAATTGTCGTCTTTTTTATCGGGGTGTATCATATCGCGAATTGATGTTTTAGTTTTTCGCAGTACACGAGGCAGAACACGAACTTAGAATATAACTGAACTCGAACCTATTTATTGTTCATGTTCTGTTCTTACGCATTGCACGTACCAGAACACGAACTTAAAATGTAACTGAACTCGAACCTTTTTTTTGTTCATGTTCTGTTTTTTCACAGTACACGTATCAGAACACGAACTCAAAATAAAGCTACACTCGAATTTGTGTGGTTTTAGTGTGTTCGAAACAAAAAATATTAAAACGAAACACAGTCATGATGTGTTCGGCACACATAATTGATATGAAAATAAAAATATGTGTTGGCTGCTTTAGAACTGAACATTGTGTGTTTCTTGTGTGTATTTGCTGAACATTGATAAATAGCAAATAATATTAAGACAATCGTATCAACTTAAAATTTGGTTATATGGTAGCCAAAACGTATCTGTCTTTTATGTAAATATATCTTATATTCGGTTGGCCATAGATTGCGAGAACATTTACGACCTAACCAGATAATAAAAATCCAATATGCATGATACTCGCACATCCTTTAATATTTTATATATAATTATTATTTTTTTCTCTTTTGATGCCACATCATAAATATTAATGGATGCTTTATAGCATTTGACGCAAATTGTTTATGTCATATTTGTGCGATAACATCATAATGGAAGAAGCAGTGTTTATGTTATTTTTATGCTTTAGCCTTCATTTCACATCAATACCAAACACACGCAATGACATCTCATTTAAATGCTAAATTTTCCTTGGAAATATTTACTTTGTCTTAACTCGGCTTAACATGTGTTGATGTCAATTGCTTCTTCTTTTGCTTTCTTCGAGTAATATACACTACGAAAAGACACATAGCACAGCTGTCAATGTATTAGTTTGTAATACAAAACCAATATGCATGCATCCTTACAGACGAGTACAGACATACATATGCATGAATGTTCATGGTATTTGACTCGCTCAATATGTGTCAGCAGTAGCATAATCAAATTGTTAGTTGATTGTTGTATAGTTGCTCGTACAACTACACAGTCGAAGTTTCTATGTTTGTTCTAACATTCAAGTAGATACTTTATGCATTTCTCTAAAAACCTAGAATTTTCTCCTCATTTTTATTAAATCAAATGTTCATCGTATTAACTTTAATATTTATATAGAAAATTTTTGCAATTTCTTCAAGTACATGTTTATATATTTGTTTGCGTGTTTGTGCCGTGAAATGCAACATGTATTTGTCTTACTACTTATATGTAGATTTTATTACATTAATGTCGTAACGTACATGCTTACGTATATGTTTTAAAGATATGTGACATTAATTTATTTATTTATTTCTTATAGTAAAGAAGTAAAACTGAAGAGGCCGGTCAGAAATATGAAATTTAACAAAATTTTAAATAAATTCATACTACAAACAAAAACAAATAAGAAAATTATAGTCGATCTAGGCAGACTATATGGAGTCCTATAATATGAGTTTCGAGAGAAATCTTGGATCCGGTTCTGCTGAGATCATAATTAAGCTCATAAAATTTTTATGCTAAGAGTTTTTTGTTCAATCAAACAGTTTTTAGTACTGTTAATATCAAATGAAAATTCAGTTGTAATTCGAAGACTTAAGACTTTTTGATTGGAACGGAATAGCGACCATATAATTCTGAAAGGGCATGTTGAGTAGATAATTTTTGTAGAATAAACTTATAGTCCAGCTGGTCTGAGTTTTTTTTTTTACCATGGGTCAAAGTTTTCATTTTAAGGTCGAAGGTAGCATTATGCTAAATGAAAAAATGTTGTAAGTTAATGCCTGAGAGAATTCTTATCGTTAGAGTTATATTGTTGAATTTTATGCGGACTATTTTTGTGGAAGATCTTAACCTTCTACCTCCTCTCTTTAAGGGTAAATTTGACCCATTTATGGATAAGATCAAAAAACTCCTTCATAAAAGGAGATTTAAGGATTAAAATATTCCACGAAAATTTTTGCTTAATTAGCAAGATTACACGGGTAACTGTAAAATATTTAATTCAGCCTTACGCCTCTCCCTAGGAGCTTTTAGAACATCTCCTATAAAAAACTTAATTTTTGAAGCGGACACAATGTCACTTCAACAATACAGGGAATTTGCTACTGCAAAACTATTTAAATCCATCATGTTTAATGACCGCTACCCAAAATATTTTAAAAAAATCAATTCATCATAAAAAATTCAAAAAAATTCCATCAGCACTAACACATATCGTCCAATTTTGTAAAAACCATAATTTACCCTTCAATATGCCTCAGCAATCTCTTATAAACAATCCCATTTGGACAATCGACCTTTCTACAATTGAGACATCCCTCAACGAAAACAAAAAATCATCAACAAATAACGAAATGTATAAACGGAAATTCAATGAAATTCAACATAAATTAAATTACCATCATTTCTTATAAACAGATGGTTCCAGATCTGAAAGCCTTGGTAAATTCAATTTTACCCGAATATAGCACCAATTATTCGGCTGAAATTATAGCTATTTACGAGACAATTAAACTCATAAAGACCTCAAAAGAAAAATACGTAATTTGTACAGACTCTCTTTCGGCATTAGATGCCGTTAAAAATTTAAACAATGAACAAGTATATCCAAGCATGATTCGACAAATTCTTATGTGAGACAACCTGATATTAAACTTATTTGGGTACCTGGCCACTCAGGAATAAAAGGTAACGAGACTGCTGATAACTGTGCTAAGAATGCACTTACCGCACCTCTAATAACTACACAAATTTAGAGAAGTCAAGTATCACAACTGGACACAAACCACTGATTGGTACAAGAAAATTAATCCCAAAAAAAATCAATGCCAACAATATCTTTAAAAATATCAATAATAATATCATGCCAAGAAAAGATCAAATTAAAATAATACGTTTGAGACTTGGTCACACCCAAATCTCCCACTCACATATTATGAATAAAAACTTAACAAAATTATGTCCCTTTTGTGGATTCTACCCAATTAAAATTGATCACCTATTTTTTAATTGCCCACATATGAAAAAATTTAAAAACCCAATATTAAAGAATAAAGACTTCTTCCAATTAATCGATATTCCAATGACCAACGACAATATTAAAAAAAATAATCAATTACCCAAAACAATGTAACCTTTACAATTTCATTTAAATTTTTCATAATTTTTCATAATACATTGAGCTTAAGACCAACGTTGTCATAGCTCTTTCCTAAATTTATTGTACTAATTTAGTTATAAGTATAATATGTAAATAAATAAATAAATAAATTTGGAATTATGCTCAATTAAAATAATTGTAGCTTGCACAATGAGTTCTCTCGCATCTAGTCACATATCGCGTGTAATTTTTACTAAAATTAAAATAAAATAAATAGAAAAAAATCAATCATAATTGAGCTGAGACTAAGCATGTCGGCGTCTGTATGCAAATTAATAGATTGGTTTTTTGTTTGTGGACATTTAACGCACCATCAAAGCCAAAGAAAGAAGAAATTTATTTTGCTTTCTTTGGATTACGTTTTTCGTCTAAAACTTGGATACGAAAAACTATATGTACTACTTGGAAAGGTGCTCTCTTGACCTGATATAAAAGCGGTACTAAAGCACTGCCATTTTCTACACCTATTGTATGGAGTGAACCTGAACATCACAAATCAGATACCTGCTAAATTACAAAGTAAATTACAAAGTTGGTAGATGCCAAAGGCACTACACGGTAATAACATAAGAAGCAAAAAATAAGGCAATTGTGCCAGAAGTACGCTGCGAAGGTGTTCCGGCGCCTCTACCGCCTACATACATTTTCGGTCAATATGATACACGCCAATACTGAAATAACAACGGCGCACAGTGGCGCCATTTGAGTTTTTTCATTGCAAAAATCATATCTTTTGAACCGAATAACGCAATTGAACAGTTTAAACAGCATATGATAGATATCTGTTTAGCCTATGAAATGAGCGTTTGGAAAGGGTGCTACGCTTTGTAGGGGCCTACCTATGGGTTATCAAAGTTAAAATTTGTAGAAAAATCAATTTTATGGTAACTAAAAAAATTATTTTTACATTTTTAGATTGTTTTTATATTTTTTCTTTAGGGTTTTATGTTTTAAATTATTACCCAACAAATTAAAAAAAAAATTACTTCTTTTTTAAATTTATTTTTTCAATTTTCTGTAAAATATTCATCACAATTCGTAAGAGAAGGTATATCTAAAAGACTAATCATTTCTAAACTATAATTATTTTCTAACTCATATTGAAGAGGTCCTCATTTTGCCTTACCCTTGATGCTTTGAATGTGTTCTGCAATCTATATTTTTTATAAAATTTGTTAAGAGACTCCTGTGCTTCTTCAGAAAGCTCTCCAATTGGCAAAGACTGGTACTCAATTATATCTTTGCCATGCGCCAATATTTTATGGATGGTCGGGGTCAACTTCTTCTGTGGATACATTTCTGCTAAAAGAGATGCAGTTTTCGATGCATATTCTCCATATTTTGTAGAATTGACATTTTCTTTGCAGTTTAAAACATTCCAGATCGTTCCCAATCTTTTCACGATTTGATTGTCAATTGCAGTGATTCTAGTTACTGCCTCATCATTTTCAAAAAATTTCCTAGAAGTGTTTCCATCGTTTGAGTTACCGTATCCGTGCTTGGGACAGTCTACTTTTAGTCCAACTTGTTTAAAAAAAGCATCCTGTATTTGCTTCTTTCTGATCTTTTCCTTATCCTTTATTGATGTATTTTCATCGAAGTTTTCCTCCTCTTGTGGTAGCAAGCAGTTTTAGCAAGAACTCCATACACCTTATCCTTGCGTGCAATGGTGACTTTCCATATTCGTAATTCTCCTCGTTTGTAGAATCGTTTAAATTACCAAAGTTCTTCTGACTCTTTTTGCAAATCGGGCATGACAATGTTGAGGTTGTTCCTGTCAGTTCGTTTACGACTTTTCCGTCAACCATGGTCAGGTGGAACTCGTAATTGCATTCAATATATTTTCCTTCTCCAATTTGCAGCTTTGTAGGCCTAATCTTGCTTATTTGTTCTTCAATGTCCTTCACCGTGGTCCTTATAAGTTCTGCCGATTCCCTTGCAAACTGAAACATTATTGGTCGGCAATAATGCACTGATGACGGACGTGGATTTTTCCAGTGTAGGGAAACATCAGATTTTAGCCGCAAAGGAACAACAGATGCCATAAACATATTTCCGTCCGATATTGTAGCGTCATCGGAAGATATCCTTTGCTTATAAACGCTTTGTCCGGATGATCCATTGCAGCCCCATTTGCTGATCAATGTTAGTTTCTCAGGAAGAATTTTCACCTCATTTTCAGGGAGACTCTCCAACAACCGTTTTGCTGTAGTAGTTCTTTATTTTCAGAAAACACTTATATAATATTAATATTAATATTAATTATTGTAGCCAACCACCCTGATGGCAAAGCTCATGCAGGCTCTGCTGTTTTAATAAAGTCTAGCTTAAAATATAATGTATTGGAGCCAGTGTTAAAAGCTACAATACAAACTAGTGGGATCCAAATAAGATGCGACAACGCTGATATCGCAATTTACTCCGTGTACTTTCCACCAAGACATAACATATAATAATAATAATAATAATAATATTAATAATAATTTTTTCAGAAACCTAGGTCCTAGATTTATTGTTGGTGGTGATTTTAATGCCAAGCATCCATGGTGGGGATCAAGGCTTGTTAATCCGAAAGGGAGGGAACTTCATAAATGCGTCATATCAAACAATTATAAAACCTTGTCTACAGGTAGACCAACTTATTGGCCAGCTGATTCACACAAAATACCAGATTTGCTGGACTTTTTTGTCTATTCGGGTATATCCAGTAATTTACTGGATATCATAGATAGTGATGATCTTAGTTCAGATCACACACCAATAATTTTGAACTTCAGTACTTCATTGCAAACTACATATAAAAACTGGAAACTATTTACATCTAATACTGATATTAGATCTTTTCAAAATTGGTTAGATAAAAATATAGATCTGAATATATTCATCAAAAACAATTATGAATTAGACTATTCCGTTGAAAAGCTAACAAATATCATTCACGAAGCAGCTTTTCTATCAACTCCACAAAAACAAGAATCAAATGGAATTCAGGTACTGATATCCGCTGAAATAAGAGCTTTAATAAGGAATAAACGAAGACTAAGAAGGATCTGGCAATCAACCAGAAATCCAAGGGATAAGACAAACTTTAACCGAGCATCCAATGATCTCAAAAAGCGTATAGCTGAAATAAAGAATGATGAGTTTGGTAATTTTTTGAGAAATCTTAATACAACAAACAATAACGAATATAGTTTATGGAAAGCTACAAAATTTTTAAAGAAGCCAACTAAAAGAAATGTTCCAATAAGAGATTGTAATGGTTCATGGTGTAGATGCAACAAAAGTAAAGCCGATTCATTTTCTAATCATTTAAAGACAACATTTCAGCCATTCTCCATTACAAATTCCAAAGATGAAATGAATATACTAAACTTTCTGGATTCTCCTTGCCAAATGGACTTACCTATTAAATCTTTTACATTAAAAGAAGTAAAGCATGAAATCTATAAACTAAATAATACAAAATCTCCGGGATATGACAAAATAAATTCAGAAGTTGCTAAGCAGTTATCTAAAAAATCAATGGTGTACTTAACTGTCATCTTTAATTCTATTCTAAGATTATCATATTTTCCGACTCACTGGAAACGAGCCCAAACCAAACAAACCAGAAAATGAGGTTTCGTCATATAGACCAATCAGTCTGCTGCCAACATTTTCAAAAATTTTTGAAAGGATGCTATCGAATAGGTTAATTCCATTCCTAGAAAAGAAAAATATTATTCCGGATCATCAATTTGGGTTTCGTCATAGTCATGGAACTCCGGAACAGTGTCACCGAGTTGTTAATGAGATAATCAACACATTTGAAAGAAAAATGTATTGTTCAGCTGTCTTTTTAGATGTTAAACAAGCTTTTGACAGAGTTTGGCATCAAGGACTACTTTACAAACTTAAAACCCTTTTACCAACTCCAATATATTTAATTCTTAAATCATATTTAAATGAAAGAACATTTTTCGTAAAAGTCGATGATGAGGAATCTGAAATATGCACAATAAATGCAGGGGTACCACAAGGTAGTGTTTTGGGCCCGATTTTATATACAATATATACATCAGACATGCCTGTTACACAAAACGTCACAATTGCGACATACGCAGATGATACCGCCATAATTGCATCAAATGAATGCCCAATAATTGCATCTTCATTAGTTCAAAGTGAACTACATCTATTACAAGAATGGTTCATGAAATGGAAAATAACAATAAATACTGATAAATCGGTTCAGGTCACGTTCACTTTACGCAAAAATGAATGCCCATCACTTTACATTAACAATGCTCAAATACCTAAATTCGATAGCGTAAAATATTTGGGTATGCATCTTGATAAAAGATTAAGCTGGAAAACCCATGTCAAAGCGAAACGAGAACATTTAAACATCAAAACCAAAAAACTTTACTGGCTACTAGGCCCAAAATCAGAACTAAGTCTGGAAAACAAAGTTAAAATCTATAAATCGATATTAAAACCAGTTTGGACATACGGCCTACAATTATGGGGCACGACAAGCAACTCTAATGTTGAGATTCTACAACGATACCAATCCAAAACTTTACGACTCATTACTTCTGCTCCTTGGTATGTGACCAACAAACATATTCATGAAGATCTTAGAATTTCTTATATTAAAGATGAAATTAACAGATTAAGTTGTAGATATTTAGAAAGGCTTAGTAACCATTCAAATCCACTAGCAATTATTCTATTAGATGAATCTGAAGAAGTTAAAAGGCTAAAAAGGTACATACATACACCATACAGAAAATAGAATTTATTATTATAAAATATGTAAATATGTAAATATGTAAATATAAATACTAAATTTTGTATGTAATAAAAACAAAAAATAAATTAAGTTATTAGGCTTAATGAAGCTTAATAATATAGGTTAAGTATCAGTTGTACTTATATAATTTACTTATTATTGCAAAATAGATTGTAAATAAAAATTTGATTGATTAAAAAAAAAAAAAAAATAATATTACAATATTTGTTTTTTCTTATATTTAAGTGTTACTATACATAAAAAAAAAAATAAAAGAACTTACGACTTTGACAACTGTCGTTAGTCGGATGAGTGATTTTTCTTAAAAAGAGTATTAAATAATTTTTACACATTATTAATAGTTAAATTCTTCGATTAAAGTTTTTCTATAATTAAGTGCATTGATTATACATTGTACCAAATTATTCCAATCTGTATATTCGCCATTTAAGATTGCTATGACGAGCTCATCTGATAAGCATATATATCCAAAGTATTGGTATCTAAAAGTTTTCAATATTGGGCAACGCCCTATGAAGTGCTGTATATTTTCAACTTCGTTGAGATTGCACAAAGAGCATGTTTTTGAACCGTTTGAGAATCTTGTGGCATTTAACTTGATAAGGTCACCTCTTGCTTTAAAAATCCACATAATTTTGGTTTGGTCGTGGTCATCTATCATATAATCTTGACCTTTTGTTAAGTCAAGATTTTTATAAACTCTCGATGTATCTGAATACTGTTGAATATATTTTTGTTTGGCCGATATTCGCATTTTCTCTAATAATTGGTTGCATATGTTGTTCCAATAATTTTTTGTAACGTTCTCAAAAACAAGATTTATATTAAATTGTTCACATAAATTCTTTAGATTAGTAACCCATAATAGGTTTTTTTGTATTAGTTTGTGTGTTAACTTATATGGCAGTCTATTAGTATTATACTCGAATAAAGTTCGCCCAATATATCGCAGGTGCAAGTCCAGCGTATAGAGGTGGGAATCTTGCATGCTTGTCTCCAGCATGAGTATATAAGTTGGCGTGAACGAAGGAAGGTTTAAAATCTTTTTTACAAAATAACGTTGGAGTTTGTCCACTTCTTCAAAAAGTGAGTACCCCCATATTTGAGCTCCATAAGTTTGGATTGATCTGCATACCGCTTGAAAAAGTTGCCATTTTACCCTTATGGAAATATGTTTTTTGCCAGGTTGCGTTTATATTATTTTTGGCTGCAGTATTTCTTTTCTCGACGTATTGTTTAAATATCATTTTAGGTGTCAATGTCATTCCCAGATAATCAAAACTAGTTTTGCTGTATGGCCCATGAGATCCTGCAGATTGGCTTTCACAGAGACTTCCGTAAACTCTGTATGCAGTGGTCGTGAATTTATTTTGGCTTGCGTAATATGCTTGTATCCTGGTAAAACGTCAGCCCCGTGTCGCATTGAGGATGCCCGTAGTATCTCATATTTTTCTTTGGAAAGTTGTAAGTCCATAAACAAGGCCAAGGCTTCTTCGGAACCATACTCTTTAATGTGTGCGTTTGTGGGCGTGGGAATGCTTTTCTTAATCCTTTTTAGTCGCAGTGGGCTTGCATCAGCAAGAGATTTTGTAATCTGCGACCTAACTCTTTCACTATCCTTTGCATATTTAATAGACAGCGCGTCCGATAAATGATTCGTGGTCAAGTCATTGATGGCATCGGCAAGTTTCCTCTTTCTTGTGAAAATTGAACACTCCTCAATACTTTTTTTTTGCCTTCCTTTTGCTCCTCTGGTTGATGTGGTGGGTTTATCTACTGCCAATATATCCAGGATGGTGTCTTCATTAAGCCAGTCCTCGTATTTGGAGTTGAAGTTCTGAATGGTTCGATTAGATTTCACCCATTTTGCCTTAATATTTGCATATATCAGATAAAAATTATTTTTTATAATTTCGCTTCTCTCAATATTTCCGTATAAGCTATCAAGTTCTTCTAAAGCAGCTTCCGTGAAAAACTTTGGTTTGGTTGACCTTCTAAACAGTTCAAATAATTTTAAATTGTTTAACGCCATGGTTTCAGTACTTGTTGCGCCAACTTTCAGTCGTAGACTAATCCAGGCATTATGCTTATTTTGCAATATATAGGCTTATGCTACCATGCCTAAAAATTTACTTGTTCCCTGCATACATATGGATTTAGGCTGAATTATGCAATTTTGATATTATGCTCGTGTCTAAATAAGATTTGTGCTTACCTGGAGTGACCATAAGTCAATATTGTTATTGACCATTTGTACTCCAAATTAATTTTTAAGTGAGGTGCGTACCTGCGAATTTCAATGAGTAGTTTTTTGTGCATCCTGTGTCTGTAACAGAATATTGGGAGTAGACTTTGGCAGAGGCTCACAGGTAGACAACCGACTTAAAATGCAATTTTCAAACTATTAGATCAAACTACTGTCAGTCAAAACATTTAAGGGATGCACGCCATACAATTTCTGCAACCATGTCTTTTAAACCTTTTTTACCTCTAGAAGCCAAACGGGCACGTACGGGCAGATAAAACCTTTTGAATTATGTAAAGAAATAATCAAAGAACATGTTTTACAAATATGGCAAATATAGAAATATATAGATTTTTTTTACTTTCCCTCAAAGTTGAAAAATAGTGAAAAAACGGATAGTTTTTAAATAGTGATTTACCAGGAGAAACACAAAGCAAACAGTTAATTTTTTTGTATCATTATACATTTAATAAATACATAAATCAACACAAACAAAAAATAAGGCGATTCGTTACCTATTTTTCGTGATATTACACATGAAATCGCAACAAATTGACTAAAAATTGTGTGTTTTTTTGAAAACCGAAAGTCGGTCAACTTTGAACGGTTATATCTTCTAAACTAAAAATGTGAAATCGTTGAAAAGTTTCCTATAACATGGGTTTATTCAAAACTTCGTCGGCAACCTCGTTTGCTCTACGGGCGCCACTGTGCGGCGGCAGAGAATATATCAGATATAACTTACTTGTCTCTTCATTATTTAAACAATTGTCCTAATTTTATAGACCAAGCTTATTTTGAAGATCTTGTAAGGGATTTAGAACTAACAAAGGAGAAAGCCGAAATATTATGTTCCAGATTGAAAAACAGGCATTTGATAAAAGCCGATGTAAAAGGTACATTTCCAAGAAAAAGACACGCCAATCTGGAAAAAAAATCAGAGGACCTTGTATACTATTGCATTGTATTGAAGAGGTCCTGAAATATCTAAAGCTTCCACTTGACTCTCCCGCTTGGAGATTATTTATTTCAAAACACAGCTTAAAATCAGTTTTACTTCACAATGGAAACGAGCATCCATCAATACCGGTTGCGTATTCCACAAAAAAGGAAGAAACATAAACAAATATTTCAAATCTTTTAAATAAAATTGAATACGATAAATATAAATGGGAAGTATGCGCAGACTTCAAAATGATTGCAATATTGACTGGAATACAAACAGGATACCCAAAATATGCGTGTTTTCTTTGTAAATGGGATTCATGTAATACCAGCAACCATTTCCATATTAAATATTATGAAGAACGTAATGAAAATATTATTGGCGACGTAAATGTAATCCATGAATCCCTTGTGGCAATAAATAAGGTCATACTTCCATCGCTGCATATTAAGTTGGGCATGGTGAAGAATTTTATTTTAAGCTTAAATACACAAGAAAATGCTTTCAAACTTATTCAAACAATTTTCCCCAGCAAAATTAAAAGAAGGTAAAATACGGTTGTAATAAAGAATTAATTTTATTTAATGTAAATTACCTTTTCTAGATATGCTCGTTGGACCCGATATAAGAAAATTATTACAAGATGAAGAATTTTGTGGTCATCTGTCCAATATGCAAAACACAGCATTTGACATTATGCAGCTTGTTATAACTGAATTCCTTGGAAGCACAAAACTATGCTGAAAACATTGAAAATATGCTAATCGCTCTTAACAACATTGGCTTTAAGATGTCACTAAAGGAGCATCTCAGAATCACTTTCTGAGTCGAGTTAGCGATGTCCGTTCGCCATAATTTTGATGATATATATGCAAATGATAATCTGGATCTTGCGACAATTTTAGCCAGTTTAATAGAGGTTATTTTTATAGAGGCGTGGTCTAAAAATACATCGATTTTCAACAATGGCAATAGCGTTCGTCCACCCTCAAAATATATTCATAGTTGCGACCTTTATTTTGATAACAGATTTTCTTGGACACACAGACAGACGGACAGACAGACACCCAGTCGATACGAGTCGATCCATATAACAAAACGTCAACTATTTTTGGTAGTTACTAGTATCAGCAGAAAGTCATTATAACGTCATCGTGGCATTTGGAAAAAAAACGTATGTACTTTGCAAATGAGTATGTAAACAGGGCTCCAGAATTTTTGGAATATGTTTTATTTTCAGATGAAAACAGGGTTTGCATTTTCAAAAAAAGTGGAGCAAAGAAAATGTTTTGCCAACTATTAAATACGGTTGAGTTGGCATTATGAGATGGGTTTGCATGCCAGGTAACGGGATTGGTAAATGTATTTATTGAGGGTATAATGAATCAAACTGGACAAATATAGATTTCAAAATTAAATTTAAAACAAACCGCATGACAAGTGTGCCTTGAAGAAGTTTTTTGGTTCCAACAGAATAATGATCCAAAACATATGGTGCACAATGTTTCTCTACAATACCAAGGATTAATTAAAATCAATACGCCATTCACCCGAGATTACTGGAGTGCAGAGCCCGTCAACATAAAATAACCTCAAAGGAAATGTTAACAAGTAAGAAAATTATAGTCGGTCTAGCCCGACTATACGATACCCTATACCATGGTTTAGAGACCCTATCTCTTCGGTCCAACTAATTGAATATAGCAAATAAGCATAAACCAAATTTGAGTGGCATTTTTATTAATTTTTTTCGCTGCAGATATGAAAAAATTCATATCGGATACTATATTTATATGGGGACTAGGTCGAAAAATGGACCGATCGTGACCATATTTGGTAAAGTCACTTATACTTTGAAAAAATATATACAAACCAAATTTGAGAAAAATCTGTGCAATATTTTTGTTTTTTGATAGATTTAAGTGAAGATCGGGAAGCAGCCCTATACGGGGCCTAAGACTAAGAATTTTCCTATAGGGATTATTTTTGAACTACTGATTAATAGATGTAATAAACACATACAAACCCAATTTGACTAATATTTATATAATAATTTGGATCCTATGGCAATTTATATTGATTTCGTAGGGGTCATTAGTATGGGGGCTATGTCTGAACGTGGACCGATTCTTCATCAAAACGTATTCATATTTTCATATTTGCGACCTGTAGTTTGATTACAAGGTTTACATGGACACACAGACGGACGGACGGACGGAGGACATTGCTATTTCGACTCAAAAAGTGGTTCTGAGTCAATCGGTATAATTAAAGATGGCTCTAGGACGAATATTTTTGGTTGTTACAAACAGCAGCACATAGTGGTATAGGGTATAAAAACTTAATTTTGGTCAAGTGGGGTTAAATAAGTAAAGAGGATACTTCAAAGTTGGTTAAGTCGATGACAAAACGGCTCACAATGGTCCTAAAATGCAAAACATATCCTACAAGTTGCTAACGTAGGCAATATTTAATATAAATTAATTTTTTATTTATTTATTTTTTTTTTTTTTTTTTATTACAGGTCTCTAGGAAATATTGCTCAATGGAAAAATACAAAAAAAAAAACAAAGGCCAAATAAAAAGAGACCCGACAAAAATGAAAAATCTAAAAAAAAAATATTAAATTTTGCAAAAAAAAAAAAAAAAAAAAAAAAAAAAAAAAAAAAAAAATTAATAAATATTTTCCACATGAATATTCACTCAAAAGTCAATTAAAATTATGCAAAATTAAATATTTATTATAGAAGTTTATTTCTCATTATGCAAAAATAACTAATAAAATTACGTAATGAATTGGTTTTGCTTATGTAATGTATTCATATTAACTAGCAGATTCCAGAACTCGAAATTCGAGTGCAATTTCTAGGCAGCCTTATTTTTCAATTTAGCCAATTCCCAAACCAATACTTTTATGGTTTATTATTATTCTGAATGAAGATAACAAACTCATTAACAAACACATTAACAAATTTAATAACCCTATAAGCAAATCGGAAGTCAACTACGAAAAAACACACTTTTAGTTAACTTTTATGAACTGACTATAAGCTAACTACAATGTAATGCAGAACTTCCCCAAAATAGAAGCTTGCATATTCTGTGCAGTTATATTTGTTGACATTTCTTTAGATATTTGCACGTGTTTTTGACATTTTCTTATCTGTTTGTTTTGGATTGGTTTTACATATTTTTCATTGCCAAAATCAGTACTCGTGCGTGCAGTTAAGTGAGGTTAGTGTAAAATATTGTGAATTCTTTTAAATTTTAATTATATAAACTTAATTAGTTTAATTATTTAAACTAAAATAATAATAGTAAACTATGAAATATAGATGTCACTGCCAAATATCAATCGGTTCATCACGCTAGGTTTCCAACCAGTTCCTCAATGTAAGTATTAACTAAAAATGTACATAACTTGGTCTAATAAATAATGATTTTACATATAACAAGAAAGCAAGTCACTATCAAGGTGTTCCAACCACAACTAACTTTTCGAAGAAAGATTTAAAGAGGTAAACAGTAAGATATTCAAACTATAAAAAATGAGCAAAGCTTAAATTAAATAATATACATATATATATTTTTCAGATAATATACAAAAGTTTCAAGGTAACTTAATATTTGTAACATATTTTCCTTTCACACTAAGGAAGGCATCCTGATTTAGAATTTCCAGGGAATCGAAAAGGTGGAAAAAGACATCAGAGAGGCTTTAATAATTTTAAAATAACGCCATATAACGGGTGATTTTTTTGAGGTTAGGATTTTCATGCATTAGTATTTGACAGATCACGTGGGATTTCAGACATGGTGTCAAAGAGAAAGATGCTCAGTATGCTTTGACATTTCATCATGAATAGACTTACTAACGAGCAACGCTTGCAAATCATTGAATTTTATTACCAAAATCAGTGTTCGGTTCGAAATGTGTCTCGCGCTTTACGTCCGATTTATGGTCTACATAATCGACCAAGTGAGCAAACAATTAATGCGATTGTGACCAAGTTTCGCACTCAGTTTACTTTATTGGACATTAAACCAACCACACGAATGCGTACAGTGCGTACAGAAGAGAATATTGCGTCTGTTTCTGAGAGTGTTACTGAAGACCGTGAAATGTCGATTCGTCGCCGTTCGCAGCAATTGGGTTTGTGTTATTCGACCACATGGAAGATTTTACGCAAAGATCTTGGTGTAAAACCGTATAAAATACAGCTCGTGCAAGAACTGAAGCCGAACGATCTGCCACAACGTCTAATTTTCAGTGAATGGGCCCTAGAAAAGTTGGCAGAAAATCCGCTTTTTTATCGACAAATTTTGTTCAGCGATGAGGCTCATTTCTGGTTGAATGGCTTCGTAAATAAGCAAAATTGCCGTATTTGTAGTGAAGAGCAACCAGAAGCCGTTCAAGAACTGCCCATGCATCCCGAAAAATGCACTGTTTGGTGTGGTTTGTACGCTGGTGGAATCATTGGACCGTATTTTTTCAAATATGCTGTTGGACGCAACGTTACGGTGAATGGCGATCGCTATCATTCGATGCTAACAAACTTTTTGTTGCCAAAAATGGAAGAACTGAACTTGGTTGACATGTGGTTTCAACAAGATGGCGCTACATGCCACACAGCTCGCGATTCTATGGCCATTTTGAGGGAAAACTTCGGAGAACAATTCATCTCAAGAAATGGACCGGTAAGTTGGCCACCAAGATCATGCGATTTGACGCCTTTAGACTATTTTTTGTGGGGCTACGTCAAGTCTAAAGTCTACAGAAATAAGCCAGCAACTATTCCAGCTTTGGAAGACAACATTTCCGAAGAAATTCGGGCTATTCCGGCCGAAATGCTCGAAAAAGTTGCCCAAAATTGGACTTTCCGAATGGACCACCTAAGACGCAGCCGCGGTCAACATTTAAATGAAATTATCTTCAAAAAGTAAATGTCATGGACCAATCTAACGTTTCAAATAAAGAACCGATGAGATTTTGCAAATTTTATGCGTTTTTTTTTAAAAAAAAGTTATCAAGCTCTTAAAAAATCACCCGTTATAACACATGTGCACAAAATATTTGAAAAACTAAACAACTTGATAAACATAATACTAAACTTTGTTATATTTTTACATTTACATATGTAAAGGGTCCGCCAAATAACTTTTTTTTTTTGAAAATGCTATAAGAAAAAACTACGGAATAATGGAAAATAATTTCATCCAAATGGCTGCCTCGGTTGGCCATGCAGTAGCCTACACGATCGGTCCAATTTCTAACCACATTATCGATTGTGAGCAGCTGTATTTCACCAATAGCTTCACGAATATTGTCCTTTAAAGCGTCAATTGTCTCTGGCTTGTTGGCGTAACACTTATCTTTGAGGGCAACCCACAAATAATAGTCCAACGGTGTCAAATCGTAGCTCCGAGGTGGCCAAACGACATCAGCTCTGCGGCTGCTAATGCGATCTTCAAACACAGGGCGCAAAACATCGAGTGTAGCTTCGGCTGTGTGGCACGCAGCGCCGTCCTGTTGAAACCAAATGTTGCCAATATCCTCCTCTTCAATTTTTGTGAACAAAAATTCGTTCAGCATGGCCCGATAACGATCGCCATTGACTGTAACTGCCACTCCTTGCTCATTTTCGAAGAAAAATGGCCCAATTATGCCTCTGGACCAAAATCCGCACCAAACAGTGACTCGTTTTGGGTGTATCGGCTTTTCAATGTACGCGTGCGGGTTTTCTGTGCCCCAAATGCGACAATTTTGCTTGTTTACATACCCGTCAAGACCAAAATGAGGTTCATCTGAAAAGATGATTTTTTTTTTTGGCAAAATCGGCATCTTCTGTAAGTCGATGGCAGGCCCACTTAGCGATGCGAAAACGCATTGGATGGTCAGTTGGCTTCAACTCCTGAACCAATTGGACTTTGTATGGCGTCATACCAAGGTCTTTATGCACAATTCGTCCCAATGATGCCTCCGAAATGTTCAATTCTTGAGAACGACGGTGAATTGATATTGATGGCGCTTCACGCACACTTTCTACAACAGCAGCAATATTCTCGGGTGTGCGCACTGTTTTTGGCTTTTCACGCTTTGGTTTATCGATGAGGATGCCAGTTTCTTTCACTTTTTTCACAAGATAACGAACATACGGAGCTGACGGTGCTTCTCTTCTTCCAAAATCCGTACGCAATTTTCGCACACATTCTGCAACATTACCATGATTTTCAAAGTAATGTCGCAATATTTCCCAGCGTTGTTCAAGCGTATACACAACCATATTCGTTCAGTGGAAGGATAAAACTAATTATTTGTCAAATCAGACATGAGCTAAGTGTTACCATTCACGAAATAAGCACTGGTTGAAAAAGAAACGTTAGATGGCGGACCTTTATATACTTTTGGGAGTTTTGCTTGTGACTAAAGTAAACAAACTAATAGAAAGCTAACTAATATTTGACTTTAACTAATGCCGTTTTCTTTTCTGACAAATAATGCCGCATTTATTTGCACTTTTTTCGAAAAGTGTATTTTTTATACATTCTAAATTAAGAGCAACCCATTTTTATACATCAATCGAAAGGTCTCAAAGTCGAGCGCTCCTATCTCGCAAAAAATTGTAGAATTGACTTCTTTCAGGTATAGTGTGAGAATATTTGCACGTTGTTTAAATTTTTTGAATATTTTCACCCCATGACTTCAAAGAGGATAATAATCAAAATTGTTTGCATTTTATGGACACAGCACTTTGAGACCTTTCGATTGATGTATAAAATTAAGTAACTCTTAATTTAAAATATATAAAAAAAAATACACTTTTCGAAAAAAGTGCAAATAAAATGCGACATTTTTTGTCAGAAAAGAAAACGCCATAAGTCAACTTATAGCCACCTATAATATATAAAATATAATTAGTTTGTAGCTAACTATAAATTAGGTAACTTTATGTTGGAAAGTCATGCAGAGTCGGACAATTAACTACCGCCAAGGACATGTTAAAATAGTCAGTTTGCTTCATTGAAAATAATCCAAGTATTAACCACCACCAGTTGCATAAAGTTAGATATAAGCGCATTAAAAGTTAGTTGAGTTGCCGGCAGGGAAAATACACATAGCATATGTATAATTATATGTATGTGTTAGTAGCAACTTTAAATGAATTTTACTCAAAATAAAGGAAAAAATTTTAAAATCTGTAAATCGGCAAAACGACTAAAAAGAAATACCTTTCAAATAACATACGTTTCGTCAAAATCGGGATAAAACGGTAGAACAAAACATCGGTCACAAGAAATCGCCTAGCCTATTAATATTATAGATTCTTAGTAAAAGTTAAAAAATAATAATTGAAGAGTGTCTTGTGTAACTTGACAATGTGGACTGAAAAGAGCTAATTTTTTGTTACATTTTTTTTTTTTTTAAGCAAACAACCAGTTTGGCTTATTTTTAGTTTTTCGACTGCAGCGCAAGGTAAACTCAACGTTTTAAAAATGCAAGCATCCAGTTTGGCGATAGAATTGAGCACGTTTAACTGGTCATTTTTTCACGCAGTTGTTCCAAACAGCCTTCAATTATCTTTTAATTATAGTATTTATATGAATACATTAAAAAATATATACTGTTATTAGGTAGATGTAAAGATCAAAGCAAACAAAAATTTGTCCACACTAATTTTTATGGATTCGACTACAATTTACTAAAACTCAAGAAACGTAAAATGGCCCAAAAATTGTAGGTCATTTTTCGTTTTTTCGATTGAAGGAATTTTGTATTGGAGGGGATTTCATTTTTTTTTTTCGATTTTTTATTTGGCGATATCTCCTAGAGCCGTTAATACACTTCAAATAGACTTTTCATACTTTTTCATATTTTTTTTCTTTTTTAAGTTTTTTTACCCACCAAAAATTTTTTAAAGGCCACAAACCTTAAATAAATTTAAAAAAAAAACTAATATATAGCTTAATAATTTATTTTAAAAAAAAAATAATCCATCTTAACTAATTTTTTCTTATTTTGTCGTAGTGTCGTAGTATATATTTGAACGATAAAGTATACAACATGTTGCTACAACAAATGTTTATATACATTATCATAAATTTGCTGTTTTCATATGAAATAAATAAAAGTAAAAATAAAAATTATAAATAAATGTAAAAAAACTCATGTAAAGTTTTTTGTTGTGGTATGTAAATTCAATTTTAATATGAAAGTTTTTATTGATTTATCTTGTGTTTATTTTGTAATAATATGATGTTTTTATTTAAAGTCAACAACTAATTGATAAAACTTCGGGAAAAAAATGTGTAATTTAAATACGTTTTTATTTACTTCAATTAATGGAAGCCTTATTAGCTTAATTTCAAAATAAGAAAAAACAAAAATATTGGAAAAACAACTACAAATCGTTGCTTTTAATGATTTGTAGTTTAAATTTTGTCAGTAAATAACAACGAAATGCAAAATATTTTTACCCCGCTTGTCAGCTTTCACGACAAAATATTTTGAGTATATGTACATAAAATGAGCATAAACCAGATTTGAGTGCCATGAAAAAGTGGACTGATCTCGAGCATATATTTGGTAGAGTCATTTATTTTTTTTTAGTATATACGCCAAATTGAGGAACAATCTGCAATATTTTCGTTTAGGTACAGATTTAAGAGAAATTGCTTGTCAGCTTTCACGACAAAATGTTTTGAATATATGTACATCAAATGAGCATAAACCAGATTTGAGTGCCATGAAAAAATGGACTGATCTCGAGCATATTTGGTAGAGTCATTTATTTTTTTTTAGTATATACGCCAGATTGAGAAACAATCTGCAATATTTTCGTTTAGGTACAGATTTAAGAGAAATTGCCACAGCAATTTGAACAACTTTTTAATGGGTGTACCAACCACACATAAACCATAGTACACAGATTTTTTTTTACTAGATTTATGTGGGCTAGGCTGAACAAGCACCGTGTTTTACATATTTCAATAGCGATAGTCCTGTATACCAAATTGCATCAAAATATATTTGCATTTGCGACCTCTAGTTTGATTACAAGGTTTACATGGGCCGATAAATAGACAGACAGATAGGTAGAACGACAGACGGACTGACATCGCTAAATCGACTCAGAAAATTATTCCGAGTCGATTGGTATAACAAACATTTTTGGTAGTTACAAACAAAAACTCAAACCCTGACCACCTCATAGTAGCGACTAACTCGTCTCTATGTGAGAAAGTCCCTGGAGACCTTTTTGATTTGCAAACTCCCACATCTCCTTAATGTTGTATGGTTTGAATACCCGAATATCAAAATTGTCGCAAAAAACATCTCTTGTGCCTTTTTATTACTTTATATAATCTAAAATTAACAATCAAAATCATCAAAACACCCCGTAACAACCAAAATATCACACAATTTGTAATATGTCACTGCGGACCTTTTCACTATTTGAAGGCCAAAGGGAGACTCAGTAATCGAAGGCTAAAAAATTAAATTTTTTGCGCCGCGGACATATGGTTTTCAAAATGTTAAACTGCATGTCGTAAAATAAAATAAGCCATTTTAACATATAATTATTAGTCTGTCATTCAAACTTGAAAAAAACTAAAACACCCCGCTATGCATAAACACAATTTAAAAGTATTTCTAAATTCATCGTTTAAACATGTGCAATGCACAGTGTTAGCAACAGAACATGACAACAGGCACATGTTTGTTCTCTTTGTGTAACTGGTAAAACTTACTTTCAAATTGAAGAGACATGCAAGGAAGGTCTCCTGGGTGGAAAATTCAAATGAGTGGGATAAAATGTTATAAAGTTAAGATATAAAACATATACTTAAGTAAGGATGAAAACTTCGCTGTTTTAATAATATGGGGGTTTCATGTCAAGTACACCAACTTTTGAAACCGATGTCTTCCGCACCAAGGTTAGTCCTATTGGATAGTAGTTTGGACACAATTTTTCAACAAGATCGGTCAAGATCTCTCTGAGTTAGAGGGGATCAAAATTTGACATTTTGGCCAAACAGGTGTTTTTTCTCATCCATGTAACTTATTACTTATTGTTCTTAGAAAATGTTCTCCCAAATAGTTTAGATAGCTATTTCTTCAATATTTCTGAAAAAAATACTTTAAAAAAAAAATGTAGACTTTTTTTTGCTAAATCAAAGCATTTTTTGCCTTTTTTTTCAAAAAGGGCATTTTTATTTTTTTCATAAGAAAGCTTAGAATTTTTCCTTTAAGAGGTTTTTGGTCGCTTAGTGGAATGAGAGTGGGATATCCATCAAAACAAATGTTTTGTAACTCAAGACAACGGTTTTTTCAATTTTTCACAAATGCACTATTTTGAATTTTTTCCTATTTGTGTGTAAAATCTTACAAATAAAACTTATACTGAGAAACTATACAAATTAACCTTTCCGAAGGTATGTAAGATACCTTCATAACATAACAGAAGAGAATGGTTCTCTGTAACCTGAAAGAGTTATTTGCAACATTTCAATCTGAACAAGAGGATGTTAAAATTGGCTTCACGAAATTTACCCAAATGAGGCCAAAACATTGCGCTTTGGCAGGAAGCAGCGGAACTCACACAGTATGTGTTTGCATTTACCATGAAAATGTTAAACTGTTGTTGAAGGAAAGTCAACTTAAACTATCTAACAGATGATTCGGCAGAAGATTTACACGATTACCGCGATTGCCTTAAATTGACTATGTGTCCTAATGCAACAACTTCTTGCCACTTAGGTGAATGTACCAACTGCCCGAAAACCACATTCATCAAAGAAAATTTAATCAACTCTTTAGATCGAGAATATATAGAGGAGGTCAAATTTGATTCTTGGATTCAGACTGACAGATGCACATTGAAAACAATCATTTTAAATGTGGATGATTTTGTGGAAGAAATGTGTATAGGATTGCTAAACTTGAGAACCCATGACTTTTTAGTCAAAGAGCAATGGTCATTCTTCAAGGATTTGAAGATAAATTTGAAGTCTGGTGAATTCGGTATTTCATATGATTTCGCAGAAAACTATAAATATGTTCTTCAGGATGCCATACAAGCATTCCACTTCAATAACGACCAAGCAACTATATTCACAGTTGTTATTTATGTATGGCAATCATATCCGACGATTTAAAACATGATACCGTTGCAGTTTATGAGTACCAGAAGATAATACTAAAATATCTAACATCTAAATTTACAGTAAAGAAGGACGGAGCTCGCCAACGTTTTAAAAACAAAAGTAGCTTCGCAAATCTTATGGCTCATGAAAAAGATTTTGGAATGCCAGCTGAGTGGCACTTTCATCCTACTGCTCATGATAAAGGAGCATGTGATGGTATTGGAGCAAACCTTAAAAGAAATGCAGCGAAGTATAGCCTCCAGTGCTCTCATATCGCATCTTAGATCCAACTGCTTTATTCCATTGGGCAAAGAATTATTGTAAAGAAACTAAAATAGTTTTTAGTAGCAAAGAGGATCATCACGAAATATTGAAAACACTGAAGAGCAGATTCGATGCTGCGGTAACAATCGATTGCACCGCTCAATACCATGCTTTTATACCGCTTGTCAATGGAAGACTCTAGTTGAAAAAGTTTTCTGCCTCTATTCAATGCGATTTCTTTCCAAAGCCAACAAATAAACCAGCAGCGAAATCAACAGCTGAACCTAGTAACGCCAAGAAAGGATTGACAAAAGAACGCAGTAAATAAAGGCGACAAAAAGCTGGATGAAAGACTGGGTATTTAAAAATTTACAAGACTTATATACTTCATCAGCTACAATAAATTAAGTATAACAAGTAAGAAAATTATAGTCGGTCTAGACCGACTATGCGATACCCTATACCATGCCCTATCTCTTAGGCGCAACTAACTGGACATAGAAAATAAGCAAAAACCAAATTTGAGTCGGATTTTTATTAATTTTTTTGGCTGAAGATATGAAAAAGTTCATATCGGATGCTATATCTATATGGGGACTAGGTCCAAAAATGGACCGATCCTGATTATGTTTGCTAAAGTCTCTTGTATTTTGCAAAAATATATACAAACAAAATCTGAGAAGAATTAGTGCAATATTTTTGTTTTTTAATAGATTCAAGTGAAGATCGGGAAGCAGCTCTATATGGGGCCAAGGGGATCATTTTTGGACTACTCATTAATGGACGTAATGAACGCATACAAAACCCAATTTGAGTAAGATCTATATGACAATTTGGATCTTATGGCAATTTATGTCGATTTCATAGGGGTAATTTGTATGGGGGCTAGGTCTGAACATGGACCGATTCTCACCAATTTCAATAGCGTTCATCCTATGGCAGATAAAAGCTTATATACCAAATTTCATCAAAATATATTCATACTTGCGACCTACAGTTTGATTACAAGCTTTACATGGACACACAGACGGACGGACGGACGGACATTGTTAAATCAACACAGAAAGTGATTCTAATTCGATCGGTATATTTAAAGATGGGTCTAGGTCAAACATTTTTGGTTGTTACAAACAGCAGCACAAAGTCATTATACCCAAACCACATAGTGGTATAGGGTATAAAAATAGTTATGATATAAATGGATCTAATGTAAATTAAGATTAAATTTTATTAAATTATTTATCTTTTTATTTTTAATATTATTATTATTATATATTAATTTATATATTAGAAAAAAAGTGATTTTTTTCCTGAGGTTAACATATTCTGGGTATTACAGTATCGAGGGTATGAAATTTTAGTTAGGTATGTTACATACCTTCGGAAAGGTTAATTTGTCTAGTTTCTCAGTATAAGTTTTATTTGTATGGTTTTACACACAAATAGGAAAAAATTCAAAATAGTGCATTTGTGAAAAATTTAAAAACCGTTGTCTTGAGTTACAAAACATTTATTTTGATAGATATCCCACTCCCATCCCACAAAGTGACCATAAAGTTCTTAAAGGAAAAATGCTAAGCTTTCTTATGAAAAAAATGCCCTTTTTGAAAAAAAGCCAAAAAAGCTTTGATTTAGCAAAAAAAAAAAGTAAAAAAAAAATTTTTTTTAAAGTATTTTTTACGAAATATTGAGGAAATAGCTATCTAAACTATTTGGGAGAAAATTTTCTAAGAACAATAGGTAATAAGTTACATGGATGAGAAAAAACACCTGTTTGGACAAAATGTCAAATTTTGATCCCCTCTAACTCAGAGAGATCTGGACCGATCTTGTTGAAAAATGTGTTTAAACTACTATCCAATAGGACTAACCTTGGTGCAAATTTCATCCCGATCGGAAGACATTGGTTTCAAAAGTTGGTGCACTTGACATGAAACCCCCATATATATATATTTTTTTTTTTTAATTTGCTTAAGTAAATTCGAAAGCAATAAATGTATTGCAATTATTTTATTAATTTAAAGAAATTTAGTTCTTCTAATTTCAAAATTTCCTTAAACGAGACATAAGAAAAATTGTAAAAAAAGGTGAGATAGCCAAAATGGAGACAGTTATGTTGTCAATCTTAATAAAGTGTGTCCGAAAATATATAACAGTGAATTTTTCCTTCATACTTTTTTTTTAATATAAGGTACACAGGATAGGGTTATGTATGGAACAACACATTGAGAAAGCGGCCTCCACGGATTTACTAGTACGTATGCACTAGGCTGATAGCGGTTTGTATTAAAAAAAATATGTTGGTCGAATTTTGAGGTGTGCGGGTTGGATTATTGTGACACTGGAACTAAAACTTTAGTACGCAAAATTTGAGCCAAATCGGACAATGCTTTCTGGACGCACATTAAGTTCAAAGTTCAAATATGCATTTTATATGCAAAAATTATCAAAAAAAAATTTTTTCGCAAAAATTTAAATTTTAATTTTTTCAAATAAATTAATTAATAAACCATAATTGAGAGTAAATTACCTTTCTAATAAAACAACAAAATATATTATCGGTTGAAAAACAGTTATATCAAGTTCCCCAGGCAATAAATGCGCCGCAGACCGACCACTTGATTAAGAAAATCGAGCTCGCATTTTTAAAAATATTGAAATAATTTACAACAATAACATTTTTGCATTTTTCTGATCCCAAAATTATCATATGTAAAATATTTTGCATCTCGTCTATTGCTATATGTTTCTAAACTAATGTCAAAACGGTACGTATTTTTTAGCACTATTTAAAAATCTCCAATTTTATTTTTTTTTTTTAAATTTTGTTCAAGAAATTTACCAAAATCAACGATTGGACTTTAGGGTCTTATTAACAAAATATATTTGATAAAAAATGCCAAATATTGTTGGTATGCTGTTCTTAATTTGGCGAAGGCAGCGTTTTTATTTCAGCAGATTTGAAGAAAAATGTGATTTTTCATACTTTTTCAACTTTTACGCTACATCTTTTTGGTGTTTTCATATTTCAAAAATCTTTTGTCAAAATATTATACTACTTGATATAAGTTCTCAATTTGGTAAATTAAGGTTAAATTGAAACACTATAAACTGTCCCTCTTTAAGGTCAAACATCCAATTTAAGGAGATTTATATTTTTTTAAATAAAATATCGAAATAAAATGTATTTGTGGAAGGATTTCGATAAAATTTGTTGATAATATTTAAATAATTCAAAAAAATAATATTCTGGACTTATTTTCTGAAATTAACCCATGAAAATCGATAAATATTTTCTTCATCAGGCCTTTTTCTAAATAAAACAAATTTAATGTATTCATTAAATTCCTCAAATTTATTCGTTATTGTATGAACATATGTAGATTAATTAGTTTTATATATTTAATACAGTATAAACAAATTTGTATATCGAGAGCTTATATTCAAAAAGTGCTATTTGCATCAATAATTTTTTTAAAGAGAGCGTGTAAAACCGATTTGCTACAATATCTATTAAGAAATAGTCGTTCTAATCATGTATGACATCAAAATTGATATTATATTTGACAGTTATAGCAGAGAACAGTTTGAAACCAAAAATGAATATTGCCGTCAAATGTATATATTAATTCTGGAAAAAAATTAAAACTGGGAACATTTTGGGACACGCGAATTTATATGACAAATTTTAAAACTTTTTTATTTCAGAAATAAATAAATTAATTAAAAAAATAATAAATAATCTTATAAATCGTAATCTTTTTGTAGAGATTGTAAATTTTCATTTTTCGAATACTGTATAATTTTACCACCATGTGAAATGAAAAAAAAAAAGAAATTAACAAAAAACAAAATTAACACACACGTGAAAAATAGATAGTTACTTTCATTAAATGTAGTTTCTGCTCCTCTTCTATTGTAATTTTGCCATGGTATTCTTGAATCAACTTTATGTCTCTTTCCGCAGTATCATTGATTTTTAGTTTTTAACAGTAGACTGATATTGACCCATGAGTACTTAAGGCTAATTTAAAAAAAAAAAATCGAGAACAAGTTTTATCACAATCCCAGCACAAACATATACTTTATATAGTAATTTTGACATCAAGAGTACCCCACGGGTTAATTTCAGAAAATAAATCCAGAATATTATTTTTAGAATTATTAAAATATTATCAACAAGTTTAATCCAAATACTTCCACAAATATATATTATTTCGATATTTTGTTTTAAAAATATGTAAATTGCCTTAAATTTGTCCTTTGACCTTAAAGAGGGACAGCTAATTACAAAATTGAGAACTTATATCAAGTAGTACAACATTTTGATAAAAGGTATTTTGTTTTTTTATTTGAAAGACAATTTACTCTAGATTATGGTTTATTAATCAATTTAGTTGAAACGTAATTATTAATATCAAAATTTTCCGAAAAATGATTTTTTTTTTTTTAATATTTGCATATAAATGCATATTTGAACTTTGAACTCAATGCGCGTCCAAAAAGCATTGTCCCATTTGTCTCAAATTTTTCGCACAAGGGCAATTCCATATGTGACGAAATGACATTTTGAGCTGTAGAATTGAAGTTAAGGCTATTCTACAAAGCTATTTTGAATTGAAAATTCATTCTTCAGTTTGAAAATTATTGCTAATGATTAAGAGATTTAAAAAAAACACGGAAACAATTTTTACACTATTTTATTCTTTTATTTTTGAGTAATTTCTCATTGTGTGACGGAATGACATTTTTGCTACCATGACTATGTCCTGGTATTAAAACCTGGGAACTTTTGTAAATTAAGAAGCAAGTCAGATTTTAAACTAATGCATATTTTACATATGATATATAAGCAATATAAAATTATAATTTAGAGCAACTGGCCTTTAATAGTATCGAATTTATTAACAGTCATTTGACGTGACGGAATGACTGCGACGGAATGACTAAAGTTTCTTAAACATGTATTAAAAGAAAATTGAGTAAACAAATAAATTTTATATTTATTTTATTATTTAGAATGCTTATAAGGAATTACATTATGTAACTTGGAACGTATTTTAATATATTTTTAAACATACTTCATATGAATGAAAAAATATTTTTTTTTTTCATAAAAGTTGACATTTTTATGGAATTGCCCACAAAAGTTTTAGATCCAGTGTCACAATAATCCGACCCGCATGCCATGAAATTCCAAAAAAAAAGAGGCTGTTATCCTAATATGCACTCTATTGTCGAAATTTTGCTATGACCTTTAGGCATAAATGTGGCTGAATTCGCTAGTTGTGGTAGTTGTGGCGTTGATGGCATAGAACTTTGACTTCAAATAACCCTTTAAGAAGAAATCTAGGGACCAATTCCAACCAGAGAAACGAGAGAACGCACCAGTAAACGTCTCATGCGGTAATTGAATCGTTTCATGGGTCGTATTGCACCATCTTCTTGAAACCGCATGTCGCCCACATTAATATCTTCCAATTTAGACAGAAAGAACTCTATTAAAATGTGTCGATATCGACATGATAATAGAGTCACTGCTTTGCCTCAATTTCGAAAAAGTATGGTCCAGTGTGCCTCCAGCACAAAATCCGCATCAAACTGTGACACGTTGTTGATGCATTTGTTGTACGACAAACACATAAAGGTTCTCTAAACCTCAAATGATTCAATTTTGATAATTAACGAATCCATCAATGTGAAAATATGCTTCATCCCTTAGGACGATTTTGTTCAAAAAATCAGCATCAACTTGTTGATGTTCAATGATTCCGTTCTTATGTTAATTGAACTTTATAAGCGTGGAGACTCAGATCTCCGAGAGCATATCGAGCCCTAACCGCAGAAAAAACTTTAGCGACAAAAAGTAAATTTTTCAGGAGAAGTAGTTTTCTCTGTACTAAGTGGACATATTAAGACGATCCTTTCTATATAAGCTTTTTTTTTTTTTTTTGAGTAATTAACAAATATTAATCGTTGCATTAGTCGTTCTTTTTTTAAATAAGTAGGTTTTTTGTGACTTAAGTTTCTTCGCTGTCATTGTATCAAGCTGAAGCGATGTACACCCAAACCTGTTTTTGTTTGATGGATAGGGACCGCATTAAAAAAAACGCATTAAAATAAATCGCACAACACTACACGAGTATTTATAAAATATAGTTATCGCAACGTAACTAAAAATTATTTTTTTTATACGGTGAATAGGGACCGAATAAAAAAGTCTCACTACGAAAATAACTTAAAACTTTACGAAACAACAAAACATTTTCCAATTGTATTTCAGAAAACATCAATAGTATTTCAGAAAACATAAATTTTTATTTCAGAAATCATCAACTGCATTTCAGAAAACATCAATTGTATTTCAGAAATCATTAAATGCATTTCAGAAAATATCAATTGAATTTCAGAAAACATCAATAGAATTTCAGAAAACATCAATTGTAGTTGAGAAAACATAAATTGAATTTCAGAAAACATCAATTGAATCAATAGAATTTCAGAAAACATCAATTGAAAACATGAATTGAATGTTTTCTGAAATTCTATTGATGTTTTCTGAAATTCAATTGACGTTTTCTGAAATTCAATTGATGTTTTCTGAAATTCTATTGATGTTTTCTGAAATTCAATTAATGATTTCTGAAATAAAATTGATGTTTTATGAAATTATATTGATGTTTTCTGAAACTCAATTGATGTTTTCTGAAATCATCAACTTTCTCAATAGCAAAAAATGATTAAGTTTGTTAAATTTTCATATACCACACAAAAAAAAAACGCACAAAACAAATCGCACAAAAAGAAAAACGCACATAAAAAGGCCGCAAAAAACAGGTATGAGTGTATTTGTGTCGGTTAAGTTAAAAAACACCATTGTATGAAATATGCACCAGCATATTTGTATCAAATTTATTTTTGGGTATAGATTTAACTGCGGTATTTCGCTTTTTATTTTTTTCAACATATGGTATTTTACATAAGGGGGATAATTTTTGGAATAGTACTGGATACCGTTAAAACATTTGTGGATCTTGATGTACTTATGGGCAGGACACTTGACTTCATTTGTCATATTAGTGTGATGGTTAATAAGGCAAGATCTACTTTTGCTTTTGTTAAACTATGGGCTAAGGAGTTTTCTGCTCCTTATGTTACTAAATAGCTTTGTACAGCACTTGTAAGACCAATTTCGGAATATGCATCAATAATATGGAATCCATATTATTAGGTTCATGCTCTGTCTGTGCAGACAAAGTTTTTGCTATTCTGTCTACGTAGTTTAGGTTGGATTTATGATGAGTTACCATCATATACTTAAAGACTAAAGCTTATCAGACTTCCAATTCTTGAGAGTAGGAGGATCATGCTGTATTCAAACTCTGCGAATGGTTACGTTTACTCGGAGTTTCTTTTATCAAATTTAAAATTTAACATACCTTCTACATTCACAAGACATTTTAATCTGCATCATTTGTACTATATTAGGACTAATTATGGCAATTATTATCCTTTGCGTAGAATAATAATGTGTTGCACAATTTCGTTGATTTTATTTGTAATATATTTGGATTTATTTGTAATATATTGTAATATATAACTGAATATCTCAATGAACTATTTTTTATTATATATATATACCTGTGGTCGCAATCGATAATCGCCTAAGTCGATCTAAGAACGATTTCAGTTATGTGAAATTCCCATTTCTCTAACACTGTTTTTTAAAAAGTTATTAATGAAAATATACTGATAGCATGATTTTCTATTTAGGCTGTTAATGCTTGTGACCACAGATATTAATACGTGAAGGTAAATTTTTAGTTCCTGCCCGCACGGAGGAGTGTGAAAATTGACATAGTTATAGTTCGTATGGAGGAGAAGCTGAGAATGATTTATGTTTAATCTGTCTTAAAAACATATTAAATTAAATAGAACAAATAATAATTCTTTACACCCTATTAATGCGAATGATTTAAATTATATATAAGATGCTCTGTGTTGAATTGTGAATTGCTAAAATTGATTAACATACCTTTAGGCTCATTTAAATGTTCATAAATTTTTTATATATCGATTAAAAAAACATTGGAAGACAAAAATTTTATGAAATAATAATATTTCCTAGAATTTGCACTCGAATTTCGAGTGCTGGGGTATACTAGTTTAAGTTTAAATTTGTCTGTTGCTAATATCAGCTAGGGACTATGGAATGTGCTCCGTTGGTCGCCAGGAGCGGGTAAGTGTATACACATTTCTTTTTCAATGTCTAGCTCGGAGTCGCTGCTGCTATACGGAACTAGAGCACTTTTTGTTGGCAACTTAAAATAAAAAAATATTACACTTAAATAACATTTAGGAAAAAGAAGTCACAAATTATTTCCATTTATTTCATATTGGACACATCTGCTTTCTTTCTTTCGCCAGATTCCATTTGAATAAATATTTGCAAACAATCAATCCAAAAGTGTAAACTTTTCTAACACCGTACAAATAAATTTCAAAATAAAAATTTAACTTAAACGACACTACGCTGTCAGGAAATTTGTAATGAAAAAATAAATGTCGCTTGAGTTAGTTTTGTTTCGACTTTTTCTTCGTAACCGTACATTTTTACAGGTGATGGGAATTATGTTTCTTAATCGATTTTCATCAAAAAGCGAATGTCGATAATTTTGTCGTTTCAGTTTTTTGGCGGTTAGGATTCGATATGCTGCAGCAGCTTGAAATTTTTAATTCATGTTCACGATGCTGAATTGTTGTTCAGGGACATACAACAATACTCTTATGCACAGCTTCGAAATGTTGGACGATCAAGTCTGATTGAATTTTTAAATTACTATTTTTAGTTTTTTATTGTTCGTTTTGAGGTCATGTATATATATACAGAAAAGATAACAATTTTTGTAATGTAAGAGAAATATGGAAAAAATTGAAAGCAGTGCGAGCTACTTTCGAAAAACACGACTTCAATTACTATCTTCACAGCTGACGAATTTACGGATAAACTTCATTATTTTTGAGACACTGTTCAAAAATGAACACGCACTGCTCTATCGTAATGCTATATTTTAATTAATCCTAAACTTTCAGTTATGAAATTGTCTTTTTATTTTGATTGTCAACAGTTTACTGCACAAATTGCGGCAAATTAAAATCTTGCGTGAATTTTGGGGCATCTGTTGCTACGCATGTTATTACAGGAATACCATTGTACTAGTACTGCTTCGATCAGTACGGTTTCTCTATAGTATGGTTTTGAAATTTTCAAAAAAAAAAAAAAAAAAAAATTCTTCTTGGAAAAAAATGTTCTAAAAAAAATAATAAAATTAAATTTTCAAAATAAAAAAATTTTTTTTAAATAAAATTTTTGGTATTTTCACTTTATTATGAAAACAAAATTTTCGGTTTTTGCCATTTACTATGAAAACATGATATTTTCGGTAATTTCCCTTGATTGTAAAAACATAAAATTTTCGGTATTTTCTCTATATAATGAAAACATACGGCACGCGTTCGTTAATGTATCCGATACGTTTAATATATGATTTGTAGTTTAAGCAGCTAATTCAAGAAAAATAATATGTAAAGCAACTAGGTCTGGAAGGACGAAGGTCTGGATTCTGACAACGTAATTGAACGCATTCAATCTAGCACGAATAAGCTCGCTAATAAACACTTATTAACATATATGAGCAACGAGCTTATGAAGAACAGAATGACAACTCAGACAACGATGACTGTGTTGAAATGTCTGCAGAACATTTAACGGCTGAACAGCTTTTAAAAATTATTGGAATGGCCGAAAAAGTTTCAGATCATATAATAGAAGTTGATCCTAATATCGAACGTAGCATTACAATTCGTCGAACAATAAACAATGCAATTCGTTGATACAAAGAATTGTATGAGGAGAAACGACTAAAAAAGATCCAGATATTGTTATTGCAATTTTTTGGCAACAAAAAATGGATTAAGACATTATAAATTTAGGTGAATTGTTTCTGATTATCGATTCTTAATTAACTGGTTTTATTTATCTGTTTATATAATTTTATTTACTTGTATCTTTGTTCAGCTATTTTTAATAACTTGTATAGCCCAACACTCGAAATTCAAGTGCAAATTCTAGGAAATATTATTTTTTCATTCAATTTTTGTCATTGGTAATGTTTTTTAATCTATGTATATATGTATAAAATTTATGAATATTTAAATGATGTTAATCAATTTTAGCAATTCACAATTCAGCACAGAGCGTCTGATATATAATTTAAATCATTCGCATTAACAGGGTGTAACGAATTATTATAAATATTTTATTTCATTTAAATTATTATATTTTTAAGACAGATTAAACATAAATTTTATCATTCTCAGCCTATCCTCCATATGAACTATAACTGTGGCAATTTTCACACTCCTCCGTGCCCGCATATTGCTTAAAAAGGGAATTAAAAATTTACCTTAACGTATTAATATATAGATTTTAAAATGAAATGAATTGTTTTTGTTGGTTTAGTTTTAAAATGAATTGTTTTTGTTGGTTTAGTTATATTAAATACATATATGTTTGAATATAGAAAAAACAAATTATATGTCACAAATTATCGTTTTTTGACCCGATTATCATCATCATGTTCTACAACCTCCTTCATAGGGTTATAGGGCTTGTAAATAGGCACATAGGGCCCGAGTGCCTCGATTAGTCCGGTTTTAAATAGTACGGCAAACGGTGGAACCGATTAACCGCACTATGCGAGGTATTCCTGTACTCTTGTAACTTTTGAACCACTAAAGCTATCCACCTATCCATATGTTCGTTTGGGCGTCCGATGTGAATTTTTTAAATTAACGTCTTTAACGTCACACAGTGGCGCCATTAGAACAAAAGAGGTTGCAAAAACCAAAAATTTCATGTGCGCTTACGATATCTTGAATAAACCCATCTTATAGGAAATGGTTCAGAGATTACAAATCTGCGACCTTCAATAAAATCAGTTTTTCAAAGTCGGCCGCTTTCAGTTTTCAAAAAAACTCACAATTTTTAGGCAATTTGGTCCAGTTTCAGGCAGAATAAAAAAACTATGCAACTAATCGTAACCTTTTTATTTCTATTGATTTATGTTTTTATTCAGTATATTATAGGAAAAAAATTTACTGTTTGATTTGTGTTGCTCGAGGTAAATCGCTATTTATACATAAAAAAATGTATCAATGGTTCGTGGTAGAGAGGAAGAAAGCATATATTCCAAAAATTCATAACTACGCTGTATTCTTAATCGGACCGGTTTCTGGCATTTCAGCCCTCATCAGCGATTTATTGAACATTGTGATAATTGTTATGTTATAATTGAATAGATTGTTTCTATATGAATTTTTTCTACTTAGGGCGGCAGTGAGGTTTGAACCCTGAACCTTCACATACACTCGTACTTGCATTTTTTGGTCAGCGCTTTAACACACTCACCTAAAATCTATAATTTTTTATATCTGCCATATTTTCAAAATGATCCTTCGACTACTAGTAGTAAGCAAGTAAAAAAGACATTGTCCCAGAAATTGTATGGCGTGCATCCCTGGTAAATTCAGGCACAGATACAGGATTCACAAAATAAACTATTCTTTTAGATTAGCAGTTTCGGACAGAACAATAATATTGTTACAATATTGTCTTGTGATCACCACAGGTAGGCATACATCTTATTTGAACATCTAATTTGAGCATAACCCTTTCATAAGCCCTCAATACAAATGGTACATATCAGGTAATAGATCAGACTATATACTGAAAAAATCATCATCCTTGGATAAGTCTATGACTGAATGATGGCGCGGAAAATTATTTTTGACACTCTAAAAAGATGACGTTGAACAGTGCAAAATTGTTTGGAAGCTGCTTTAGAAGAACTTGATAGCTTATGGGATAATCAGCAAATATGCAAATATTAGGGCGAAATGGACGAAAGTATGCCGAGGCGTTCAGAGATTCAACTCCAAACACGAGGACTGACTTAACGAGAACGCCTTCCTCCGCAAAAGGAGGAAACTTTGATGCCACATATTAAATTTATTTGGGAATTTTAAAAAACGTTTCATAACTTTTAAAAATTCCATGAAAGTCTAAAAAACTAATGATGCAGCTTCAAAGGTGGTAAAAAGTGATTTTACTCCTGGTGTTTCACAGTTATGGCCAAAAAAAGACTCATACCCGAAAAAAAATCAAGCAAAATAAATATATTTACTTGATAAAAAAAAAAAATATTTATTTGATTCTTGGCTATGGAGCTCTACGCCCTGTCATAATTTTGAAAAGTCTGTTTCGGAAGTAGTAACAATGTAACTGCTTGTCAAGCCATGCCACTCTCTGTGACAACATACTGCTTGCAACTGCAATTCTGTTTTTTTCTTCTTGGTGACTTGGTGACTTGGTGACTTTCCATTTTTCTGGATCGTTTTGTAGGAAATCAATAAAGATAATGCATGATTCGAAAACAATGTGGCAACGGATCAGTTGTTACAAAGGTTTGAAGGCCAGGAGTAAACGCCAGGAGTAAAATCAATAATTTCTTTCAAACTATGTAATTAGAATTTTACCATCTTTAAAACTGCCGCATTAGTTTTTTACAATTTCACCAAAACTTTTTTAAAAAACCAACGTAAAATTCCCAAATAAATTTACTGTGTAGCAGTTAAGTGAGCAAAAAAAAAACCCAGATTTAAGCTCAAACATTTTGCTTTTGAAATGATGGCTCAACAACTTAGAAAATGCTTTTTGTAGACCAACATTTACTTGAAATTCGAAAAACCCCCGAAAAACCCAATTATTCGAGAAAATCCTATTTGTGCCACCTTGTATCAAAACGTTAGAGGTATGAATTCAAAACTTTCGTCAATTTATTGTAATAGCTTTGGCTTCAATAATCATATTATTATATTTACGGAGACCTGGCTCAGTAAAAAAGTTAATAACTCTGAGATTCTTTGCCCTAAATATCAGATTAGAAAATATAGAGAAAGTTGTGAAAGAATTGAATCTTATAATAATAATAATCAGTGTAATAATGTAATAAAAAAGTCTGGTGGCGGCGTATTGGTTGCTATACTAAAAGAATTTTCGTCTGAAGAAATTATCTTAAACGATTTTTTACATATTGAGATTATATGTGTTTTAGCTAAAATTAATAACAGGTCCATATACATTATTTGCTCATACATTCCGCCTAACTCTCCGCCTTCTGTTTATGAGGATCATCATCCAAAATTATATAAAACCATCTGATTTATTAATGTTAATTGGAGATTTTAACATGCCGTCTACATCCTGGAAAGCTGATCCTGATACCAATTATTTAGTTCCATCTCATTATTCCGATTCTTCAGCTGCATTTATTCATGGTTTATTGGAAAATTGTCTTTTCCAAGTCAACTCCGTCACAAATGCATTTGGTGGACTGTTGGACCTTATTTTCGTTAATGAACCTAATGATAACTTGGACTTGTGCTTGTAAACATTTTTTCATCACCTCTTTGAATGTTTCTCGGCATCTGTACCTAAAATGTTACCTCTTGGAATACAAAACATCTATCTCAACTTAAAAATAAAAAAAAAACAAAATATACAAAAATTATAGAAAATATGGAACATTGATAGATTATATGAAATACTCGTTATCAAGATCGGAATTTATTATTGCTAATCAATTGGCCTATAATAACTATTTAATTAAAGTAAGGAATAATCTAAAAAATAATCCAAAATCATTTTATAAATTTATTAATTTTAAAAGACGTACTGCGGACTTTCCTTCGGTTATGAAGTACGGTGATTTAGAATCTTCAGATGATAACTCCATAAGTAATATGTTTGCAGACTTTTTTGCATCAACTTATTCTTCGACAATATTTAAAAACAGTAATCTGTACCCATACATTATATCGGAATCTTCAATTATTAATATACCATCCATCAATCAACATACAGTTCTGAATACCCTGACAAAATTGAAATTGTCGTATGCTGATGGTCCTGACGGTGTTCCTAGTTGCATTTTAAAGCTCTGCGCACATTTATTGTATATTCCTTTGACTTATATGTTTAACATATCCCTTAAATTGGGTTACTTTCCTCCCATTTGGAAAGAATAATTTATTATTCCCTTCTTTAAGTCTGGATCTAAAGCTGGTATTTCGAATTATAGAGGTATTGCTAAATTAAGTGCTATTCCAAAACTATTTGAAAAACTTATATATGACACGTTGTCACATCATGTGTCCTTAATCATATCTCCAACGCAACATGGATTCTGCAAATCACGCTCTACAATAACAAATCTTTTGGAGCTTACAAATTTGGTAATGATGGTTTTATTAATATGAAACAAACAGATGTTATTTATAATGATTTTAGCAAGGCATTCGATAAAGTAAATCATGATCTATTGTTGTTTAAGCTTGACCGTATGGGCTTTGGTATATTGCTGATAAAATGGATTGGATCATATTTAAAAGACAGAACACAATGTATTAAGTTTCGTAACTCGTATTCCAACAACATAAAAGTATTATCTGGTGTACCTCAAGGTAGTCACTTGGGACCTCTTTTATTTACGCTATTTATAACTGATCTTCCTTCTGTAATTAAACACTCAACTACATTAATATATGCAGATGATGTAAAGTTAATTTTTACCCTCAACAATCTTGATCAACAATCACTTTTACAGAATGATATTGATCGTTTAACTACTTGGTGTAATATTAATGTAATGGACCTAAATGTCAAAAAATTCAAATATATGATTTTTACAAGATCAATTCCAATTAATGGTCGGTATATCATGAATAATGCTGTGCTTGATTTAGTGGATTCATTCAATGACCTTGGCGTACTTCTGGATAAAAAAATTAGACTTTAGAAGTCATATTTCGCTAACAATAAATAAAGCTACTGGCGTACTTGGGCTAAAGAGTTTTCGGATCCATATACGACAAAATAATTATTTAATACCTTGGTTAGACCAATACTCGAATGTGGGTCTGTAGTCTGGGATCCGCAATATCATATACATTCAAACAAAATTGAATCAGTTCAAAAACAATTTTTTTTATTTTGTCTTCGTGGTTTGGGCTGGGATCCTAATATGAGGTTGCCATCTTATGAAAATCGTCTGGCTCTAATTAAGCTTCCTACATTGAAAAGTCGCAGACATATGCTAAATGTTACTTTCCTGTTAAAACTGTTAAATGGTAGTCTTAAATCTGAATTTCTTATCAACAAAATAAATATAAATATTCCTTTTCGATCATCAGGAAATTATAACTTTCTAACTATCAAATATTATTGTACAAACTATGTTAATTCTAATCCACTTCGTAGAATTTGTGATGAGTTTAATATGCTGTATCAGTTTATTGATTTTAATAAAAGTTTGGATATTGTGAGAAGAGATATTATATTACACTTAAATGCATTAAATTAACTAAATTAAATAAATGTTATATCAATTTTGTTAAATGTTTAATTATATATATAAACCTCTTCCAAAAGATCTGAAAAAATTATCGAAAATACATTACGCCATAAACTTTTAAACAAAGCTTAAGCTGTTATGGAATTCGAACAAGAAACATTTTTTGGACAGTTTACTGAACACCTCCAACACAACGTAAAAAAAATATTATATAGTTATAAACTAAATTTTTGCACTAGAATATTTATTTACATAAAATTGATGTACTTGATGAGTATGCTAAAGCAAAAGAGGACGCTGCGGAAAAATTCGGCTAAAACTTTTAATATCTGCACTATATATATATAGCTATATAGCGCATCAAAGTACTTCTAAATACTTACTATGGACGAAATGTGAAAAGAAAAAGCCAAAAGATTAACTACCCCTTTTTCCGTAAATGTGAGGTTGTTTTATTAGTTTTGTCTTTTTTATATCAAGAGAACCATCAAGGAGTCCTTCCTTTTCAGAAACATTTTTAAACAACTGCACTTGTGTACTTGTTAATATTTTGTCAATTTTTTCGACTACATACTTGTCTACAAGTGGCAAGCTAACTTCGCTTTAATGCTGATGTGCCCTATTTCAATGCGCTATTTCTACATACATAAGTATTTACAAGAAATGCATGATTCCCGGCATTTTAACAACTATATACATACATACATATGTACTATATATGTAGATGTTACACACATGACAGTGTATTTTGAAAAGAATTCAAAATTTCTAATTTATGTTAATGATACTTGAAGTTTTGAAATAACAAACAATCAAAAGTACTTGCTTTCACATGCATTCATATCTGAAACATTTTCTAAATGTACATTTTCAAGTTTGCAACTTGACTTATATTCGTCTGTCAGGTACTTACTACATTTTCTCTGTCTCTCATCAATTTTTTGTTTTGTATTAAACATTTTATTGCTTAAAAATAATCTAGTATATATTTTGTTTTTTTTTTTTTTTGCAATGATAAAAGTTAGAAAACAAGATGTATGAGGAAATTGTAATTGCAATTTCACATTCATACTCGTATATCACTCATACGTCAGGTTGGAACAGTAATGGGAAAATAAATGGTTAAATATAAGAATTTAAACTTGTTTTGCAACTAACTTTCGATTAATTTATGTCGTGGAGAAGGGGTGAAGATATATGAAATCATATCAGAGTTACGAGTATCCCATTAAAAGTTTATATGTAAATACTTATACAAGGGTTTTTGTTTATATTTATATTTGAAATTAATTTTTGTTCAACTGCAGTTATTTCATAACAAAATTAAAAATAAAAAAATTCTTCAATAACTTTGAAATTTGTATTTAAAATTAAAACCTCCCCGACAATTAATAATTTTGTTTGCAAAATGAAGGGTGTAAATGACAATTTTTACATATTTAAATGTACGTAACGGGGGTCACAGTAAACAAATTGGAAAAATCCTTGTTACTTTTCTGTAATCTGCGTGTGATGTTTCGTAAATTTTAGACTATGCATGTCTAAAATGCATGAAGACAACTCCAAAATAATATAAAAGTAAAAAAACAGGTAAGAGTGTTAAATTCGGCTAAGGAGAATCTTTTATACCAATGGTCCTCAAGTGGAGGGTGCGACCCCCTGGGGGGTCGACCCGATTTCTTAAGGGGGCCGGGGTCGTGATGAGCTTGTTAAACAAAATATTTAGCACTTTTAAGTTTTCTAATTTGAGTTTAAAATTATTTTTGTATAATTAGTTACTTATTGTTCGGTTTAAGATCATGTATATATTTTTCTAATGAAAGAAAGATAATAATTTTTGTAATGTAAGAGAAATATTGGAAAAGAAATTGAAGACAGCGCTAGATGGGGTAGCTACTTTCGAACAAAGCGACTTGTTCATCTTCAGCATCCTTCTGCCTATTACTTCAACTCATGCTTAATCAACTATTTAACTCAACATTTGAAAGAAAAGAACATGAGAAATGTTTTTTCTTTTTTTTTTTATGTACGAGAGTTTGTTCGAACAAGCTGAGCTTTTCTAATGTTTAGCTTTCTCTACGTTAACATAGCCAAATCAATTTACAAGTCTTGTAATGTGAACATCTTTTTGGTTTTGCCATTGTCCTCTAGATGGAACTGTAATGGCATGTGAAATCTTAACAGATTACACAAATGCATGTAATATTTTTGTATGTAAAAAATATTTTATAAATGTAAGTTTTTTAATAAAAGAATATCCATAATAACATTTTTAATACTCATGTATGGTCACCCATACTCAACACATTTAATATTGACAAATAAACAGATGCTAAACGTATTAATTGTGCAACATCATTTATAAAAAAAAAATGGAAATAAACTGCCTCAATGCATAATTTGCCTATCTTTCAAATGAATCAATGAAACCGTCAAAATTGGAAAGACTTTTTATTACCAATCATCCAACACTTCGATATAAAAGTTCTGATTATTTTTCAACACAGAAAAAATCATTCAATACAATGAAATTGGTTACTTCAGGTAGCTTTAATTCAGAAATTGATAGTGCAATGGAAGCTTCTTAAAAAATGTCATACGATTGCTGAGAATTTGGCTAAGCCATGTATTAAATCAGCTGAACCTTATTCTTGATAAAACTAGCAAGCACATATTAAAATCCAATTAATAAAAAACCAATTCAAAAAACCTTTATAAATTTCGTTTACCAACATGTATTTAAGGCGGGGGGGGGGGGAGGGGGGTAAGGTTTTAAAACCTTTTCTGCACTTCTTTCTCTGAATGTACAACATGTCGAGGGTGTTGCGTCAAGTATATAGAAGCAAAACTAAAGAAAATACAGCATTTCCAGCGACAGATCAGTTTTTAAAAAACTTTAAATCGATTTTCTCGCAAACAACATTTTTGAAGTCCGTGAACATTGTAGCTCAAAATCTGCTCGACCACTCCTTTTCAAATTTTACACACTATTTCTACATATAAATCACCAGGAAACCACGTAGAGCTTCTTTCATTTTCGATTTTCTTCCCCTTTTTTAACAAAAAATTCACCAAAATTTTATAGCAAAAATCGTGTTTTTCATTTCAAACTGCTGCCAAAAATAAAAAAAAACAAGTAAGAAATTATAGTCGGTCTAGACAGACTACACGATACCCTATACCATGGCTTAGAGACCATATTTCTTGGGTACAGCTAAGTAGATAAAGAAAATAAGCATACACCAAATTTGAGTGGCATTGTTATTAATTTTTTGATCAGAAAAAGTTCATATCGGATGATATATTTATATGGGGACAATGAGGACCAATCTGGAGCATATTTGGTAAAATCTGAGAAAAATCTGTGCAATATTTTTGTTTTTTGACTTAAGTGAAAATCTGGAAGCAGCTTTATATGGGGGCTATGACACAGAATTGCCATATGGGGTTTATTTTTGGATAACTGATAAATTAGTGTATCAAACACACACAAACCCAATTTAACCGAGATCTATATGATAATTTGGATCGTATGGCACTTTAAGTCGATTTCATGGGGGTCATTTGTATGGGGACAAGGTTTGAACGTAGACCGAATTTCACCAATTTCAACAGCGTTCAGCCTGTGGCCGATATAAGCTTACGTACCAAGTTTCATTAAAATATATTCATAGTTGTGACCCATAGTTTGATTACAAACTTTACATGGACACACAGACGGACAGACGGACGGATGGACAGACAGACAGACAGACTGACAGACGGTATAATAAAAGATGGGTTTACGTCAAATATTTTTGGTAGTTACAAACAGCAGCACAAAGTCATTATACCCAAACCACACAATGGTATACAGTATAATTAAATTAATAAAAAAACTCTTCCTGGTTACCTCGGGAAACATATCAGCTTTTAAACGTATTTGGATTTTTTATTTCTCATGATCCGGTTACGAGTTATGATGTTCACCGCAAAACAACAATGTCTCCGGAGATTCGCTGCCACGGACTTATTTAATAAAATTTTTAATTGAAATTTTTTTCAAAGATTCTCCAATGCTATGCTATAACGTGTATATGAAATAAAAAATCCAGCATTATTCATATCTTCAGAAAAAAAACAAGTAAGAAAATTATAGTCGGTCTAGACCGACTATACGATACCCTATACCATGCGTTTAGAAACCCTATCTCTTAGGCCCAACTAACTGGACATAGAAAATAAGCAAAAACCAAATTTGAGTGGGATTTTTATTAATTTTTTTGGCTGCAGATATGAAAAAGTTCATATCGGATGCTATATCTATAAAGGGACTAGGTCCAAAAATGGACCGATCCTGATCATGTTTGGTAAAGTCTCTTGTATTTTGCAAAAATATGTACAAACAAAATTTGAGAAGAATGAGTGCAATATTTTTGTTTTTTAATAGATTTAAGTGAAGATCGGGAAGCAGCTCTATATGGGGTCAAAGGGATCATTTTTGGACTACTCATTAGTGGATGTAATGAACGCATACAAACCCAATTTGAGTAAGATCTATATGACAATTTGGATCTTATGGCAATTTATGTCGATTTCATATGGGTAATTTGTATGGGGGCTAGGTCTGAACATGGACCGATTCGCACCAATTTCAATAGCGTTCATCCCATGGCAGATAAAAGCTTATATACCAAATTTCATCAAAAAATATTCATATTTGCGACCTGCAGTTTGATTACAAGCTTTACATGGACACACAGACGGACGGACGGACGGACGGACGGACGGACGGACGGACGGACGGACATTGTTAAATCAACTCAGAAAGTGATTCTGATTCGATCGGTATAATTAAAGATGGGTCTAGGTCAAATATTTTTGGTTGTTACAAACAGCAGCACAAAGTCATTATACCCAAACCACATAGTGGTATAGGGTATAAAAATATGAAAATACGCCTTTTTCACTTTCAAAACCTTACCCCCCCCCCCCGCCCCCCACCCTAAATAATTCATTGTCAAAAATCAACAATTTTTGTCGTCGCCACGAGTAAACTCTCCATTTATTTGACTTCAATGTGATGAAACTACCGATGTGTCACATGCCAGCCAACTTTTATTTTATTGCAGATATATTGCACTCGCTTACAAAAACTTCAAAAGGAGAAGACGTACTCGAGACAATATTCCCTGGAAGAAAATAGTAGGTATTTGCCCCGATGAAGCACCATCAATGTTGGGTTCACGTTCTGGCTTTTTGAAATTAGAAAAAGATAAGATGTTACTGGATCTCATTACATAATACAACGTTTTTACAGTTGTCTAATGAATTGAAATTTGCTCTACAAACCACAATTGATGTTGTCAATTTTGTAAAGACCATTCGTTATCAATATTTTTCGATCGAAATGATTTTAATAAACACACACACAGCATTGTATAACACTGTGGAACAAATTCAGGTTAGCAAAAGTTAGGTCGATTCTGAGAGTGAGGGGTGAAAATAGAGGCTAAATTTTAAGACCCGTATCGCGGCGTTTGTTTATGTTAGTTCGAATTTTTTTGTTGGCTATAACTCGTCGACTAATTGATATTTTTTTAATCTGTAAAAGCCAAATTATTGCTAGAGACCTGTGCAGCAATTAAAATTTTTTAAAAAATTGATTTAGAAAATTTTTGTGGTGCTTATGAAGCAAAATGTAGGAAATTATGCTTTTTATCCCAAAATTAACGGAGACAAAAACAATGAAACATATGACCAACGATGAAAACACAAGAATAGCACACAAGTCAAACCAAACCCTTAGGCAACTGTTTACGCAGAACACAACAAAACAAGATATACTTAAAATTGACAACGTTGTTTACGAAATAAAATGTGATGGCAATGAAAGGGAGCAATGTAACAAAGTTTATGTTGGTACAACAAAACGAAGGTTAGAGACGAGAGTATTGGAGCACAAAGCCGATATTAAGAAGGAAAAAGAAACAACTGCATTAGCACAACATGTAAAAGAATGCAACCATAATATGAATTTTGATAACATTAAGATATTAGATAAGGAAAAAAGAGTAAACAAACGCTATACATTAGAAAGCCTACGAATACAAGAGAGAATTCATCATGCAATGAACACGAGAGAAGATAAGGATAACACAAAGCTCCAATACTCCGTTGCAATATTTTAGAAATTAGTTAAAGTTCTGTGATACTATATTAAGTTAGACCTGTGATTTTGCGTGTACTGTGTTGTCAATATTTATTAAATTTATTTATATTTTTTAAAATTCTGTGTAGTAATGTCCAGTTTTTTATTTACAAATAAATTTTACAAATTATATTCCCTGACGATGTAACAAAGAATCGTAAGTTAAACTGTGATGTAGTATTTAAGATATTTAATTAGAAATTATTAATAATGTTAATTTGTATATGTCGCCAGATTTTATAATAAATTTACGCTCCTGAGGAAGTTTGAATAAAGCAAACGAAACGTCGAGCAGAAACATGATATCTAATTGATTTTTATTTACACATAAAAACAGATTATTGACCAAAATAGCCCGTAAGGTAACCCCTCTTTTTTAAATCTAATTTAAATATTAACAATTGGTCACAACAACAAAAACACGCTTTTTGAAAATATTTTCCACAAAACTAAGTCTATTTTGCCTTTTGTTTGATCTATAATATGCTTCTCAGTTTCTTCAATAAATTTCATTTGGAAAAAAACAATCATAATATGAAACTTGCGTTTTCCAGCTTAATATTAATTTACTTCTCATTTTTGATGTACCAATTTTGTTCAGTGTTGGTTTTGAAGAAACATTGTTAGGGATTCCCCCCCACATACTATAGAAATCTATTCTAAAAACAAGCAAAAAAAAAAAGAATAACTTCTGTTATTTCCCACAAAAATTGCCTTTTTTCCCTTTTTACAACTCTTTATTTGTCAACACTATCTATTTAATATGTTCAGTGCTTTAATAGCTGCTGAATACAGTAGTGACATTAATACTTTATAAGGCATGTGCTAAGTTCAGCTTATATGCGTTTTAAAAGATCATTTTTTTCTGCCTCTCAACATTCAGAACTCGTGGTGATAAGATCGTAATTAAACCATTGAAATAAGTCGTATAAATTTTAAAAATTTATTACATTAAATAATATTTGCATACCTTATATGGTCAAAACAAGTAATACTCGTAAAAGTTGTTAAGAAAAAAAAAAAAAGATAGCAATTTTTGTGTTTTCTTAAGTCTCTCTTTGGAGTTTCTTATTAATGATTTCAAATTAATTAATGATCATTAATTATATATATTCTTCTTTTCAATGAATTTTTTTTTTTGTAAATAAAATTAACTAAATTATGTTCTAAAATATCTCTTTTATTGAGGAATGCGATTGTCATGCATAATGATTAACTATTGATGCTCTTTTAAACCAAAAGGGCTAATCGATATAAAATAAAGAGTGTTTAAGATTACCAAAGGCGTAGTTTAGTATAACAATAGGGAGGGAAAACTGCACTCTACATTGACAAAACAGCTAGTCAAACAAAATCATCAGTTTAGTTAAATAGATTAAATTTTAGTTTTGCATTTCTGCTCTTTAATATATGGTGATTACTAAATGGCATGAAATACATTTTTGCTATGCTTACGCGTTATCATGAAATAGGGAAAAGAACCACACCGCACCCGACAGAGCTAGTCGATGAACACCGAGCATGCCGCCTACACCCTACTTTCTGAGAAAAAAGTATTATTCGAAAATAATTTTATCAGACGCGCGTAACAACATTGAAAAAGAAATTATAAAAATATGGAAAAAATATATTTTTGAAATGATAGTTCTGAAAAGTTTTAGGTAAAAAAATTAAATAAATTAAATTAATGATTTGGCTAGTTGCCGTTTAGCAGGCGGCTGTGGATCAACATCACTGCTCTCTCTAATATCTTGGTCATCGTCATCATCATCAGAAAGGTCGATAATTTCGTCCAACAGATATTCTGGAAATAAAAAAAAATCGCTACCTGTCCGGTGGTTGAAAACAAAAAAGTTGTTTTACTAATTCCTAATTCTTGGAACTTCCCTTTTTAATTACTTCTACCTAAATCGCTATTTATTTAATGATTTTGGGATTTTTAACGCAAATTACCGACTAAGACCACTTTCTTTTGAAATGAAATTTATTGAAGAAACTGAGAAGCATATTATAGATGCACAGGTCTCTAGCAATAATTTGGCTTTTACAGATTGAAAAAATATCAATTAGTCGACGAGTTAAAGCCAACAAACCATATAAACAATATGCTGAAAATCGGCATTTGACTGCAAAGTTCGAAGGTCGATTAAAAAAAAATTCGAACATAAACAAACGCCGCGACACGGGTCTTCTAATTGAGCCTCTATTTTCACCCCTCACTCTCAGAATCGACCTAACTTTTGCTAACCTATATTTGTTCCACAGTGTAATTCTATGTAAAAAAAAAATTTTGAAATCTAAAAATCTGTAAATCTGGTGGACAGCTAAAAAGAAAACTTTTGAAATGAGTGATTTTTAGTTAAAATAGGATTAAAACTGACAAACTTGCATCGGTCATAAGAAATCGCCTTCCTATTAATATTATAGATTCCAAAGTTAGCTCTAGTTAGGGATATTGTAATCAATTTTCGAATATAAACAATTTTTTTAATTAATGTATATATTTTATATAAACTTTTCTATGCAAATTCAACCTAAAATGCAAAATATATAAACTGAGGACCTAAGGCTGATGGCAGATTTATTATTAATAAAACTAAAATATTCCATCGGTTACAATCGACTACAATAAATTTAAGTTTTAATTGTTAGGATATTTTCTTTCTGTTTTCATAAATAGAAATAAATTTTGATGATCAATTAGAAAGTATTTAAACTCATTTTTAAGTGCTTTTAAATTACTCAAAAAATTTAAAGAAACGTGATGATATGATGTGAAAGCGTATATGAATTTAAAAGTTTACAAATGATTTCGGGTGGTGGGTCAACAAAAAAAATTGATGAGTAAAATGAAAGGACCGCAAGAGTTATAGATTTTATCATAAAAGTCAAATATTGTTACTTTTTTAGTTTTCTTCGAGCAGAAATAAAAGTCATTTTTGCAAATATTAAAATTAAACACATACTGTAAATTTTTTTTTTTTTGGCACTTAAGCTATGTTTCCACAAGCAAGATTCCAGCAGAAAGGTCTCGTTATAAGAATTTTGTATCATAATAGTGTTAAAAAGAAAAATGGTTCACATGGCGTTAACGCTTGTGATCTGAAACTGTAGTTTATTTTTATTTGCTTCAAATTATCGTTAAATTCCATTCAATTTAAACAAATGTGTAATTATACATACACATGTATGTAAATATTTACAATCAGCATTCTCATGCAAAATACGCATTCCTTCAACAATTGCAATTATGTTCAAACAATCAAGTCTGAAGTATTTTCTCATATGTTAAATTTATGGTAAAGTAGACAGAAAAGAATTCGAAATTTTTAAATCTTATATTACAATATGAACTTTTTTTTTCTTCATATTAAAGAAATATATTTTTATTGTTAAATTTCGTTTTACGTTTCGTAAGGTTCTCAAACAATTTATCATGCTACTTATTGTTTGTCGTTTATCGTCACAAAAGTATTGTGATCATTTTGTAAAGAAAACATATATTATATTTCAATAATTTAAAAAAAAAAAGTTATTTGCATTAATTTCCTGTGGCATGAACGATATCCGTTAACATTAACGCCAGTTACACATATATTTAAAAATATACAATTGCTTTTACAGCAACAGCCCTCATATGAAAGCAATAAATAAAGAAAAATCGCATACATTAATATCTACAGTTGAAACATAAATACTTAAAATTCTTTACAATCATACACATAGATATTTCCTCTGTCAGCCGTTAAACTGTTAAATATTTTCCTTGTTGTATATTGCTGATACATACATTTTTTTTTTTTTTTTGAAAGAAAAAAACTCAATTTGGCATTAAAAGTAAACATTTACGATTGTGGCAAACTTTAAAATTAAATTTCTGAGAAAACCTAAAAATCTGGATATTAAGATATTTTGGGAATAAAATTTTGGAAAGCGATCTGTGAATCCTAAAATAAATATTCTTAATGAAGATACAAAATAAACTTCATCGTAATTATAAACTGTTTAGAAAAGGATTATAATTTTTATACCCTATACCACTATGAGGTTAGGGTATAATGACTTTGTGCTAATGTTTGTAACAACGAAAAATTTTCTACCAAGATTCATCTTTTATTGTACCGAAGAATCAGTTTCTGATTCGAACTAGTGATGTCTGTCTGTCCATCCGTCCGTCTATCCATATGTGTGTCCATTAGGCTTATGCAGAAAATAAAAAATTTGCAAAACGCGAAGGGCTCACTGGGTTTTCATATGCATTTTCTGCAGCAAAAATGTGCATTTTTTAATTCCAAAAAAATTTGATATTTTCGTAATGACAAAAAAATTTTTGTTAATAAACCATCTACTAGTCAGATACAGGGTATACCTACAAGGTATATTTTCAGCTGTTTTTGACAGTAACTTTTAAATGGCTGCTTTGCTCACATTTGTCAAATTATCACTCAGTTTCTTTTGCTCACAGAATTACTTGTTGTTTCCTATTTCTTGAAATCGGCATTGACTTTTTCATCATTTCTAAAGGGTTTTTATTGTGAAATTCGGTTGTAAACTGTGTGCGTTGTAAATTTCATTGATTTTAAATCTTTAAATTTGAGAATAAGTATGTCTACAAAAAGTTATAAAGCAGTTGTCACCAACAGCGAAAATTGGCAAAGAAATTTGATGGGTGATACGCAAAATTATCAATTTTGTAAGCCATTATTTTACTTACACCAAAAACCTAGTGAAGATTATATTATTGGACGATATTTGACAGTGACTAAAGAAAACAAACAACAAAAAAGTAAAAATATTCTGATAATATATAAAGAGTTAACTAGTTTATGGCTAAAAGTTAATGAGCCAACAATGAAGAAAAATAAAATCAGAAAAATTTAATTACTTCTTAAAAAGTATCAAAATAAAATTTAAAAATCCAAAAAATAGGATTGTTTAAAAACATTTTTGATATAACTTCCAAATCTAAATAAATAAAGAGATACCAACAAGTGGTCAAGTATCAAACGAATTAGATGAAGGTAGCAGTTTTAGTGAAACCGATATTATCGATGAGAACTATTTACCGACTACATATATGCAAAAGTCGCTGAACAAAAAAGAGAAACCACCAATAGCTACAGCTTTATTAGGAAATAACGCAAAGATGTCATCTTCAAAAGCATCTAATGTATGTAAAGAACTATCAAGTTGTGGTTTAAATATACCTACTCCAGTACAATCGACTGTCTGGAGGCAATGCTTAAAAGTTTCAGAAGCAAGGAGGCTGAATACATTAATAGTCTTAAAAATAACCTATGGGCCTTACACTTTGACGGAAAGAAAATAAAAGGCAAGGAAATTCAAGTAATTTTACTTAAAAACGCAGATAAAGAAAAAAAAATTAGGAGCTTTGGTCTTAAATGACGGAAAAAGTGCCACCATTTTTAATGGTATTTTCGAAGTTATCGAAAAATTCAATTTACTAGACTCCATTAAAGTAATTATATGTGATACTACTGCCGTCAACACTGGAAAAAGAAATGGAATTGTATCGAAACTACAAAATTACTATATATCAAAAGGCAAAATTCGTTCTGGATTTAGTCCTAAGACACGCTATGGATCAAAAATTTGGTAATTTGTGATTTCTGTATATATATAACTATAAATGAAAATATATAAAAAAAAATTGCTTTTTAGGGGGAGATACTAACTACATCACCAAATATGGAGTATGAATTTATAAAGATATTGCTGTCGTCATATGATAATTTGAAAATGAGCTATAAACAAAATTCGGAAAAAAAATAACAGTGGAAAATATAATCTGGCGAGATGATTTGAAATTTCTTGCAGAGCTATGCATGGCCTTTAAATATTTTCTAAAAGAAAAACAATTTCCATTTATTAGTTTTAAAAAAATTCCGCCTTTGAGTAATGCTAGATAGAATTCGAGAGCGATAATGGCATTCTTAGTATATATATTGATCTACGATTATAGATCACAACTACATGACATATGTGTATTCATATCTGGACCGTGGTCGCATGTTTGGTTTTCGAATCATAACTTTATTTCAAACCATTTTTGTATTATAAACGAAGCGCTAGAAAATTTCTCTAAAGCTAAAACTTGTTTTAATAAACATTGGATCAAAGAACCATCTGCAATACCATGCCAAAAGTCAAATATTTGTGCAGAAAGGGGAGTAAAAATTATTCAAAACATATATCCATTTTGTAAATCAGTTCGTGCCCTAAATTTAAAATTTCAAACTTATAATTAAGTTATATTTATATGTTTTTTTATACATGAAAATATACGATTTTTGTATATCACTACAGTAAAAACATAATATTTTATATATTAAATATGATTTTTTACTATAAAATTTAATGTCTGTATTATTTCTTTCAATCTATATATAATTAAAAATATCAATTGCCATCAAAGAAATATATTTCGGAAATTATTTATAAAGCAGTGATGTTATTAGTAGTGTGATTACCTTTGAATACTGCAAATCACTACCTACAATTTTATATGCAGAGATATCTCAAACCACCTTATGCAAAAATTACTCAATATATTGAAAAATAAATGATAGATTTGTCATCAGCGGACCAAACTGTATGAATGTGCATAAATGATATTGTGCTGAAAAAATAAGTAACTTTTTGCAAAATCTGAATTAGCGAATATTTTGGAATACGTGCGATATTCGTAATTAGAACTCCAAATTTATAAAACTTCATAAAGCGGTTAATGTAATGGCAAATTTTTATTTTATTTTTTTTTTTGCAAATATTCAAATGGTCAAAAACCACTTAATGGATTTTAAAATAAACAGCAGATTCGTGAACAGCGGATCAAAATCTATAAAATTCGGGTACTACACACAGAAAACAGATTCTTTGTTGCAACCGAATTTGTTGCCAACCGAATTGCGATAACGCTAATAACCGAATTTCGGGTTCACTATGATTACAATTCTATTGCCTTAACAGTAAATATTTTTTCATAATAGAAAATTTGCAGATGATATGAAATTTCTGTTGATACAATCGAAAATACAGTTGTTCCACTTTAGAACAATTCGGTTGGCGAATACTTTTTCTGTGTGTAGTAGATGGTTTATTAACAAAAAAAAGTTTTGTCATTACGAAAATATGAGATTTTTTTGGAATTAAAAAATGCACATTTTTGTTGCAGAAAATTTATTTGGTGCGGAACTTTTTTTTAAGATATCAAAAAAGTAAAAACGCAGTTTGTCTTAGAATTTTAGCCCGCATATGAAAACCCAGTGAGCCTTTGTGTTTAAAAAATACGCATAAGCCTAGTGTCCATGTAAGCCTTGTAATCAAAATAAAGGTCACAAATACACAATGGATTTGTTGTGGCAACTAAATTTGTTGCCAACCGAATTTTGATAGTCCCATGTACTACCACATTATTCTGTAGTGATTACTGAATAATATTATTGAAAAAACCGTACGTAGTTTAGGGCAACTGATGTTTTAAGTAAATTCGATGGCATGAACTGTTAAATTTAGTTCATACAATGGAATTTAGATTTTCTTTATTGGTGGTTACAGCCATTTATTGGAGTAGCCCAATGCATACCTACAGTAATTATAACTACACTTTAAAATAATTTTATAAATAATTTATTTATTTTATAGTTATAAATTAAGGATTAATACGTGTGTATGTGAAAAATTATGTTATAGAGAATATGAAAAACCTTAGAAAATGGTATTAGTACGAAAATGCAGAATGGTTTTTTATAGATGTTGAAGTATCTAATTAAACTCTCATCATCACTAAAACCAGCTTGTGGAGGTTTGGGTCCGCCAGCACGTTTGGCCATAACAATTTGATCAATCTACAAGATTGTGTTGGCAGCATTAACAGCATATTTCACAGTCCAGTATTTTGGAAGAGATCGAACGCCTTCATGGTGGAGACATCAATAATTTCGGGCTTATCAGCTTCAATATTGAAACCAATATTTTTACCAGACCCTCTTTATGAACAAAATATATCTGGTTAACCACTACAGTACCATTGACACCGGAATTTTCATCTAAAGCTTCAGGGAATGCTTCTAAAGCAGTGGTAAGTTGTCTACATGCACACTGTTCCAAACCATGTCAGGTATCGACAAAATCAGCAATTTGTATCGCCAATTCAATGTCAGTAGCACCAGCTATGGCTACATAATGGACGTCACGTGACAAACCTTTGTTTGAAGTTATTGAAAGTGTTATCGTTCAATATCGTCCAAATAATTATAAGTAGCACCGGCTATATCACAATATTTTGTCACAATAACCTAATTTTTCCTGGCTGGGTAAGGTGATGCGTGGCAAAGCAGTACCATTGACAGCTCTAGCCAAATTTAAACTATATCTCAAATTTTGCCACCGCCAAACACAAATTTAGCGCCATTTTAACTTTCCAGCAAAATCTCCTCACCAGCCGAGAAATTTATTAACTCATCTACGGGGCAGGAGGAGATAGCAATCTTAGCCTCCTCAGCAGAAGAAACGTCAAAAAAAACTTTTAAAAACAAAACTTTTAAAAACCATGACATGTACCACCTCAGAATTGGATAAACTACTGCCCAAGATTTTGCATACACGAATATTGCCAACATTGAAGGTACCCTTATCCGGCAAGATAGCAGCACAGGCTGTAGCAACTAAATACGTAAGGAAATCCTATTGGCCATATTGTTTGGACATAATGATGGCGCATAAGCATTCCTTACTTGGGCAACATCAAGATAATCTTTAATTTATAGACATAGCAATTTTGGCAGAATATCTATCTTTTTCCATAACCGTCAGCTATATCTGAGCTAAATGTTCGTCGGCTTTCTCGAGCAGAGAACCTGCAAATAGCACTACGAAATTGGCGCATCTTCAACTTCAGTATCTTGCCATGGCCATGAGCTTAGCAGCCGCATTACGGAGCATCAGTGGCTATTAATTGTTTTTCAAGATGTTTAATAATCATTTACTTGATGCCATTTGGACCGTTGGCTGAGCGCACGATTTTGGCAAACTCTTTGCAGGCAGTAATATTACGATAAACTGCCTCTTACAAACCGCTATACATTCGGCCTCCTTTCTTCATTATTTGGGCCATGCCGGGTGCCTTAGGTACAGATGGAGCCGTTTTTATGCACAGATTTTTTTTATCTATTTTTAGAAATTAATAACCGAGAAAATGAAAACTCTCAACAAAACAATTTTTTTAATTGTTCTTTTTTATATTTAATTTTTCAAAAATGACAAATAAATTAAATTATTTGATTGGGCTTATCATCTGATTATATTTTTTGGTACCTACAATAGAATTTGGTTCATGCAATTTCATTTCGGTTAAATCTACCAAACCTAATTTAATGAGTGGTTTTCTTTTGTTATAACCGAATTAAATAATTCTAATTACTAATTTGTTTCTATAATATTTACCGATAATTGGTTACAATATATGTAAATACATTTTCGGTTTAAAATATATTGTGTTAACAAAATTAGATGTTGTAATTACCAACATTTCAGAACGAGTCTTATTATAATAGGTTTAATTTAGTTCCCTCGATTGAATTAGCATAATAATTTTCATAACAACTTTGATTGGAAAATGGAACAAATTTTGTCTATTGAAGGTACATAAATTTTCTGAGAATTATTATTCTATGGTAGATAACGAAAAAAATCTATTGCATTTGAAAATATTTATGAATTGCAATAAAAATTACTATTACCTGATTAAATTTTTTTATTGCTATTGGAATTCCAACAAATCTTTTTTCTGTGTGTATGAATATATTTTAATGAAAATTGATATAAAAGCTTCTATCGGCCATGGGATGAACGGAGATGCTCAGATCTAGTCCTCATACAAATTACCCCTATTAGGTCGACTTCAATTTCCAAAAGATCCAAATTATCATAGAGATCTCAGTCAAATTTGGCTTGCGTGTATTTATTACAGCCATTAATAAGAAGTCCGAAAATAAACTATATACGACAATTCTTAGTCCGATGTGAACTTTTTCAAATCTGCAGGAAAAAAACTAATAAAAATTCCATACAGATTTGGGTTATACATATTTTTTATACCCAATTAGTTGGAAATAACACCAATTCAATTCGCATGGTATAGGGTATCGCATAGATGGTCTAGACCGACTATAATTTTCCTACTTGTTTTTTTTTTTTTTTTTTGGTTAACGTAATTTTTCAGGTAGTTTGCAATTATATTACTGTACAAATTCGATAATCTTGATAATTGATTGCAGACCCCAATCCGGAGTAGCAAATTATCCGGATTATCGAAATTTTTTTGCTTTTTAAATGAAAAAGTGATATTTTATAAATGGGACATTACTACGCATGTATGTATTTATTAAAAATTATAATAATTCATAGCAAAATCTCTATATATATAAAAATTACGTGTATGTTCGTGATCGCTAAACTCAAGAACTACTGCACCGATTTTGACCAAACTTTATGTACATGCTCTATGGGGCGTGATGGCGCAATATTTAGTTTGTTTGTGTTTTGCCCGGACCGGGCCCAGCTATCAAAAATAAATAAATCCATTATTTCTGCTTCAGTAAACGGTATTTGAACAATAATTGCTATGTCAATTTAGTGCACCTTTCATTCTTCTTCGAAATTTAAATCTGCCATGACTTTGCAACGGAACCAGACTTGCAGTGAAAATAAAATTTTAAGGCAAAACAACGTTTGCCCTGGTCAGCTAGTTAAATATAAAAAAATAAATTTTAATTTGTACAGTTCAGTTAAAATAAAAAAAAATACACATTTACATACATACTTAACAATAAATAATATTAATTTCGTTTGACAAAGTAATCTAATACGGTTATTTACCGCGAACTTGTTAAACTTCTTTCTAAGGCTAGATCATGTAATTCATGAAGAATTAAGAGTTTTTCTACTCCTACATCATTCTCTTCGGCCCACTTTATTGAGACATCCAAACTTTGTACAGCATCCTTGGCTTTTGCGACTTGTAAAAGGGGTAAATTTTCATCCTCTTCATATTCTGAGGATATCTGAATATCTGATACCGTTGAGTTATTATCGTTAATCCATTCTTCTACTTCTTCGGTATTGAAATTTATTTGAAATGAGTTTTGAAGCATGTCTGATAAAAATGTAATATTATTTTCATCGTCATCTAGCCTTTCCTGCAAAACGGACAAAAGCAAATCATCTTCAGAGTCCCATATATCCGGAAACAGTTTATTCCAACTGGATCTAAGCACTCTATCACTGGCTTTTCCCCAAGAGTTTCTCAGCATAATACTGCATTTTTGAATTGTAAAGGATTTTAAAAACTTTGTGTAATATTCTGCTTTAGAGTTCACCATTTCGCACAAGAGCGATTTTTTATAATACAGTTTGGTAAGTCTAATTGGATTTTGATCCATGGGTTGAACAAGGCTTGTCGTATTTGGAGGAAGAAAAATCGTTTTATAGTTAGCACATTCTGAAATAAATGCTTCTTTTGAATGAGATGGAGCATTGTCTATTAGTAGAATCGCTTTTTGTGACAATTTATTTTCAGCTTGCAAATGTTTTACTTTTTGAACATATGAATTATGAAACCATTACCTGAATAAATTTGTTGTCATCCAACCATTTTTGGAGGAGTAGTATTCTACTGGAGAGTTCTTTTTGAAGACCTTGGCTTTCGAGATTTACAAATAACAACGATGTCTAATTTGTGATCTCCGGATTTATTTATTTATTTATTTTATTTATTTATACATTCATTTCCGTAATATAAAGCCATTTAGGCCAAAACAAACATATTATACAGTAATAGAAACCTAAGTTAATAACTTAATACTAATCAGTACAAATCAAATCACAACACATATCTCATTAGCTCCCCAGCCATAATACATACAAGCAAATAGTTACCGCTTTTATTAGAAAGTAGTGCTAATAGGATCCAATTAGAGGTAGCACAACCAAAACTAATCACAAAAGCTGAATAAAATAATGAAAATAGAAAAAATAAAAATATAAAAATCAATCTGAACCATAACGAAGTTCCATGAGTTTCAGACGAAAAACGTTATTTGAGTGCGAAAAAATCTGCAAATCCAATGGAAGTTTATTCCAATACCTTGTGACTCTGACTACGAAAGATCTACCAATTCTAGGGGAAACAAAGTGTGGGTTTCTATTAAATGATGAAAAGAAAAAGGTTCTACACAGGGCAGAGGGTCGACCACTTTTCATAATCTTATGAAACGTAACCAAATTACGATATTTAATAAAAGATTTAAAAGAACATCCAAGAAAACGTTTAACAAAGCCTGAAATATGATATCTACGTCTAATATTAAATACAAATCGAACAATAGTATTTACTTTGCACTTCAGCCTAGTAAGGTTAATACCAATCGTACCAGAAAAAACTTCAAATCCGTAAAGGACTTGTGACATCAAAATTGCATGAGCTAATCTCTTCTTAACACACAAAGGCAGAAATATATTCCTACGATTAATTTTACGCAGAGAACCCCAAATTCTACCCGACAAAGCATTAATATGATTGCCAAAAGAGAGCTTCTTGTCAATTACTACTCCCAAGCATTTATGATGATCAACAAATTGAACTACGTCATCCCCTAAGAATATATCCAAATCCAAAAAGAAACGATTTGTAGGTCCAAACATTATCGCCTTAGTTCTAGATACATTTACCGATAAAGAATTCGCCACAGTTCATTGCATCACATGCACTAAGCATGAATTTATGTTATCCTCAAAAACTTCTACGGTTACCACTAAATAAAAGGAATACATCATCAGCAAACAAAAAAGTAGAACAGCATCTTGAATTAGTAACATCCACAAGGTCCTTAACATAAAGAATAAATAAAAGCGGACCCAATACCGATCCTTGAGGGACTGCAGAAAATAGAGGAAGTATACTAGATTCAGTCCCATTTGCCGATACAAACTGAGACCTATCAGTCAAGTAGGACATTATAAGTCTGCTGGCAGCCATAGAGAAATTAAATTCATTCTTAAGTTTAGTGATCATTGTAGAAAAATCAACAGAATTAAAGGCTTTCGATAAATCCATAGAAACCAAAACACTTAATCTTCATCATTTATGTTCTTCCTAATAGAATCAGTAAGTCTAAGAAGCATCGAAGTGGTATTCACACCTTGCCGAAAGGCATATTGCGTTTCACAAATCTTTCTAGAAGTAAAAAAAATCATCTGATCCTTTAATATATGCTCAACAACCTTAGACGGAGCAGGGAGAATAGAAATAGGCCTCAAATCATCTGGGCTATGCACAACCCTAGATTTAGGAATAGGAACCAAACGCGCTATTTTCCAATCTGCAGGGAAAGTCGACATAGTCAAGATCGAATTTACTAGGTGTAAAATTACACCAGATATAAAAGGAAAAACTACCTTCAAGAAATGAATCGGCACACCATCGATGCCAACCGATCTAGACTTCACGTTGTTCAGAGCCTCAAACAATTCTACCTCATCTATACCACTAAAAGAAAAGGATCCATCAGAATCATGAAAGTTGCTAAAGTTAAAATTACCATGATTAGAAGCACCAGCACATGCAAAATAGCTATTAATAGCATCAGAATCAAGCAACAAGTCAATATTATCATCACCAATACAACCCGAGCCTCGAATTACCCTCCAGAACCCAGCAGAATCCAGTCCACCAAAAAGCCTCGAAAAGTACTTTCTCTTTTCCCTGCGAATCACGTGTTTTGCCCTATTGTGAAGTTTGCAATATGTTCTCCAATTCAGCCATGAACGATCAGATAGAAAAGCAGAATAAGATAGAGCCCTGAGAGATCTCGCAAGGACAATACTACTAGACTTCACCCAAGCATCACCTTCATAACGTACAGCAATTCTAACAGTAGGGACATAGGAATAAAGAGTGCTTAAAAGAGAGCTCACAAGGGAACATTTGACATCAATATCTATAGAATTAAAGATTCGCGATAAATCAAACTCATTTAGAGACTGAAACACACCATCCCAATCAATGTTCTTAAAATCACGATATTCTAAAAATTCTTGAAAACAATCAATATTAAAGACAAAAGAAGCAAATATAAGCGAGTGATCAGAAATAGACGGACATTGCACCCGATCAGAAAAACTTATCGAAACATCGAAAGTAATCATATCGACCTGCTTCTTAAGTCAAGGTGAGTAGGCTTAGAATTATGAACCACAGATAGATTGCACCTCAAACATAGAGAGCGAAATATATCAGATTTCGAAGAGTTAAATGAATTGCAATTAAAATCACGCACGACAATAATAATAGAGTATTTAGAAAATAACCCACAATGTTCCCACTCAAACTTCATCAAATCACCATTTGGTAGATAAACCACCCCAAACAAAAGTTTTATTTTACTGAAACATAACTCAACAAACAGGGATTGACAACCAGAGATTAGAACTTTGGAAACAACTTTAAACTTTAGCTTTTTAGATATATAAATTCCAACTCCACCACCTCTAGAGGGATATGAGCGCTCGTTACGGCAGATTCTATATCCGGGAATTGCAACCGCTCTATCAGAAATATGATCATTTAACCATGTTTCCGTAACAGTAAACACATCAAACATACTACTGGTAAGAATGGATTTAAGTTCATCAAGTTTAAAAGAATTTGCACTAGGTGATAAACTACGACTATTTAAGTGAGCCACTTTAAAATGACCCTGATATGGAAGCAAGACATTATTCAGGTACGTACTACCACTAACAACTGGACCAAGATTATCATTAGAAGACATCAAAACAAGATTTAATTATTCAGGTACATTATTCAGGTACGTACTACCACTAACAACTGGACCAAGATTATCATTAGAAGACATCAAAACAAGATTTAATTATGGTAGGGAACAATGAGAAACATGTGAAATGAAAAGCTCCAAAAATTAAAATTAATATCAAACAATTCATAATTCATAAATTAATATAATTCATAAATCAACAGCTGATCACAAAAGTTAAAAAGATCATATAAAAAATACAAAGAAAAAACCGTATTGATGTGAAGAATATATCAAAAAAAAAAATAATGATAAGAACCAAATCCAATAGGCAGAAACACCTTCCTTCAACAAGGCAGCACACCCAATGGCATCAACAACAACTTCCTTACCATCCAGCATTATCACCTTAGCTCTAGGCTTATCAGCATCCAACACTTTGAACTTCATAATGATTTTGTATTAAAGCAGCTTACGACATGTAGCATTAATCTTAATCTTTATTGGAACCACATAGAAATGTAATCCTTTCTTTACACATTTTTCGCCCAGGAACATTTTCTTCCTTCTCATGAACTAATGTTTTATCTGGAAGCATTTTGTAAAATAGTGCTGATTCGTCCGCATTATAAATTTGTGAATCAAATAATTCTTACGATTGAATTATTTCATTTATTTGTAACTGAAATTCAGGTAAAATATCTGGGCGGCTTGATAGTTTTACGCCACAAATTGTCAGACCGCGTATTGAAAATCGTTTTTGAAATTTTTGAAACGTCACCACTAGCAAGAAATTGTTTTTGTGTACCATAATTTTGTTCAAATAAAGCCTTTGCCTTTTCACAAATAATTTCTTTACAAATAGGTAGGTATTTTTCGCGTTGTTTCTCAAACCACGAAAATAATGTTTGTTCAAACTCTATATATTCACCATCTTTTAAAGTTTTACGCTTTTGTAATAGTTTTCGATTAGATGTCTTCGCAAACCTGAATGTAAAATATTTTTATACCCTATACCACTATGTGGTTTGGGTATAATGACTTTGTGCTGCTGTTTGTAACAACCAAAAATATTTGACCTACACCCATCTTTAATTATACCGATCGAATCAGAATCACTATCTGATTCGATTTAACGATGTCCGTCCGTCCGTCTGTGTGGCCATGTAAAGCTTGTAATCAAACTGCAGGTCGCACTTATGAATATATTTTGATGAAATTTGGCATTTATTCTTTCATCGGCCATGGGATGAACGCTATTGAAATTGGTGAGAATCGGTCCATGTTCAGACCTAGCCACCATACAAATGACCCCTATGAAACCAACATATATTGCCATAAGATCTAAATTATCATACAAATCTTAGTCAAATTTGGTTTATATGTATATATTACATCCATTAATCAGTATTCCAAAAATTATCCCTATTGGACAACTCTTAGTCATAGGCCCCATATAGAGCTGCTTCCCGATTTTCACTTAAATCTATCAAAAAAGAAAAATATTGCACTGATTCTTCTCAAATTTTGTTTGTATATATTTTTGCAAAATACAAGAGACCTTACCAAACATGGTCAGGATCGGTCCATTTTTGGGCCTAGTCCCCATATAGATAAAGCATCCGATATGAAATTTTTCATATCTGCAGCCAAAAAAATTAAGAAAAATCCCACTCAAATTTGGTTTATGCTTATTTTCTATATCCAGTTAGTTGGGTCTGAGAGATAGGGTCTCTAAACGCATGGTATAGGGTATCATATAGTCGGTCTAGACCGACTATAATTTTCTTACTTGTTGTTAATATTTAATTAGAAATCATGTAAAAAAAAATAACTCACCTTTTGAAGCTATCCCTTTTTATACCCTATACCACTATGTGGTTTGGGTATAATGACTTTGTGCTGCTGTTTGTAACAACCAAAAATATTTGACCTAGACCCATCTTTAATTATACCGATCGAATCAGAATCACTTTCTGAGTTGATTTAACAATGTCCGTCCGTCCGTCCGTCCGTCCGTCCGTCTGTGTGTCCATGTAAAGCTTGTAATCAAACTGCAGGTCGCAAATATGAATATATTTTGATGAAATTTGGTATATAAGCTTTTATCGGCCATGGGATGAACGCTATTGAAATTGGTGAGAATCGGTCCATGTTCAGACCTAGCCACCATACAAATGACCCCTATGAAACCAACATATATTGCCATAAGATCTAAATTATCATACAAATCTTAGTCAAATTTGGTTTATATGTATATATTACATCCATTAATCAGTATTCCCAAAATTATCCCTATTGGACAACTCTTAGTCATAGGCCCCATATAGAGCTGCTTCCCGATCTTCACTTAAATCTATCAAAAAAGAAAAATATTGCACTGATTCTTCTCAAATTTTGTTTGTACATATTTTTGCAAAATACAAGAGACTTTACCAAACATGATCAGGATCGGTCCATTTTTGGACCTAGCCCCTTTTAGATATAGCATCCGATATGAACTTTTTTATATCTGCAGCCAAAAAAATTAATAAAAATCCCACTCAAATTTGGTTTTTGCTTATTTTCTATGTCCAGTTAGTTGGGCCTAAGAGATAGGGTTTCAAAACGCATGGTATAGGGTATCGTATAGTCGGTCTAGACCGACTATAATTTTCTTACTTGTTTTGTATCTGAAATAGTGGAAGTACCAACCCCATATTTGTCAGCCAACACCCTTCCACTCACACCTTTACTAAGTTGTTCAACCATTTTTACTTTATCTAAAATAGTCTTGTGTGCTCTCTTCACTGAAGGCATCTTGCATCAACACTAAACTAAAAACTCATGTGCAACTTTCCAAAACATACTCATATTACATTATTCTAACTGTATTTTTCAAAGCATGCTGTGATTTGAATAAAAAAATAAATAAAAACGGGTGTTATTCAATCCGGACTATGGAGTTGCAATCGATCCGGATTATAGAATACGCAATGAGCTGCAAAATGCTGTCCGGATTACAGAATATTCCGGATTAGTGGAGTCCGGATTATCAAATTTAACTGTATGTATATGCAAATTTAAATTTTTTTAATAGTGCTCGGGGGTAGTAAAGACGAAACAACATATTTTTATAAAAATAATAACTACTCAGTATTCTTAATCATACAGGTTTCTGTCATTAAGTGATTATATTAAACATTGTTATAATTGTTATATTACAATTGGTTAGATTGTTGCAGTATGAAATTTTTTCGACTTAGGGCGGCCGTGAGGTTTGAACCCACGTTTATCTCACATGCACATATATTAGTATTTTTCTGTCATGCGGTTGTTATCAAACTACGAGCAGTGTGGCTAACAACCATATAACATGCGTTTATATAATTGGTCTTAGGTCAAACTAACTGGATATAAAAAATAAGTATAAACCAAATTTTAGTGCAATTTTAATTAATTTTTTGGTTTGCAGACCTGAAAAAGTTCATATCGGATGCTATATTTATATGGCGACTAGGTCGAAAAATGCACCGATCTGAAAATATTTGGTAAATGCATTTATTTTTTGCAACACCCACACAAACCAAATTTTAGAATAATCTGTGCAATATTTTTGGTTTTATAGGTGAATATCGGGAATAAGAATTATCCTATAAGTTTTATTTTTAAACTACTCATTAATGGATGTAATAAACACGCCAAACCCAATTTGGCCGATATGTATATGATAATTTGGATTTTACCAGACCAACAGAGAGACAATGGATCGCTAAGTTGACTCAGAAAGAGATGCTGAATCGATCGGTGTAATAAAAGGTGGGTCTAGGTGAAATTTTTTTGGAAGTTACACACATCACCACAAACTCATAATACCCTGACCACATAGTGGTATAGGGTATAGAAACGTTATTAAATAAATTATAATGTTGCTAATTTGTCACCCGATATAATTATTAAATCTTTTGAGTTGCACATACTGTTTTTGTTTAATCTCAAGGCATTTAACTTTGATATTGTGTAGCTTAACCTGTGCTTAATAAAATAGGATGAATTCCTAATATCTCCTTTATTATCGTCTTACAATGGCTCCAAAGTTTAGACAAAGTTTACTAGTTACCACTTAAAAGGTTAAAGTTAATTAATTTTTTTTTTTATTTTGCAACTAACAAGTACCTACTCGAATTGAAAACCACGAAAGCATACAACTTAAAATTACATGCTCCTTTCATAATTCTATTTATTAACAATCACTTCATAAAAAATGATGCCTTATGCTCGTGCAAATATTTACAAACACACAACATAATAACCTTGAATGGCTGATTGACTCGTGCATATGCATACAAGTAGTTATAGTTGGATGAACTTACAGTGGCTCCATGAGAAATTCGATCGTCAGATTTTTAGTTAAGATTTTTGAATAAAATTTAAACTTCATGTGATTGTACTTTTTTTATTCTTTTATTATTAGTATTCAATATATAATATTTGAATTTAATCAGCTCCAAAAATTATTCGCTCATTATGTTTATAACACAGGTTTCTATTATACAAATATTTTCGATAAACCATTGAAGTTAGAAATCTATAATATTAATTGGCAAGGCTATTTCTTGTAACCGATTTTAAACCTTCAATTACCAACAGATTGTGACAAAAAGTACCCCATTTGAAAGTTATATCATTTTAGCTCTCCTCCGTAGTTACAGATTTTCATCGTCTGGAACATTTTTTTGGAGTGAAATGCATTTAAGGTTGCTACTAACACATACATAGAACACATATTTAAGCTTCAAATAAAAAACTATATAACGCTGTGTGTGTGTTTATTAAATTTGCGTTGAATTGTGGATTGGCTAAAATTGATTTGCATACCTTTAGGCTCTTATAAAATTATTTACTAATAAATCCAGTTATACGTCTTCTGTGTGTTCAACAAATTTTTATAATTGAATGAAAAAATAAATTTTCCTAGAATTTACACTCGAATTTCGAGTGCTGGGCTCAGCTGGTATAAAATATTACAACAAGCACAATACATTTTAAGCCTTTTTTAGAGACGTCTCCATATTTTAGGCAATATCTTGTCACAATGATGCCCGATTTTCTCAATTTTAAATACCAACCTGCTTGAAACGTTTACAAAATAACGATAGTTTATTTTGTAAATGAGCGTGATTTCAACAGACACACAGAACAACTTACGGACGGCCGGACAGACCAAGGAAAATTATATTCTAGGGATCAAAATAAGAAACTTTGCCCAATGAACCATACTCTAAAATGAATTCTGATGTCCCGACTTTTGACCTGTCTGTCTGTCTGCCATGGGGCAACCCAATTCCCTCTCATGCAATTGATCTTAAACTTGGCCCATAGTCTTGTTGTGACTACAGATTAATTTTGGGGTAGTCACGCAGAGTCACGCATAGTGTGAGTGATCTAAAAGTTATTTACCCTCATCCGATCGATCTTTTTGAATAACATAATATAGTCAAGGCGTATGATTATTATTTATTAGCAGAGTAGAAGATACGTATACGTATGAGTGCTAATTTTAATATTAAATCAAACATAGTCAGCCCAATTCTAAACAAAAAATGGTGATTTTTAAAAATGTTTGTATGGGGAACCCCCAGGGGCTTCAGGGGGTGTGCCACTGGCATGGGTGGGTCGACCCTCAAAAGTTAGTGGGGGTCGATCATACATTTGGACTCGATTGGGGCACTCTAAATGGGTCAAAGTGAGACAGACAGACAGACAGGTCAAAATTCGGGGCATCAGAATTCGTTTTAGAGGTATGGTTCCTCGGCCAAAGTTTCTTATTTTGATACCTAGAATACGATTTGCCTTGTCACTTGGGCGATTTTTAAATCGATCCGCCCTAAGATATACTTTATAGGGTCGCAAATTCAGTTGTAGATGAGTAACAAGCGGAATGACAAACTGATATATAGCATCTGCACAGTCGGGTGGAGGGTATAAAAAACGAAAACGGTCTGTCGAAACTTATAAAAACAATTATACTGAGATTTGGAATAAGGAATATTCTCTAATGAGGAGTATATTTAATATTTTTGGATCAGAGAGATGCAGACATGGTCTGGCGTTAGAAAAATACAAAGAATATGGAGAACTAGATTCGATTAAAGGAATCGTGGACCGGAAGTAATACATTAAGACTTTACAAAACTTTAAGACTTACAAAGTAATGGAAAAAAAACAAAACTACATAATGGTCACATTTTTACTCCTTCAAAATTGCTCCGAATGAGTTGAAACACCGCACAGTGGCGCCATTTGAGTTTTTTCGTTGCAAAAATCATATCTTTTGAACCGAATAACATAATTGAACAGTTTAAACAGCATATAATAGATAACTGTTCAGCCTATGAAATGAGCGTTTGGAAAGGGTGCTACGCTTTGTAGGGGCCTACTTATGGGTTATCAAAGTTAAAATTTCTAGAAAAATCAATTTTATGGTAACTAAAAAAAATTATTTTTACATTTTTAGATTGTTTTTATTTTTTTCCTTTAGGGTTTTACGTTTTAAATTATTACCCAACAAATTAAAAAAATTACTTCTTTTTTAAATTTATTTTTTCAATTTTCTGTAAAATATTCATCACAATTCGTAAGAGAAGGTATATCTTAAAGACTAATCATTTCTAAACTATAATTATTTTCTAACTCTATTCGTGACTTCACATGCCGCAGGGAAGAAATAAGTTGATCGGAAGATGCTGCCAACATGTTGAAGAGGTCCTCATTTTGCCTTACCCTTGATGCTTTGAATGTGTTCTGCAATCTATATTTTTTATAAAATTTGTTAAGAGACTCCTGTGCTTCTTCAGAAAGCTCTCCAATTGGCAAAGACTGGTACTCAATTATATCTTTGCCATGCGCCAATATTTTATGGACGGTCGGGGTCAACTTCTTCTGTGGATACATTTCTGCTAAAAGAGATGCAGTTTTCGGTGCATATTCTCCATATTTTGTAGAATTGACATTTTCTTTGCAGTTTAAAACATTCAAGATCGTTCCCAATCTTTTCACGATTTGATTGTCAATTCCAGTGATTCTAGTTACTGCCTCATCATTTTCAAAAAATCACCTAGAAGTGTTTCCATCGTTTGAGTTACCATATCCGTGCTTGGGACAGTCTACTTTTAGTCCAACTTGTTTAAAAAAAGCAGCCTGTATTTGCTTCTTTCTGATATTTTCCTTATCCTTTATTGATGTATTATCATCGAAGTTTTCCTCCTCTTGTGGTAGGGTATACGCCAGTTTTAGCAAGAACTCTATACACCTTATCCTTGCGTGCAATGGTGACATTCCATATTCGTAATTCTCCTCGTTTGTAGAATCGTTTAAATTACCAAAGTTCTTCTGACTCTTTTTGCAAATCGGGCATGACAATGTTGAGGTTGTTCCTGTCAGTTCGTTTACGACTTTTCCGTCAACCATGGTCAGGTGGAACTCCTAATTGCATTCAATATATTTTCCTTCTCCAATTTGCAGCTCTGTAGGCTTAATCTTGCTTATTTGTCTTCAATGTCCTTCACCGTGGTCTTTATGAGTTCTGCCGATTCCCTTGCAAACTGAAACATTATTGGTCGGCAATAATGCACTGATGACGGATGTGGATTTTTCCAGTGTAGCGAAACATCAGATTTTAGCCGCAACGGAACAACAGATGCCATAAACATATTTCCGTCCGATATTGTAGCGTCATCGGAAGATATATATCCTTTGCTTATAAACGTTTTGTCCGGATGATCCATCGCAGCCCCATTTGCTGATCAATGTCAGTTTCTCAGGAAGAATTTTCACCTCATTTTCAGGAAGACTCTCCAACAACCGTTTTGCTGTATGGCCCATGAGATCCTGCAGATTGGCTTTCACAGAGACTTCCGTAAACTCCGTAATTTATTTTGACTTGTGAATTTGACCGTGAATATGCTTGTATCCTGGTAAAACGTCAGCCCCGTGTCGCATCAAGGATGTATCTCATATTTTTCTTTGGAAAGTTGTAAGTCCATAAACAAGGCCAAGGCTTCTTCGGAACCATACTTTTTAATGTGTGCCTTTGTGGGCGTGGGAATGCTTTCCTTAATCCTTTTTAGTCGCAGTGGGCTTGCATCAGCAACAGATTTTGTAATCTGCGACCTAACTCTTTCACTATCTTTTGTATATTTAATAGACAGCGCGTACGATAAATGCTTCGTGGTCAAGTCATTGGTGGCATCGGCAAGTTTCCTCTTTCTTGTGAAAATTGAACACTCCCCAATACTTTTTTTTGGCCTTCCTTTTGCTCCTCTGGTTGATGTGGTGGGTTTATCTACTGCCAATATATCCAGGATGGTGTCTTCATTAAGCCAGTCCTCGTATTTGGAGTTGAAGTTCTGAATGGTTCGATTAGATTTCACCCATTTTGCCTTAATATTTGCATATATCAGATAAAAATTATTTTTTATAAAAACTTTGGTGTGGTTGACCTTCTAAACAGTTCAAATAATTTTAAATAGTCTAACGCCATGGTTTCAGCACTTGTTGCGCCAAATTTCAGTCGTAGACTAATCCAGGCAGTATGCTTATTTTGCAATATATAGGCTTATGCTACCACGCCTAAAAATTTACGTGTTTCCTGCATACATATGGATTTAGGCTGAATTATGCAATTTTGATATTATGCTCGTGTCTAAATAAGATTTGTGCCTACCTGGAGGGACCATAAGTCAATATTGTTCTTGACCATTTGTACTCGAAAGTAATTTTTAAGTGAGGTGCGTACCTGCGAATTTCAATGAGTAGTTTTTTGTGCATCCTGTGTCTGTAACAGCATATTGGAAGTAGACTTTGGCAGAGGCTCACAGGTAGACAACCGACTTAAAATTCAATTTTCAAACTATTAGATCAAACTACTCAGTCAAAACATGTAAGGGATGCACGCCATCAATTTCTGCAACCATGTCTTTTTAACCTTTTTTACCTCTAGAAGCCAAACGGGCACGTACGGGCAGATAAAGCCTTTTGAATTATGTAAAGAAATAATCAAAGAACATGTTTTGCAAATATGGCGAATATAGAAAAATACAGATTTTTTTTTATTTTCCGTCAAAGTTGAAAAATAGTGAAAAAAACGGATAGTTTTTAAATAGTGATTTACCAGGAGAAACACAAAGCAAACAGTTAATTTTTTTTATCATTATACATTTAATAAATACATCAATCAATACAAAAAAAATAAGGCGATTCATTACCTATTTTTCGTGATATTACACCTGAAATCGCAACAAATTGACTAAAAATTGTGTGTTTTTTTGAAAACCGAAAGTCGGTCAACTTTGAACGGTTATATCTTCTAAACTAAAAATGTGATATTATTAAGAGTAGCATATTTGAAATCGTTGAAAAGTTTCCTATAACATGGGTTTATTCAAAACTTCGTCGGCGCACATGACAATTTTTATTTTTGCAACCTCGTTTGCTCTACGGGCGCCACTGTGCACCGTGATGATCACCACATATCAATCCCATTAGGGAGTCCACTTAAAAATATAGGAACATGTAATATATACAAAAATCAGACCTGAAAGCGGCCTTTCTCATCAGTGTATATGCTTCATTTAGTTTTTATAACTAACCTACACACTGAAACATGGAAAAGTATGAACAGTACCAGGTCACAACATTATTGACAGTTTATTTAAGTTATCGTATTGAAAATACAAAATATTGCAATGGAACATAAACATTTTTATCACAGAAAGTAAAACAATATTTGTATATTTATAAAATTGTTTGGATCTGCATAAACGGAGAAATATGGAAAATGTTATGAACAACAATTACTGAGGGATGAGTAGTTGCTAATAAATATTAATATGCATTTTTCTCGATAATACGAATTGATCTAGAAGAATGGGGAACATGTGTATTTTATTTTATTTGTTAGTATAATTTATGGCCTAGTCATAGGCGGAAATTTTTAAGACCCTGTATCAAATCAAACCGGTTTCAATAGCGATCGTTCTCGAGTCAATTCACCAAAATGTCGTTATATTTCCGAACTCTAGTTTGTATAAAATGTTAAATTAGCCCAATTCCCGCCACATGTTATTTTTAGATGAAACTTTCAATGATGCCATCTATCCCATTAAGAAAATTTAAAATTTCCATTTTCCGAAAATCTTAAATTAGGAATATCGAAAAATGTCTACCCACAGATCTTTCCACAGATGGACATATATATTCCATCGGCACACTGGTGTGGAGGGTATAAAAAATTGCATAAAATTTACAGAAAAAAAAATATATTCCTCTTTTGCATTATATGGATAGCGCGCAGGACGATCATAAATATTTAAATGAATTTATTGAATAATGTCCATTTATAATGAAGAACACTTGTATTAATATAAGTCTAAACTATATTTCGTTAAATATTTTATTTTTTATGAATTTCTTTATTTAATTATTTAATTTTTCGCAAAATATTTTTTTCACTTACAAATATTTTGCTCTTGTTTAATCTTTAGCAGCAAAAAAACACATTTTGTCAAAAAGTTTCCCACCTTTAATTTAGGTTCAATGTTGTTATTAATATATGCGACAAATGGACGGAAATTTTTAAGACTGTCTTATAATGTAAAAATTTTGTTTTTTATATTAGTGGAATAATACAAAAAAAAAAAAAGTAATATAAATATTTATAATATTTTCACAATCAACTGTTCACATTTTTATATACATACCAACGACGTTGGCCAGTGTCATAATATTCTTGTTATATCTTTCATATTGCCAGTATTTTTATGCATTTAAATACAAATATTTAACGATAGCATTGGTTGACTTGGAGTTAATTGCTTTTTACAAATTGGATATGAATAAATAATAGCTACAGTATTTTCACATACAAATGCGACACAGATTCTGACAAATGTATATATATATATGTCTGTATAATAAACAAGTTATGAGTACACCCAAAATTTGACTATACATACGAACACATATCCCAGTAAAAATGGTGTGTATTTTCGGAAATAGGACAAAATGTAGGGATATATTGAAGTGCAGCTATATAATGAAGTAAAGCTTATTGAGAATTAGTATAATAATCAAATAAATTCATCTAGATAAAAAAATAATAATTAAAACGAAACTGAGAAGTTGAAATTAGAAGTATCTTCTGAAATTAACACGAAGTAAAATCTGTATGGTATGAAAACTGGGGCCAAATCATCCCATTCGTTATCGAAATTTATCTATCAAAATCATTTTTTTTATTTTCCAAAATAAAATACTAAGAATAATTTTTCCTTGTTACAGTTAAAGAATTATGACCTCTAGTTAAGAAGACAAGCGAATCGTGGTAGAGCGTTTGTCCTGACTTTAGGTGAGTGTACGAGTGTATGTGAAGGTTCAGGTTCAAACCTCACGGCCGCCCTAAGTAGGTAAATTTCATATAGAAACAATCTATTCAATTATAACATAATAATTCGTCGTTCGTAAATTATTGTGTTCTATATGCTTTTTGTTAAAGTTTAGTTGCCAAAGTTTAGTTACTAATTAAAAAAACTGAACCGATAAAATTTTTGCGATCTTCCTTTCCAAGTAAAGTACTACAGTTTATGGTTTTTTCTGTTTAAAAAAAATTCCTCTTTGAAAACGCCTTTAAGAGTAAGAACTATTAGAACTTAAACATGGATTAATCAGCAAAAAAAAAAAACATATAGAACACAATAACTTACGAACGACGAATTATCACAATGTTCAATAAATCACTGATGAAGGCTGGAATGCCAGAAACCGGTCTGATTAACCCTCCTATCTCACATCACACTGCAACAGTGAAATCGTTGTGTACGTATTATCAACGAAAAATTGTTCGAATTAGTAGAATCCATCGCCATTAACTTCAGTGCTCACACATCTGACTGCAACCTCATTTTTAAAATGTTGTCGAAGCGTAAACATGAAAAAATTTGTTTACTTCTCTCTCTTATTTTTTTTTTAAATAGAGTTACCGAGTTTATTATACAGGCACATGTTTGAGGGAAAATGTTTACATTTATTATTATTAGTTTTATTTTAATAATAGTTAATAATATTTATGCTCTATAATTAACAAACTTGAGTTTTTATATGCGCATTTCAAGAAATAAATCATAATAATAGATTTAACAATCATCGACGCCGTTTGAAATACGAATGCTTTTGGCAAAAACCTATTTAATACCAGTTCTACTGTACGGGTGTGAAATATTTGCAAATTGCGACACTATTGACTTTAATCGCCTCGAGGTCACATATAATAATATAGCAGATACGTTTTCAACAGAGGTAGACGAGATAGTATATCATCATATTCATACCAGTTACATAATAAAAGTTTTAAAGATTTACTAAAATATAAAAGCCTTTTAATGATGCATAAGATTATTTATCTAAAGAACCCAGAATATCTTTTTAACAAAATTATTTTTGCACAATCGCCTCGTGGAAGAAATTTGATATCACAAAAATACAAATATCTAATGTCTTCATTATTATGTTAATTTTTATGATTAATTTACTTTATTTTTATTAATCTCGAAATTTACTGTAACTCAATGTTAATATTACAAATGTTACTTGCTATCACTGTAATTTATAAGATTTATTCTTGTTGTGATAGCAATTCAATAAAACAATATAATAATAATAATAATAATAATAATAATAATAATAATAATAATAATAATAATAATAATAAAAAAAAAAGTTAAAACTTTAATTACAATTTTGCAGAATCCAGTAAATTTGCATTAAATTTATAACAGGGTAACATTAGTCATCGTTAGTGGCAGCCACTACTCGCACGAAAAATTTGGTGCCATTAGTGTGACCACTGCGGAAAATGTGTGTGTATTAGTAAAAAAATGTGAGTGTATTGAGTTTTTCGAACTTGCAGTGTGGTGTGTGGTAGGGGGGGGGGGGTAAGAATACAGTGTAGTTATGACTTTTTTAAATATATGCTTTCTTCTTCTCTACCACGCACCATTGAAACAGGTTTTATTTTTCAAAAACTACTACTTCAAAGGGGGTATTCGCCGTCAAAATTTACAAAAGCAATGATGTGGGGATAACTTTATTCTTTTTCTTAAAAACTTATTTGGAAACTTTACTTGTTACTACGACACTTTAATTGAATAACACATTTAATGATGATCATTTTTACTGAATTTTTTCCTAAAAAGCATTATCTCTCAGTAACATTTGTTGAACCAACATCTCTTCATTTTTTATTTTGGAGCTACCACCGGTTCATTAAAATATTTTCATTAACTTATTCCTTACAATTCAAATTGAAAATTAAACTGAACAGGAATTGTGTTGGAATCAATAGAGAAATTGTTGAACATTTCAGGCTCATTGTCTGGGGGGCTGAGAAATTCCATGCCAGGGTGAAAATACTAACCAGTATAGTAAAACCTCCAAAGGTTTGGGCATTCTTAGATCAAGCCTTCTATATTTTTTCTGTATCTTGATGTTTGTTTACATTCAATGTAAAGCGAAAAATGGAAATGTGCAGCTAGAAAGCGGCTTTATTGCACAAGACCAATGAAAAACCTACACTTCGCGTACAGTACAAAAACGAATGAAAAATATGATGCACTAGGAAAATTCTAAAATTCTACGCTAAATATATCGAGGGCTTATATTCAAACAGTTCTATCTGCATCAATAATTATTTTAAAGAGAGCGTGTAAAATCCATTTATTAATAAAATCTGAAAGTATTTGTCGATCGATTTGCTACAATATCTATCGCAAAGTAGTCGTACTAATCATGTATGATATCAAAATTAATATATAAGAGAACAGTTTGAAATCAAAAATTTATATTGCTGTCAAATAAAGATAGCACTTTTTGAATATAAGCCCTCGATATGTGGCGTATACCTTTTTATAGTAACAATTCGTAAATTCGAGTAAAGCCGTTATTTTCCAAAGAGAAATTAAATTTATTAAAATAATAATTACGTATTTCGTTGCTTCGTGCTAAAAAAAAATACTTTGAATTGTTTTGGCTTAATTTTTGAAATTATTGACAAGATATTTGTGAAAATTGATTTTCAAAGAAGGAGACGCAAGCACGCTTTTTTGCAGATTTCAGTCTATAAAATTAGTTCAACTTGATTTTTTGCATGAATATATGAATAAAAATTTAGAATCTTGCAAAAGAATGAAATGAAAAATCATCAATGGTTCTTGAGTTATAGCTGAAAAATGAAATCTATAATATTAATAGGCAAGGCGATTTCTTGTGACCGATATAAAAACTGTAGTCAGGGCCGTATTAACAAATGTGAGCGCCCTGAGCTAAATAAAATTTTTCGCCTTTTATACAAAGTTTTATTATAAAAAATTAATAAATAGAAATATCTTGAAAGTGTTTTGTTTAGAAAATCCACGAAACGATCGTCATTTCATTCCTGAATGTGATAAAATATTTTGAAAGCGAAAACTCTGTAAAGTATTTATTTTCTTGTAGAATATCGTGACAAACTGATTTTAAAAAATAAATACTTATTATATCAATTCATAGTAAGGAAATAATTTGGCCCTTATCAGTTATATATTAATTTGCATTAAATATTAATTTTTAATTTAAATATTCCTTTTTCGGCATTTGCTGTGGGCAAATATTTCTATAATTTCCTAACTATCTAGTTTCTCTAGGACATCCGATTCTATTGATAAAATACTTAAGTTATTTAATTTGTGTTGTCCTAATGATGATTTCAAATGATTTTTTATTCGCTTAAGCGTTGAAAACGATCTTTCTCCACTACAATTTGTGCAGACGATACTTAAATATATCCGTAGAGCTGTTGTTATATTGATAAAAGCGATTCAGTTATTGTTTTTAAAATTTTCCCAGATTTGGATAATGCCGTTAATTTGTCGGATATTAAATTTACCTGTTTAAAATTAAAATTTCCTCGATTAGACCAATTTCAAGATCATTTGGGTAATCTTTATATAAAATAGTTGCTTTTTCTCGTATCATGTTTTCATCTAAACTTTTTAAATTCATTAAAACTCTAAATTTTGTGGCAATTCGATCATATGCAGATATCCGTTTTTTTATTTCTGCCAAAAGCTTATCAATAATAACATAAACAAGTAAGAGTGTTAAATTCGGCTGTGCCGAATCTTTGATACCCTCCACCTCGGTTTGTGGCAATACTATTAACATAGCTCATGGTAGTTGTGTTCTTGTTATTGTTAATATGTATGAATCACATTTTTTTTGTGGCTTTTTTTATGTTGTTGTATGTTCAACCACTAAACTATTACAAGAAAACACTAGGTTTCATGTTTTTTTTAGAGGTATCTATAAACTTTTGTTCATTTCTCAGCGCAGAGGCTCCCGATTTACTCCGATTTCAATACCAACCTGGTGGGAATTATGGCAAATAATTTTTTCGTAACCTGACCTAAGTAAATGCTTTTTTTTTTGAATGAGCGTGATTTCAACAGACACACGGACAGACGGACAGACGGACAGACGGACAGACGGACAGACGGACATCGCTATATCGACTCGAGCTGTGATAAGGATCAAGAATATATATACTTTATTGGGTCGGAAATTAGTTTTTCGATGCGTTACAAACGGAATGACAAACCTATATATACCCTCTGCCACTGAGATGTGGAGGGTATAAAAATATTTATACGAAAATGACTATTTTTATCAAATTGTGTGTCGGCTGATGCCCCTTCATCAAACTGCTTTTTTCGTTTAACAATTCTTACTGTTTTAAATTCAAAACATCCCGATAGCTCTCCTCCTTCCTTTTTGTAATAGTTAAATGAATCTATATTGCGACGTTCTTCAATATATGCTTCCAAAGAACTGTATAATTTAACTACTGTTTCAATATCAATTTCAACTTTCTGGAGGCTAACATTAATTTTTGAATAACTCTGGTTAAATTTGTTGTTCGGACTTCCAGTGGCTGTCGTGAAATTTAACCTCAATATCTTTTGCGACCGTTTTGCGGTTATAAGTTTCTCAAGCCGGAGACAATTATAACCAAAAGTGGCAGTTGATATTGTCGTTGTATTTTTTTCCCAAAAAAAAAAAAAAAATAAAATAAATAAAAGGCGATTAAGTATATAGTGTATAATTCAAACATTGGGATATTTATTGAAAATATTTAAGTAGCACATAACAAGAGATATTCATTTTCTTATTTTGGCTCACCGGTCTGGTTGCAGGTTAGAAATTAAGTGAAGTTTTTTTAAAGTAAAAATGCTATTTCAATGCTTATGCCAGTGGTTAATTTTAAGTTACAATAAAGTTTAGATAAATTAAACTAATTCACAATAGTTTCAATGATGTGTAACAAAGAAAAAGAAAAACTGTTATAAGATTTTGATTTGGCAATACATTGATTTTGATTGTTTAAAATAATGATTTTAAATAATTTTATTCATAGTTTCCAGAATATCATTCCAAAATGAAAGCATAAATCCAGTTTCGAGAGAATTAAACTGTTTTTTCAAACATTCTGCTTCATTTCTAATGGAACATTTCTGTGTTAAATCTGTAGATATATTATTGAGAGCATGCTTAAAGTATTCATATCTGACAACTAAAGCATGAACTGATTCAGCACGTGCTGACCATAGAGTGTTGCTGACCATCGAGTGCAGCTCAGTGTTTTTGGCGTCTTACATTTCACAGATAAGCAACGTTTCAATATTTCCCAACGGCTAGTTGAAGCAGAAAAAAAAAATTATATATACTTTGAATGAAAAAAAATAATTTCGTAGCTTCCAAACAACTTTCTGCAGGACACTCACCAATCAAATTCAGAGAATGGGGTGCACATGGTACATAAATAGCTAAATTATTTTTTGACTTTATTCGTGCCTGAAGTTCGCTATAAATTCCTGACATATTAAAGGCATTATCGTGAGATTGTCCCCTACAATCTTTCAAATCAATTCCGTATTTTTCTAACAGTTCTATTACGCATTTTTCCACTTCTTCACTTTTATGACCGACATTTTCAATAAAAGTTAGAAATCTCTCTACTGCAGTTCCGGCAGTGTTTACATTTCTAACAGCAATTGTGAGCTGATCTAAGTATGAAATATCGGGCGTTGAGTCAATTATTATGGCATAATACTTGGCTTCCTTAAATTCAGCATCAATAGAGCTTCACACATTGTTACCTAGAGTTTAAATAAATTCATCACAAACTACTGATGACAAATATGATATTGTCCTTTTCCTTTATTTCCAAAATCCAGTAAATGTTGCTGTAACAGTGGATCGAATTTTGTTAGTAACTCTATACATCCCAAATAATTTCCATTACTTTTATTGCCAATAACTTCATTGCTGCCACGAAAAGCCAATCCTCTCGAAGATAAAAACTTAATTACTTCTACACTTCGTTCTAAAATACTTCTCCCATAATTTATATTTTTGGTGGTCTCTATTATGGCAATATTTTTAAAATAGTCTCGTTGACTATTAACTCGATTTACATATATTCGGGTATTTGTTTGATGTTGGGCAGAGTTTTCATGTTGTGTAATCATTTCGACATGTTTCCAATCATTAAATCCACTAATGAAGTTATTACTAGGTGATATTTCAAAAAATTTTCAAGGACAACAAAACACTTTTCCAATTGATTGCGAATATAAAAGCCAGTTTCGTTTTTCTCTTTTTCAACTTAATAGTATCTATTCTATAATAATATATTTTGCGTTTTATATGTTATTTTTGATAAACTGAAATTTAGTTTATGAACATCCACTTGAATTTCTGCAATATTTGTTAAACTAAGATTGATTTTCTCTTCGTTTAACTCCCCCCATTTTGCAGCATCATGATAGTCAAAATTATCATTTACAATCACAAGTTCTAATTCCTTTTCAACATTTTCTTTACCTTTATTCAAATACGGTTCAGACAGTTCTAAATGCTCTGGGATTACTTCAATTTCTTGTACTTCCTCTGCAGCAAGTTCCGTCTCTTTATTTTTATCCAAATTATACGAATCGCCAGTTGAATTATTTATTGTTTGAAAATAGTTTTTCAAAGATGGAATTTTTGTCAACAATACACTTTCTTTAGATTTTTTTCTTCGGTTATCTTTCGATCTTCATACCCAGACATCTTTTTCCTTTGCGGATTCATGTTTACGCAAATATCTGCAATATTATACTTTTAATATATATAAAATTAATTTTTCATAGTACACTTTACGGAATAAAAAATATTTTTCACTTACATTAAAACACAATTTAGATACTATATTTTTACGTAAATATATTAAAATTTTTATATTCTAATATCGATAATTCCTTCGATAATCTTTAAAAGTTTAAGTAGGTCAAAGCAAAAAATGACTAGCATTCTTTAGTATGTGTGCTCTGCTCTTGCCAAAATTGTTAAACAAACAAAAACATTGGTGCGGCCAATTATAATTCGGGTAAAACTATTTTAAATATATAAGTTCATATCGTCGGCTTATTATTGGTTTGACCCACTTACTATTTTAAAAAAATTGAGTTAAATATAAAGTAAATATTATTTTTTAATTTGTTAGATTTATCGTTATTTTTCAGACATATTGCAATTACTACTGTAATTAATATGCAATTTTTATTTTGTTTTTAAATGGTGCGTGGTATTTTTTAAGTTGATAAAAAAGCAACCAAATTGTATCGTTTTGGTTTTTTGGCGCCCTCGGATCGTTGGCGCCCCTGGGCTGCAGCCCAATTAGCCCTGTGGTTAATGGGGACCTGACTGTAGTTAATAACAGACTTTGACCAAACATACCTCATTTTAAAGGTATTTCTTTTAAGCTGTCCACCAGATTTGGAGTAATGCTCACTGTGCATGTGTTTATTATAAATATCCAAAGCACTGTGTTGAATTCAGTAGCATACCTTTAGGCTCTTAGAAATTATTTATTAAATGAAAAAATTTAATTTTATATAGAAATGCACTCGAGTTTTGAGGGTTGGACCCTGCTAATAAATATAAAAGGTTATAAACAAATTTTAGCCTGAGAACGCCAAACACTTTGGAGGTTTCACCCTGACTTCGAATTTTTCACCATCCCATAATGAGTGTTGCTCTGCCTTATCAAACAAAAATCTTCACTCTAACTATTATGAAGTAGAACTGTGGACAGAGTTTATTTGTTCAATCATTCAAATTGAACAGCAAACTTTGCTGGGTTGCTTTTGGGAAATGGCGCAATAACACTCTGTTATGATTTCATTTTAATAGCATATTCAACCGTTCAAATATTATTGAACATAAATTCTTCGTCATCATTATTAAAATTTAAAATTTTATATTACGAATATTATACGTATAAAGAGAATAAATATTTTGTTAATGCTATCACATTACAAATGCTTTTGAGTGTTACAAATGTTGAATTGATGTATTTATATGCAACACAAATGATTTGAGGATATGGAATTCCATTGTGAAATAATTAAAATAACACCAAAGACTATTGATTGCTTAATTATCATTGCCGATGATATCAGCACTATGCACTAAGGAATGTTTGATTGAAACGCATACACTGGTCTACAGTTTGGCGGCTGCCTGGGTTCTGATAAAAATATCAATATCTTGGCGCCAAAATTTGTGAATTTTCCCATTTTGAACATCTGTTATGCAAAAAATTTTAAACTGGTAAAAATTATTTAGGAAAAAATTCACTACATATAGTGAGAGATATCAGTGTTGCTACGAAAGAAATTTGATTTAAGATGTTGTCAATAAACCCGTTAATTAAAATTTATATTCAATTTGTAACATAATGGACATTGTTGATCTTTAGAATGACTTGAATAGAGTATTTTTGTGATCAGAACGAAATGGCGTTCCTTTTAATGGTGACAAATGCCGATTTGTGACTTTTCATAGATGTTGTCAATGGAATAACTATTGCCACCCCAACACAAGCAGGCATATACAAAGCTGTGATAGGATCCGCGAAACAAAGAGAAGAAGAACTAATTAAAATATTGAAACACGAAGATTGGTGCCTTCACTTCGATGGGAAAAAGATTGGAAAGAAAGAAATGCAGGTTATAGTTATCAAAAACGAATTCAAAGAAGTGAAGTTAGATGTTCTTGTACTTGATAGTGCAAAATCGCTTTATATATTTAACTGTATCAAAGATACGTCGAAATGAAAATCCATCAAAATGATAGTTTGGGACACGACTAGTGTAAATACCGGAAACAAAAATGACGTTGCTATGTTAGTCAAGAGCTACTTCGAGTCAATATTTTTACAACACCGCAATACTAAGATAAGACATGGATGTTGTCTAGCTACAAAATAACTACATACATCTCAAAAATACTTCTAATCAAAACGATGTATTATTATATGTATGGACATTAAATACCGCGAGCCATTCCAATATTTTAATGAAAATGGAAGGTTTCCATTAACCTCAAAAACCAGTTATAGTAACCATGGTGCTGCACTGGTGTGGATGTGGTGTGAAATTTGTTGTTGGTTCATTTCAAAACAAATATACTCTCTTTTTAATTTCGTTAAGTAAATTTTAGGAAAAAAAAATAATTTAAAAAATAATTTACGATACCCTATACCTTGCTTTTAGAGAACCTAGCTCTTAATTTGAGTGACATTGTTATTAATTTTTTTGCCTTCGGATATGAAAAAGTTCACACCGGATGTTATATTTATATGGGCACTAGGTCACTTATTTTTTGCAAAAAAAAAAAAAAAAAAAAATTAAATGAATTTGACTCTCAGAATGAAGTTAAGACGCTTCTTAAATTTGTCCTCAACACCAAGTCAACTAATATCATCTTACCTCACAAACACCTCACAAACCGCACACAATCCGTATAAAAGAGCAAGTCATCAGGGCCACTTTTGTTCTCAATTTATATCGGTGAATGAAAAAATAGGCAAAATTAACTATGACCTTAGTCAATTGTACCGATGGGCGTAGTGCGTCATTAAAATGTCTGCTAATACGCAAACAAAATGTAGATCCACAGTTTGGGAATGTTATAGTTATTAACGACGCACAGTGGGGCCTTTTGACTTTTTTCGTTGCAAAAATCATAACTTTTAAAGTAATACAGATATTTTTAAAGTTTTGAAAGATGTCTTCCTCTCCTTTAAAATGAATGCCGGCGGTGGGTGCTAGGTCTACAAGGGGCATCAATATGTCCTATCAAAGTTCCATATTATTTTGGTGGTAATATTACATCTTGCAAATACAAAGATAATGTGCTGAAATTTGTAACTTAAAGTGTTTTTAATCCAAAGACAAACCCTTCTTAAATTTGCTAGAATCCGCCCACGTTTGCACCTAAAAATTGGTTTTAATGCCACTGAATGTAGCAAATGTTATTCTATTGCGATGAAATTTGAACCATAAGGGTTTATTAGGTCAGTGACGAGATTCATAAAAATTCTTTGAAACTGGTCCACGTTTAGACCTAGTCCCCGTACAAATTTTCTTCAAAATTTGTTTAGAATGCCACAAAAGATGCCAAATTTGCTAATTTCTGTATTATTAAAAAAAAAAAATTAATGAAATCGGACCACTTATGGACCTATTTTCCCGATTTTTTTTATAAAGAAAAACATGCAAAGTTCTCAAAATTCCAAATTTCGCAATGAAATTTTATTAATTAACCACTCAAAGGACTTATAATTTTACAATACATATTGTTTAAATCCGAAAGTCTTCACGTTTTTACTACCAAATTAAGCACTTTTGATTTATTTTTAAACTAACATAAGAAATATTCATATATTAATTAATAAAGTTATATTTAACTGTATATTTATTTTGTTAAAATTGATATTTTTGTTTACAAATTTTCTTCAAAACTATCGATATCATTTGAAGTGATATCAATAAACCTTTCATTTCGGTACTATAATTATTTTCCTCCAAATCCTTTTGCGATTTCACGTGTCTCAAAAATGAAATTAATAGATCGCAAGAAGCCGCCAACATATTGAAGTGGTCCTCATTCTGTCTTATACGGGAAATTTTGTATGTATTCGCGTATCTAAATTTTTTATAATCCTTGTTTCTACATTCTTGAGCTTCTTCCGATAACTCTCCGATTGTCAAGACTTGGTATTCAATTGTCTTCCATGAGTTAAAATCTTAAGAACCCTGGGAGTAAGGTTTTTAGCCGAATACATTTAACGTAATAGCTGGGCTATTTTTGCAGCATATTCTTCAAACTTAGTGCCGTTAACCTTTTCTTTGCAGTTGATTACATTTAAAATAATGGCGAATCTTCTTATAATGTCTCTATCGACACCAGTAATCTGGGCTGTTACTTCATCATTCTCAAAAAATATTACAGAATTTTGTAGCGACATTATGCACGTTCTGTTGGTCCACTAAACCAAAACAGCTGTAAATCATAATACAAAATACACTATTTTATGAGACTTGAATGCATATATTTAATTATTATTACCTTTACTCAGCAACAAATTTACTTTGTTTAAATAAATATTTGGGTTTAGCTTTTAAGTGTCGGCAAAAATTCTTTTGAGAAATCAATTTGAAATATATTTTTAGCACTTTAAAATAAAAATAAAACACGTCCGTTTTTTCCTCTATTAAATATCGGCAAATTTTTTGTCAAAACACTTTTTAATATTTTCTTCAAAATAAAAAAACACGTCCGAGCACAAGAAAATCGAATGTACCAATAATGCAGAATTCGAAAACAAAAGCAGTAGTGTTAAAATTTAAACACACTTTGTTTTCAGAGATTTATTTAAAAACTAAAGACATAAACAATTTAAAAAAAAAAACACGACAAAAAATAAAAAACAAACAAAAAATCAACAAGATGACAACCCTGAATTAAAAAGTTATTTCTCAGTTAACTTTATTCCTTCGCTCACAGACACAAAAACAATGAGAGCGATCATACCAAATACAAACACACAATTTGCCCACAAATCAAACACCAGACTGCGAACTCTTTTCTCCAACACAAAAGGGAAAACAGCGAAAATGGAACAGAGCAGCGTTGTGTATCAAATTTCGTGTAAGGGGAATGAAGAAAACGGGGAGCAGTGCAATATGTTTTATATTGGACAAACAAAAAGAACATTAAACACACGGATAGCAGAGCACGAAGCTGATATAAAGAGAAAAAAACAAACAACTGGATTGGCACAACACATGTATGGGAATAACCACAGAGCGGATTTCACCAACATAAAAATTTTAGATATTGAGAGGAGGGAAAATACAAGACAGACGTTGGAAAGCCTTAGGATACAACAAAAAGGAGAGTTTTCTATGACCACAAAAGAAGATAAAAATGACACAAATTCTGTTTATACTTTAGTATTGCAGCAACTGTGATATTAGTTTAGTAATTATTTGTGCAAGTTTTATTTATTATATATATTTTTTTTAATTTTACAACTTTGACAACCGCCTTTTGGGATATTTATTTAATTAATACTGGACGACCATTTCCGATGTCAATTATAATTGTTAAATAATTTCCAAAATAATAAAAAATTAACCCTGAAGAAGTCGGCATAGACCGACGAAACATTGGGAAACTTATGAAATAAACTTCGTTTTATTTGCATATTCAAAATCGACCAGTAAGCTCGAAACAACAATAAATATTTAAAAAAAACTATTGTATCTGGTCAAATAACAAAAACAAAAAATTTTAAATTTTGCCTGTATTTTGTTTCTGTGAACCTGGACTAATTTTTTTATTTCAAGGTTGCCGCACTTTAATCGTAATAACATGCAAATAGGCAATAATATGCAGCCAATTTGAATTGAATATGGTAGGTCAATGATACTTAATAACCCTAAAGTAATAACTTCCGAAACTAATCGAAACTTTTTTAGTTCTATTTTATCAAAGTGGGAAAATGGTCCAAATATAGTGTTTTTTTAAACTGTGATTTTTGACTAACTAAGACTCGGAAAAACGCCATTTTTGTTTTATTTGATTGGATTCGTACGAAAATTTCAAACAACGCCAAAAACATAATAATGTTTCTATAGTTTGTCTACAATTAAATTGTAAAACTGATAATTTCTTTAACTTTTTGTTTTTTTTTTTTTGTTTTGTGTTGTACACTGAAGAAACTAATCACTTGATTCACAATTAGTTCTATATCCACTAGATTCAACCAATTTATCAAAAGCTTTATACAATTTTTGATTTTTGTCGCGGATTCCAGAAATATTCCCCACAGTGTGACGAGAGAATTGACATTATTTCAACAGCAACAAGGAATCTTAGTGTAACATTTAGTAACACTCTAACATGGTCAAACTACATTAATTCGACAGTAGTTGGAACATACATGAAGCTCAGAACATTATGGTCCACTCAATATATCACTCCCTTGAAAAGAAGAAAATTCTAGCCAAAATTCCCGGCATTTTATACGGAAGTCAACTTTTTGCAAGTTGTGATTCTCATAGTAAAGGCGAACATAATGCTTTATACGAATATAATAGCATAATAGATATGTTTTTAGACTAAGAAGGTGTGCTGGAATTTCTTCTTTCACAACTTAGCTTTGCAGCGCATCATTTAAAAATTTAATTTGAATTAGAGTTCATTTATTTCTTCGTAAAGTAATTTTCACCGCAAAACCATTTTACAGGGGAAAAAAATAATTCTACCTCGTCATCATTATCTGGTATTTCGCATTGCTGCTTTAGCGCCATATGTGTTTTGAATATGCCCCCACAATCTAAGCAACTATATAGCAATCATTCAAATTTAAAAAAGTCTTTTTTTTAATATTTTACATATAACTTCATCAAATAATTAAATTTATTTGTTAATTTTTTTCTCTCTTTTTGTAATCCTGTACTATTTTCTTAGTTTTTCTTTAACATTTGTCTTTAATAATTTTCTGTATTTTTATAATGAATTATTATGTACTTAGCATAATTATTCCTGTACTATAATTTTAAGATTAATTTTTGTAGTATAGGAAAGTAAATAAATAAATAAATAAATAAATAAATATACATCATTGTAATAATATCAAGAAAACACTATCATATAAAAAAGACTATTAGAATAGAGAACTAAAATAATGGCCGACCTTATATTTATTTTTCCCTAGAAAAGTCTATTAAAAACTAAGCTTACTTTCATAGTTGCTCTCAATTGAAGTTCTTAGAATATTTTGCTGAAAACATAAAGAATAAAAAATATCTACTGCTTCTGGTTACTGATGAGGGTTGGTGACTCTTCCTGAAACAGCTGTTTAACCTGTCATGCAGAATATAGATCAATTTTTGAAACAAATGTGCTAATGCTTTTGTTTTATTTAAAGTAAAAACATTTGATCTTGAGCCTGAACAATTTCAAACTCAATCATTAAATTGATAAAGATCGAAAATAATAAAATTATTTAAAAAATTGGTATGGGAAAATATTTCACTTCAGTACCATAAAAATTGTTAAGGTTTTTAATTGTGATGTTATTCTGGATTTTAAATTGTGTTAAATTCTAATTATATTTCAGTTACAAATTGCCCTACTAATATCCAGAAAGAAAATCTCTTTAAAAAATTAGAAACAAAACATTATTATTTATATACATTTTTAAGTGATTCCACATAATAATGAACATATACCCATAACCCATAAAGTCTACGTTCACCTTACATATTTGTATTAGTGGTGTAAAACCAACACCAATACTGAAAAGTGGAGCATAAGTTTTTATCTCTAAATTTTTCATTGACCTTTCATTGACACTTTACACCTTCCGTCATTACCATACATGTTAAATTTCTTTTGTCTGTTAAAATAGCATTCACAAAGCATTTTTTCTTGTTAGCATTGCTTATAAATGGTTTCTTCCCGGCAATTCGACGGTCATAATCAGCTGCATAGAGTACATTGCAGACTGTATTTACGGAAATATTTAGACCAGACGTCATATTTATCGTGTCCGTAAGTTTTATTACCGGTTTGTTGTGGATTTTGTTTAATTTACCGAACTATATAATATTTTTTGGCTTCAGACAGTAAATGCGGCTGCCCAGATCTGGACTCATACTTCAACTGTTTTGGTTTCTGTATTTGTCAATAATTTTTTTGACGTTGGAATATGGTCGTTTACTATTTCTCCAATTTATCTTATTGATTTTTTGGAATCGCGTAAGTTAATTATAATAATTTTTCGGATTCAGATTTACTAGTTCCATCTGACTCAACATATCGTACCTCTAAAGTGAGTCAACTCAAAATTTTTCAATTTTAACTTTTTGCAAGAAAACAATAAACAGTGGTCATATCTATCCACTGTAAAAATCTTACAAATCTTTTCTACTCTTTCGCAAAAAAAAAATACAGTTGTAACCCTCTTTGTGTTATAAGAGTAGCTTCTTTAGAATCCACTAAAAAAACATATTTTGAGTTCAACCCAAAAAACTTGTTATTTTTGATGATCACTGAAAAAATCGCAAAAACAACTACTGTTGTATACTTATTATTCGCAATTCTTTACAATGAAACAACTGTTTTTAAATTTTATTGTAAATATTAAAAAAAACCCGTTTTTGCCTCTACTGAAAATTTGTAAGTTTTGAGTTGACTCACTTTAGAGGTACAGGTGCGATATGTCACAAAACTGCTATTAATTATATTTAAAAAGGTTGATATTTCAATTTTATTGTTTTTAAACGTACCGTTATTTTTCTTCAGTAAGTAGCAAAACAAATATTAAGTGCAAGTGAGCACTCACTATGTGAAGCTAATGCCGTTTTCTTTTCTGACAAAAAATGTCAATCGCGAGACCATTCGATTGATATATAATACAAGGTTGCTCTTAATTCAGAATATATAAAAAAATACACTTTTCCAAAAAAGGGCAAGAAAAGGGCGACATTTTTTGTCAGAAAAGAAAACGGCATAAGATTTTGTTTACTTTTTGTTATTGCTTTAAAATTGAGAATTATGAAATTCTTTTTAATTATTAAAGTACTACATGGAGTGAAAAATACGTGGCATAATAGTGAAAAATACGTGGCATAATAGTGAAAAAGTAAAAATTCAGTTGAATTTACTTCAAAAATCTCCAATGCAAGATTTTAATCATGAATACGTTTCAGTTTTTGGGCAACTGTTAAAAATTGCGGCAGAAAGCTTTTATTATATTTAAATGATCATGTAGCATATGCCGAAATCACTCTGTTCATATCTTTATGATGCCAACAATCTCACTCTCTTTAATCTTTTGATCAGTCAATACAACCTGATGCACTTTTCTTCGTTTTCTTTAGTCTCTGCCTCATTTGGATGGCCAGGACAATTTGCATAATTTGTGCTCGTACGACCACGTTTAAATTCGCAAAAGCACCTTTTAATCATTGAATATGACGGCGAATATTTACCGTAATGATTATGAATCCATTCTTTGGCTTGAACAGTATTTTTTCCCGCAAAAAGTTTAATCAAAACACGAAACTCTTTGCAATCCATTTTTTTCGCAAACTTTAGAAGCAGCATCATTTTAATAATGATAACTTTTTTATAATTAATGAGATGCCATGATGATTTGAAACAATTTTCTAACACTTGCTCCTACTGAATAAACAGAAAAAAATTGCATATGTCACGCCATCTCTATGTGAGGCCACATATTTTTCACTCCTTGTAATACATAATAATAAACATTACGGTATAGTATATAAAAAATATAAAAAACTTTCGACGAAATATAAATGTTTAACAGAAATATTCATTTGAAAATTAAACTTGGCGAAAATCATTGCTCTCTCGAAACCAAATAAGCCTAAGCACAGTCCACATAGTTATAGGCCAATAAGCTTATTAAGTAACCTTGGCAAACTATTTGAGAAATGTATTCAAAATCGAATTTACAGTACTATTGAAAATACATCAATATTGGCAAATGAACAATTTGGATTTAAAAAACAACATAGCGCAGTACACCAAATAAACCGTATCACAAATATAATAAAGCAAAACAAACGAATTAAAAAATCTACAGGCTTAATAGTTCTGGACATAGAAAAGGCATTTGATGCTGTTTGGCACAACGGTCTTATTTATAAATTGCTCCAAGGTAATATACCAAAATATTTGTGCAGGCTTATTGCGGATTTTCTCACTGATAGAACGTTCGTAGTAGCTATTAACGAAACATTTTCGTCTCCGAAACAAATTACTGCTGGCCTACCACAAGGTTCAATACTATCACTATTATTGTATTCAATTTATACATCGGATTTTTCTCCCCCCTCGTACATGAAAGTTGCTTACTATGCTGATGATACGTCTCTCATAACGTCTAGTAAACTCACTAAAGCATTGATGAAGAAAATGGAAAAAGGATTTTCTGCATGTAGCAAATACTTTTATAAATGGAAAATAAAAATAAACCCCACTAAAACTCAGGCTATTATATTGCCCTACAACAACTCTCCCAAACGATTACCAAGTCGCCAGTTAAGTTTCCAAAATGAGAACCTGACAATTAAAGACGACGTCAAATATCTTGGTGTTTGCTTCGATAAGAAACTTAACTTTGCAAAACACATCAGTCAAATCTGTATGAAATCCATGAAAACTATCAAAGCCTTGTGGCCAATCCTTAGTAAACGTTCAACCCTTAACCTTAAGAACAAAAACTAAATATTCAAAAGTGTGATTCGACCAACTTTGACTTATGCTAGTCCCATCTGGTACAATGCAGCAAAAACACATTTGAAAAAACTACAAATCATTCAAAATAAATGTCTCAAAATCATAAACAACAAAAATTGGAGATACTCAACTCAACTTTTGCACAACGAAATTGGATATGAACTAATTTTCAACTTCATAAAAAAACTTAACAATAAATACCATGAATCCATCCAAAATTCTCCTTATCAACTAATAAGGGAATGCATACCATTGGCTTAATAGCAGCTCCGAAATACAAATTATTAAATTGAAAATGACGTGTATACTGGTATTAACGTTAGATAATTTCATTGTATACTCGTATATTCTCCAATATATTTAAACTTATTTTTCCTTCAATATAAAGGTTTTCCTATTTTCCTTTGAATAATATTATAATTAAACAATTAATATCAAGATCTTTTGTTATTAGAATTATTCGTTGTAGTATCTATAGATAAAATCTCGAAAATTGTAAATTTATATGCTAAGTATAAGATGTAAATAAAGATGAATTTATAAAAAAAAAAAAAAAAAAGTTTTTGAAGCGACTGTTTAATATATGCGCTTTCAGTTTCATTTTAATATAGCGACTTTTCGCTTTTTTGGCGCTTGGAGCATGGCTTCATTAATTAGTTGGAAAAACAAAAACAAGATCCTTGTCTCCTTTTTTGAGAGGACGAGATAATCGAAACGCATGCGTTCATTATGTTTGTTATAATAGAACCGTCACTTTTAAAAAAAGTTTATCTTCTTTTTGCACACTTTCCATTTCCTGTTTTAATAATTGATCCTTCAATAAGCTCAGTGTGGCATTTTATGTCAAAGTGGCTATAATTTTAAAATATGTAAGTAAATGGAAAATAATTACTCAATTGTGGAAAGAAGGTAGAAAGAAGCTCTTTAAAAATTGGCCAAACTATCGGGAGAACGTATTTCTGTGTACAGCGCGTAGTAAACTGGAATTTTAGCATCCAAGCCGCGGGCTGGGTATCAAAAAATATTATCAGCACGGGAAGAGTGAAAAACAAACAGTATGACAACGGTTAAACCGCGAATTACATCTGCAAAATATTTTCAAAAAAGTATTTGTGTTGAAACGGCTGGAAAAAGTTTGCTTAAAGCTAGATATGGATAGATACGACGAAAACCGTACTTTTCAATCTTGAACAGACGAAAGTGCCCTGAATTTGCTCATAACTATATAAATAAGGCTCATTTATTACTCGTTCAATTCGAGCTTGCCCGTAGAATCTAGAGTTTACTACCTGGAATACTCGTTCGAGCTTAGAGCTTCTCGATTAATTCGTATACTCAAGCTTGACCGTAGGCTTTCGTTTTTTTATCACTTCAACAAATTGTAATGTGAACGTAGACTTCATTGGCTATGTGTAAATATCAATAAAATCATTTTAAGGAATCTTTTAAGAACCAATAATTAAGTCCTATATTTCCATGGAAACCATAACATTTTTATAAACTTCTAGGAAAATAACTCAAAAGAATTTAATAATTGTTATTTGTACTTAACTTTCTGGTTGTGCATTAAAGACATGTATTTAATTTTTGTATTTCTTTTGTTCTTTATTTGTTGCCATTTGCAGAAATCTCACCAGATGCTAAAGCTATTATAACTGGTCCAGCTGATTTACATTTTAAAGTTGGTAGTGCCATCATATTGACTTGCATTGTACATCAGCCTTCGGTCAAAGATATTGGCCCCATATATTGGTATCGTGGTGAATACATGATAACACCATTTGATATTAATGACAATACAGAAGAAGATAATGTAGCAGTTGCGCCAGGTGTTACACCTATGAAATCCCTAACGACAACACAAAACAAAGTAAATGTTTTGGATCGTCATCATAATGAGGCTGGTGGTAGTTCTACAGATTCAGACCATATGCTGCCACAAATCATAACAAATGAAATAACACAAGATTTTACCCAACGCATTGCCATGGAATCACAATTGGGTGATACTATGAAATCAAGGTAAGCTGACATGGTAACTAAAATATGAATACAAAGTCAATGGCTTAAACTATTTGTTGTTATTGTTGTCTGTTTGTTGCTGAATAGGCTCGGGCTGTTTTAAGGAACACACAACCTACACAAAGTGTTATTACAAAATTATTACAATTTTGTTTTTGGTTTTGTTCTTCATTCTTTATTCTTTTTGTTATTCTATTTTTAGGCTACGCATTTCTAATGCTCAGACATCAGATACTGGTAACTATACATGTCAACCGACAACAGCCAGTAGCGCCAGTGTTATGGTACATGTGATTAATGGTGAGTAAATTTTCTACACGCAATTTTCGTTTTCGTAACCGTGCTCGTATATTCACAGAGAGACATGCATAGACAAATGTAGATTGTTATAAAATTATTGAGCTTAACCACAAAGAAGGGGCGGTATATAAATTAAAAAAAAATCTACATCTTACTTTGCTTTAGATTAACCATTAATTATGATTATTAATCATTGCTTGAATTGTTTACAATAGCAGATTACAGCCCTAGAAATTCGAGTACAAATTCTAGGAAATGTTATTTGTACATATAATTCATTTAATATATTATTGAACCTAAAGGTATGCTATGTCCAAAATAATTTTTCAATTCAACACAATTATTATTGTGAATGAAGAAAACAAACTCATTTCTCTTTTGCAAACACATTACCAAATTTAATAAACACACACATAGGATTGTATAATTTTATGTATGTGTTAGTAGCATTTAAATGAGCATAACTCCAAAAAAATAATAAATCTGTATGTTTGGTGAACAGCTAAAAAGAAATATCTTTCAAATAAGATACGTTAGGTCAAAATCGGTAACAAGAAATTATAGATGCCACATAAAATAGAAGTTGCTCAAAGAACTATTTCAACTCTTTATACCCTACAACACTATGTGGTTAGGGTACAATAATTTTGTGCTGATATTTGTTTCAACCAAAAATATTTGACCTAGACCCAACTTTTATTATACTTTCTGAGTCGATTTAGCGATGTCCGTCCGTCTGTTCATCCGTCCGTGTATTCTTGTAACCAAACTACATGGCGCCAATATGAATACACTTTGATGAACTATAGAATATAAGCTTTTATCGACCATAGGACGAACGCTATTGAAATTTGTGAAAATCGGTACTTGTTCAGACCTATTCCCCATATAAATGACCCCTATGCGATCGACTTAAATTGCCAATATATCCAAATTATCATATAGATCTCAGTCAAATAGGGTTTGTGTATGTGTATTACATCCATTTATCAGTAGTCCAAAAATAAACCTTATAGGACAATTCTTATTCATAGCCCCCATATAAAGCAGATTTCCGATTTTCACTTAAATCTATCAAAAACAAAAATATTTCACAGATTTTTCTCAAATTTGGTTTGTATATTTTTTTTTTTTTTTCAAATAGGAAATAACTTTTCCAAATATGGTCAGGATCTCTCTATTTTTCGACCTAGACCCCATATAAATACAGCTTCCGATATGAACTTATTCTAATCAGCAGGCAAACAAATAAATAAAAATTTCACTCAAATTTGGGTTAGACTTATTTTTGATACGCAATTAGTTGGACCTAAGACCGATTCTTTACATGCATGGTATAGGGTATCTCATAGTCGGTATATACCAACTAAAATTTTCTTACTTGTGTTTAATTAAAAAAATCAACTTTAGATTTTCGTAAAAGCCCAGACGGTTGATCTAAATTTTGTATATTTAACTAAATCGGTTGGAAATTTTGGAGTTTAAGCGGAACTTGTTGTTTGAAATACTTATTATATTTTTAATTTTTTTGTTTTTAATTATTCTTTTGCAGTAATGGTGGTTAAAATTACACTTCCATGACTATAGCTTCTAACACGATTTCGAAATCGTAAATTTGCTTGTGTCGGACACAAATGCTTTCTTTTTAACTCAAATATGATTCACTTTAGGTGTAGCATAGCTCGTGGATTTAGAGCATTTGCCAGTGGTATATCAGCTCTTTTGACAACTTTTTTATCTCTGGACCGGTTGGTATTTAAGGAATGTTTCATTTCAGATTCCTAAATTCAAAGTAGGCCAAACTGGTAGTAATCAAAATAAAAATTTTAAAGCGAAATGTTCAGTAACATCCTCAGATTGTATTTAGTTTACTTTTTTACTGTTTTGAGTGACTAATAAATGAGCAAAGATGAATGAATTCGAACAAAGAAAATTAAAAGTTGACAAATTGACAATAAGTTGTGTTCTGGAATGCTTGAGAAAATATTACTTAAGAATATTACTTAAGAGTTTAAAAAATAAAATTGGTCAAGTTATTACCAAAAACAAGGGAATGTCGCTCAGAGATGTTAAAAAAAATAAAGGAGAACAAACATCAATATGGTTCAAAGACGCCAGGGACGAAATGTCTTAAAACCATTAAGAAGGAGTTACTGTGGAGTTACTTCCACATTAGAAAACTTCTATTGGCGTTGAGAAGTTAGACTCGCAAAAGGTCGTCTATAACAACAGGAACTTTAAATACACAGCTGTACATAAATAAATTCCTTTTATTGAAAACTACGATGGATCCTTGGAATGATTTAGCTTCAGCAATAAATTTATATTTCTGCTGAGGAAATAATATTTAATTTGTTAAAAATATCTGCCAATTGCTCAGTTCGTTGTTGACTACTGAACAGAAAACACACAAATTCTTAGTGTCTCTTACTTTTTTCAATAAAACGTTTGTTTAACATCTCAATTGAGTGATTGTTACTTGTATTGAATGACAAGACCCTTTAAACACAAAAGTAGCAACTACTGGACCCCTTTGCAAGCCCTGGATGAAGATGGTGATGGGGATCCAATGGACTCAGATGAGACTACTGCTCCCGCAATTAAGAAAGTCAAGGAGCACGTACCTCCAATTTAGGTTTTTGCTCAAACAGGTGAAATTATTCATAATTTTTTGTCTGCAAAAGGTATTGTAAATTACCGCATTAAGAGAATGTCCGTTGGTACAAAAATATTTTGTGATTCATTTGCTTCATATGATGCTATCAAATCAATTTTGTGTGAAAAAATATCAATTTTTACACAGGATAAGAAAACTGATCGCGTATTTAAAGTAGTTTTGTTTGGTCTTGAAAACAAAACAGAAGCTGAACTAAAATCTGAATTGACCTTGAGGAATCTGAAGTGCATTGAAGTCAAACGCATTGACAAATTTTTTGAAATCTTCATTGACACTATTTATGTAATCTCTTTTGAAAATGGTTCTCTCAAACTGAATGATCTCAAAAGGGATCACAAATATATATTTCGTACTCTAGTAAGATGGGAGTATCAAAGAAAGAAGAAAAACAGAATAGTACAATGTTATAACTGCCAACTGTATGGCCACGGTGAAAAATGGTGCTCAATTAGAACGAAGTGTGCACACTGTTCTGGTAAACACAAAACAATTTATTGTAATGTAACTATTATAAAATGCGCTAACTGTAATGGTAATCATAAGTCTTTTGATCTCTCCTGCCCAAATAGAGAGATGTACTTAGAAATGAGAAGTAATTTTACAAATAAAAAGTTAAATAAGAGAAATGTTCCACAATCAAATAATAACAATGCGATCATATTTAATACTACTCAATTCCCTCACTTACCCAAACAACAACATGTAATGCTATGTTCACACGGACAGCAAAATTCGCGGTTCGCTCTCTCATTCACGGTTCGCGCCCGAATAATGATTGAATCTACATGATTCGCCATACAAAATTTTGAGACCGAACCTACTTGGTTCATTTTGAACCTTGTTGTGAACCTAGAAAAATTGAGTGTCATCTCCAATTTTGATAAGAAATTATCGCTAGTTTATCCGAACTAGCTGTCAAAAATATATAAACAAAGAAAAAACAAAAGATTTACGTGTGCAATAAAATAAATAGAAAAATTTAACAAATAAAAAGTATATATTTATATACATATATTCAAATAAAAATGGAAAAAATTAAATAGTGAAACGTAAAGTGTAGAAGGATGTCTTCAAATATTTGCACAAAATATATGAACGTCAAAATGAACCAAGAACACTCGTCTGAACAACAAGGTTCGCAATCGCGATTCAGAGAGCGAATCAAGTGCTTCATTTTGTCGTCTGAACATGCTATAAGTGTACTACAATAGATCAAAACTCAGGCAAACAGTCCAAACCAAAATTTGTCATACGGTGAGAATTTAAAAACAAATAATTTGTATACAGTGCAAGACATAACTCAACTATCCATGGAAATCAAAAATAAATTAATAGACTGTACATCTAAAGAGCAACAGTTCAATGTATTAACAGAATTAGCTATTAAATATTTATATACTAATATTAAATAATGAATATGCATATGAAAATAATGTTTTGGAACGCAAGTATTCGTGGTAAAATAATTGAATTTTTCAACTTAATTGTTTATAAAGATATTGATACTTGTTTGATAACTGAAACTTGGTTGGATAGTGTTTCAAAATTTTCACATTCAATGTTTAATTGTTTACGCTTTGATCGCCCAAACAGACGAGGTGGTGGTGTTGCAATTGTTTTAAAGAAAACAGTAAATTTTCAGCAATTGCAATGCATTAGAACTGAAATGATCGAAAATATTGGAATAGAATAGAATTATATTGTGTATATTTCCCGGGGGGTCAAAGAACATCTGAAATTTTGCCAATTTATAGACGAGACATTCGGAAGTTACTAGGTATACAGGGTAATTTCATTTTATGTGGTGACTTAAACAGCAAACATCGGTATTGGGGATGCTCCAGAGCGAATGCATACGGAAATTTACATAATGATTTAACTTTTCAGTTTCCTTTTTCTATAATGTTTCCAAATACCAACTTCTAGAAGATCCCGGCCTTCAACTATTGACCTAGTGTTATCAAACATTCCCGAGTACATTACTAATCCAGAGGTTCTAAACACATTGTCTTCGGATCATTTACATGTAGTTTTCTCCCTTAACTGCTCTTATTCGAGATTAGTAAATTTTAAATTAAATTTTAATAAGACCAATTGGAACAGGTATACTGCAACTCTCAATTCGTTATTCGCCTTAGAATCAACTGACAATGTTAGAGTTACTTCTGTTGACCAAGTCGACGAAATGGTCAACAATTTTTCAAATGCAATTCTCACCTCTATAACTTCCAGTACACCGACTGTCCCAAATTCACACAGGAATTTCATAAGATTACCTAATGAAATTATCGAACTCATATGGGTAAGAAACTATTTTAGACGGCAGTGGTAAAGATATCGGACGGATATCAACGGATATCGAAGCTTTTAAATGCTACGATTCTTTAGTTAAATCTGCAATGTGGAATCACCGAAATCGACAATGGAATGAGAGACTAGAAAGACTTGATAAACGTTAAAAACCTTTTTGGAACATAATAAAAGTTTTAAGAAAAAAAATTTCCAATATTCCCTCATTGGTAAACCAAAACTTAAATATAAATATACATACAGATTATGACAAAGCATATGCTTTTGCAGAACCATTTTTCCATAACCACCACATCTCTGATACCCTTGGATGTCAGGCACTCACACAAGTTGTACAGGACACCCTAATCGATCATAACAATTCCCTAAAATATTTAACACCTCATTCGGAACTTATTTCAGAAGCTTCAATAAAATATATCTTGAAAGGTCTTAAGACTAGAAAATCTTGTGGGCTTGATAATGTTAAAAATGAATTCCTAAAAAATCTTCCAGTATCTGGAATAAATCGTTTAACCTCTATTATAAACATTTGTCTAAAGCTACAATATTTCCCAAAGCATTGGCGTATGGCAAAAGTTATACCTGCTCCTCTTTCTCTGATATGCCTTTGCAAAAATATGTCCTCCTTTCTTAAGTCACTGAAGTTAATGCCATTAACATTATTTTATTTTTTTGCCGTCCAGTAAAACTGTCTTAAACTTATTAGCCGACAATGTCATAGGGCAAATTGGAGTAGCTGCGACGTACGATATTCATTAAGAGGTATTGTTTTTTTGTTCGGGGATGACCTTAAACTTCTGGAAACTGTACACCACTTCATTCACGAATATTGCTATTGAGGCCAATCTAAAAATTTAATGCTCTAATTTTTTTTTATTATATTTTATGTTATTTAAATAATTATAATTTAAACAACTAAAAATAATTATTATTTAGAATTTTTTTTTTAGTCAAAGTATGCATCGTCTGCTACAAGTTCCACCTACCCTTCAGGTAATTTATGAGAACCATGCCAGAAAAATTGCTTGTCTTTTGCTGCTAACCATTCGTAGATCCATTTTCCAACTTCCCCGAAATTGCCGAATTACTGCTCTGCGATCACGTGCGCCATTGATGCGAAGAAGGGATAGTAAGATGGCGCCAGGTCTGGGTGGAGAAAGATGTCCCATCCGTTCGCCCTTCGTTGGAAATAGTGTTGTGTAAATTGGTATCGCCATACAAAGATTTTTTACTCTTCGGGTTTTTAAAATAAATTCATCAATCCACACCAGTCACAATTCGATAAAAAAACTGCTTTCCTTTCGCGGCGTTCCGACATCATTTCACAAGTGATTTTGCTATTTTCTTTTTGACGTTCCTAAAATCTTATTCGTACATTCTTAGACTCAAAGGATTTCCAAGATTTAAGTTTGAGAAATTTTTTCTATGCGAACGGCACTGCTTGTAACGTTTCTTCGAAAGTCATTGGAATTTTTTGAAAAAACAAAGCATACAGAAATCTGATTTAAGTATACAATTTTGATTGTTATGAACTGGTTTTTCAGAAAATACTTCGCATCTTATAATTTTGGTTTTTATTTTTTCGAGCCGAAATAAAAGTTATTATTTGATAAAAGTTTGTTTTTTTAATTCGACCTTTTCTTTATAGAATCTCAAATGAATAAATACTCAAGCTCGAGGTCATAAGTTTTAAATGTTTTTTATTTATTTAAATGTTTCCAATATTTCGATATTCTTTGAATATCTTCATCAGGGACAGTCTAATGTTTCACAAAAATATAAATAAGAAAAACAAACAACAAAATGAGTTAAAAACATCAATACAAAAAACAGAGTTCACAAAAATTTTTAAAACAGTAATAACAATAACAATACGAACTTACTAAATTTTATAAAAATCACACAAAAAATTTTTTCCTTATTGCTATGTAGTTTTCACTACCATCGTCATGATTGCACTGAATTTGTGTATTGCTTGGTCTTACTAACTAGATATCTATAATGTTTTGCACAGCCACTCTCCACATCGCTCTTAAAATTCATAGTTGTTAGGGTATTGATAATGTTCAGAATGTAAATATTGGAAAAAGCCAATGTCGTATATAAAATACCATGCAACGGGAAAAATGATGAAAATTGCAATAAAGTGTACGTAGGGACTACTAAAAATAAACTTAAAACTAGAATATCAGGCCATAAATCCGATCAACGTTTTTTAAATAGTTCGTCACAAAAAACTGCACTATCAGCCCATTGTGCCAGTACTAATCACTCGCCAAACTTTGATGAGGTGCGAATATTACAACAAGAACAAAATTACAAACGACGCTATATGTTGGAGATGCTGAACATTATCAATACACCAACAACTATGAATTTTAAGAGCGATGTCCATGTAAACCTTTTAATCAAACTACAGGTGGCAAATAAAGATATATTTTGATGAAATTTATTATACTAGTATAGCCCAGCACTCGAAATTCTAGGAAATATTAATTTTTCATTAAACTTTTTTCTTTCAATGTTTTTTTAATCTATATATTTAAATATTTATGAATATTTAAATGAGTCTAAAGGTATGTTAATCAATTTTAGCAATTCACAATTCAACACAAAGCGTCTGATATATAATTTAAATCATTCGCATTAACAGGGCGTAACGAATTATTATAAATATTTTATGTTATTTAATTTAATATATTTTTAAGACAGATTAAACATAAATTTGATCATTCTCAGCTTCTCTTCCGTATAAGCTATAACAATGCCAATTTTCACACTCCTCCGTGTCCGCATATTGCTTAAAAAGGGAACTAAAAATTTACCTTCACGTATTAATATATAGATTAGTATATAAGCTTCTATCAGCCATAGGATGGCCGCCGTTGAAAATCGGTTCATGTTCAGACATATCTCCCATACAAATGACCCTATGAGATCGACTTAAATTGCCATAATATCCAAACTACATATGTATAGATCTTGGTCAAATTGGGTTTGTGCATTTCTATTTCATCCATTTATCAGTAGTCCAAAAACAAACCCTGCAGATTTTTATATTTGCTCGAACCAATAAAAATTAAAATAACATTATTTTCTAATCGAAGAAATAAAAATCAAAAAGTAACGTTTATTTTGTGGCTTTTGCGTGTTACAGTAGCCAACTAAAATGAGTATCATATCATTAAATAACCATTAATTCAAATAAATTCTAAAATAAAAGAACTACAGAATTTATATAAGTTTAACCCAATCCGGAAAAGAATTATAAAGCCAATTATTATTGTCAATCCGGTTGTAACTCACCGAAAAATGGAATTTGCGACCCCATAAGGCATTTATATATTCCTGAATCTTATAACAATTCGAGTCGTTATAGGGATGTCCGTCTGTCTGTCTGTCTATCTGTCTGTCTGTTGAAACCACGCTCATACACAAAATAAATCATTTACTTGAATCAACGCAGGATACAATTGTTTTTCATTACTTCGAGTAGGTTGGTATTTAAAATGGGGAAAAACGGGTATCATTGTAGCAAGATATGACCTAATATATGGAAACACCTCTAAAAAATTCAAAAAAATCAGTGTGTTTGTTGTAATTTATAATATTAATAGGCAAGGCCATTTCTTGTGACCGATGTAAGTTCCACAGTTTTACCCCGATTCTGACAAAAAAATTATCATTTGAAAGATATTTCTTTTTAGCTGTTTTCCATATTTACAAATTTTCACCGTCTGGAACATTTCTTTGGAGTTATGATCATTTAAAGTTGTTACTAAGCCATACATAAAACAAGTAAGAAAATTATAGTCGGTCTAGACCGACTATACGATACCCTATACCATGCGTTTAGAGACCCTATCTCTCAGGCCCAACTAACTGAATATAGAAAATAAGCATAACCCAAATTTGAGTGGGATTTTTATTAATTTTTTCGGCTGCAGATATGAAAAAGTTCATATCGGATGCTATATCTATATGGGGACTAGGCCCAAAAATGGACCGATCCTGACCATGTTTGGTAAAGTCTCTTGTATTTTGCAAAAATATATACAAACAAAATTTGAGAAGAATCAGTGCAATATTTTTGTTTTTTGATAGATTTAAGTGAAGATCGGGAAGCAGCTCTACATGGGGCCTATGACTAAGAGTTGTCCAATAGGGATCATTTTTGGACTACTGATTAATGGATGTAATATCTACATACAAACCCAATTTGACTAAGATTTATATGATAATTTGGATCTTATGCCAATATATGTTGATTGCATAGGGGTCATTTGTATGGGGGCTAGGTCTGAACATGGACCGATTCTCACCAATTTCAATAGCGTTCATCCCATGGCCAAATTTCATCAAAATATATTCATATTTGCGACCTGCAGTTTGATTACAAGCTTTACATGGACACACAGACGGACGGACGGGCGGACATCGTTAAATCGAATCAGATAGTGATTCTGATTCGATCGGTATATATTTTTGTTGTTACAAACAGCAACACAAAGTCATTATACCCAAACCACATAGTGGTGTGTGTTTATTAAATTTGTTAATGTGTTTGTGTTGATGTGGTGAGTTTGTTTTCTTCATTTAAAATGAGTTGAGTTGTGAACCATACCCTTAGGGTCTATATTAAATGAAAAAATAAAATTTCCCAGAATTTGCACTCGAATTTCGAGTGCTGGAATCTGCTAGTAATTTAGTATTAGGTTTATCAAATTGTTTACTTTTTAACATTTTGTTTACATTTGTTATAAATAGTGCTAAGTCCAAATGCTAATGTAAACGAAGGATAGAGGGTATCAAAGACTTGGCACACAGTTACTTATTTTTTTTTTTTTACCAAGCAAAGTTACAAATATTTTCCTCACAAAATTATTAAATATTTTTTTTTACCAAAACCATATGTTTCAAACTCTCTTTCGAAAGACTTCTAAACGTAGTACATTTTCTTGAAATGGAGGCCCCTTTCACTGAAAAAGCATAAAAGTTCTTAGAAAAAAATGCCAGAATACGATACATTTTTTTAAAAAGCCCGAGTAAATATTAAGACATATAAGCAGATCTTGAAAAAGGAGCATCCGAACTAATACAATTTTTTTGTAATTATTTATAAACGATAGCAATTTTTATAAGTTTCTATGAAAATCAATAATTCCCGAAAAAAAAACATTGCAACCGTTAAGCTTTAGAATTATCAAGCAACCCTTGTATTTGGTTTAGATTACACTTGTTTGTCATTGTCTTATATATGGACGTCTAATGGTGTTTGGTTTAGACATAAAAAAAATCTCTATTATATTTTATGGACTTTTATGTTGTTTGTAATTTTAAGTAGTTTATTATACTTTATGTTTTCCCATGATGTACGGCCACACTTCATCATTTTTTAATATTTGTTTGCTTCGTATATCATTTCCATTTTTTGTGACTTTTAGGTCTGTTATCTCAAAAAACAAATCTCGTACACGTAAAGTCATTTCCTAAGTACAAATTCTTTTGTTTCTTATTGGGTCCATCAATTTATTATGATGAGGTAATAAAATTCAATTACAAAATGGCTACAAATTTCAATATGGTTTGTTTGGCTGCATATTTTTTTGGAAAAAGTCACACAAAAAAAACATATAATAAAAATAATGGCCTTAAAGAATTATGTACTACATAAGGAGACATAAGACAAAAATATGTCAGGAGAGACATTGAAATTCTTCTTTTAATTTAAATTTGACCCACTTTTTTAAAGCCTGTTTATTATTGCACTCAGATAAGGATAAGGGGCAGTTGACAGGGTTTGCTTTGTTGATTTGAGAGCTTAACTTTAATCTTAATTATTTCATATAATGGTGGGTTTATGTTGTTAGTTGTTGATTTTAGTAGAATAATATGTTTTTGAGACTAAATAAAGCAACATATGCAAATTTTTCGTAGGATGACTAATAAGTAGTAAAGTTGTATTTTAGTGTAAAAGTAACTATAGACGGCATTTGAAAAAAAAACTGTTAAGAAGAAATAAGCGATGGCCCTTTCTGCAATTAAAAAGAAGTTTAAAAAATTTATATTAGAAAAAAAAAAAATGTGCACACTATATAAACTTTATATATGTGAAAAGGTATCAAAAGTAGTAATATTTGAATGAGAAAATATAAAAAAATAATTTCTTTAAAAATAATAAAATAAAGATCCTCATTAAAAAAAAAAAAAAATAGTGAATTGAAATATCCCGAAATCTCGCAATTTTAAAATAATATTTTCTTTTTACCCATTAACTAACTTATTTTTAAAAAATCCGACTGGTGATGGAAACAAATATTTTCATCAAGAATAAGTTATTAATTAGTTGAATAATAAAAAAAACAAATTTAATATACAGTGGCGGACAAAAGTCTATGTACGACCCCTTTTTTTTTAATTTACCATGTCCTTATGCATTTAAAAAAAGTAATGATGCATGTTTGTTTTAAATCTTATAACTGTATAAAAAGTAATAAAATAATGTTTGTTTTAAATCTTATAACTGTATAAAAAATAATAAAATAATAATCTCCAATATTAACTTTTAAAGTTATTCACAAAAAACTCAAAAAAGGCACTGACAAAAGTGTACTAACGAATTTAAAAAATGAGAAATGATATAGAAAAATAATAATAAATAACAATATTTAATATTTTGTTGGGCCACCACTAGCATCGATGACTGCTTGCAACTTTCTGGGCATTGAAGCTACTAAATTATCGAGCTCTTCCGCCGTTATTTTCTTCCATCCTCTTGAAGCTTCTCTTTTAGAGTTGGAGCACCACTAATAGTATGATTTCGGATCTTTCGCTCCAAAATTTCCCACACGTGTTCTTTTATGTTGAAGTCCGGGCTTTGTGGAGTTGAATACAGCTGTCTCGGAGCATAATACAGCAGCCAGTCCTTCACTATCTGCGACGTGTGCTTGGAATCATTGTCCTGTTGGAAGATCCAACTCGTTCCTAGGCATAACTTTTCCACGGATGGCTTCAAATTGTGTTCCAATATGGACTTGTATTGGAAGCGATCCATAATGCTTTCAACAAATACCAAATTTCCATCGCCTGAGGCTGCAACTGCTCCCCAGACAATAACACTGCCACCACCATGCTTTACAGTCGGCATTAGGTGCTGGGGATCCATAGCAGTGTTCGGTTTTCTCCAAACTTTGGCTTTTCCGTCGTATCAAAATATATTGTATTTGGACTCATCCGTAAATAGAAGACGTGTCCAGAATCAATTCCCTTATTTATATACTTTTTTGCGAACTCCAAGCGAAGTTTCCTGTTTTTGTCACTTATAAGGGCTTCTTGCGCGGAGTTGTGCAGTGAAATCCTTCATTATTGAGGGTCCTTGTTACAGTGCGTGGGTGGACAACAATTTTGGATCTCTCAGCTATGTCCTGGACCAACTTAGTGGCATGAACTTTGGGATTTCGGTCCACTTCTTTGCGAATGAATGAAATGTCTCTACGCTCAAGCTTCTTCGGACGACCAGTTCGCGGCTTACTCTCCACGGAACTTGATTTTTTATAGTTATTAAATATGGTCTGCACCGTCCATTTGCTTAAATATAATAATTTTGCTGTTTCGCCAAATGATTTATTCTCATTTCAATGTTTAATAACTAATTTTCGCACATCCGCAGCAATTTCTTTGCGTGGAGCCATTTTTCCGATCGTACACTTTTTAAAATGACAAAATGCAATAAATTCCAAGAATAATTCAAAGTATACACATAAAATTAAACAAACGGTAATTTAACATAATATTTTAGCTGAGAAAAATAGCAAAAAGAGTGAAACCAATAAAACGTATGTAGACTTTTGTCAGTGCCTTTTTTCAGTTTTAAGCAGAATTCAGAAAAAAACACACACTGAATAAAAAATTCGTACATAGATGTAAACAAACATAACTGCGAAAATAGGGGTGGGTAATGCAAAAAAGCTAACAACCAACAAGTGTAACTTTTATGATGCTAAATAGTTTTTGTGTCTTAAGTATTTTATTACCATCTTTTATTAAAATAAAAACCAGTCAATAAAAACAACTGTAAATAATTTCAACGTAAATTACAAAAAAATGGCCAATAAAATTTTAAAATAATTGACAATTGTAAACAATTTGCAACGTAAGTCATAAAAAAGAGTCAATAAAATTTTAATAAATTTGGTTGAAACAATTGTCGTCGTTTTTATCGGGGTGTATCAGACCGCGAATTGATGTTTCGCAGTACACGAACCAGAACACGAATTTAAAATATAACTGAACTCGAACCTGTTTATTGTACATGTTCTATTTTTTCTTAGTACACGAGCCAGAACATGACTTAAAATATAACTGAACTCGAACCTGTTTATTGTACATGTTCTATTTTTTCTTAGTACACGAGCCAGAACACGACTTAAAATATAACTGAACTCGAACCTGTTTATTGTACATGTTCTGTTTTTTTTTTTTTTTTATTTCAGTACACGTACCAGAACACGAACTTCAAATAAAGCAACATTCGAATCTGTGTGGTTTATGTGTGATCGAAACAAAAAGTACGTGATAGAAACATGTTCGTGTAAATAACGAAATATTAAAACGAACACAGTCATGATTGTGTTGGGCACCGTAGAAAATTTAGAAACGCACATAATTGATATGAAAATAAAGATATGTGATGGCTGCTTTTGACCAGAACATTGTGTGTTTCATGTGTGTATTTTCTGAACCTTGGTTTTAAGTGAATAACTTTAAAAGTTGATATTGGAGTATTATACTTTTTTGTTATTTGTTATACAATAATAAGATTTCAAACAAATCTGCATCATTACTTTCCTTTCTAATCCTACAGAACTTGTTAAATTGAAGAGAAAGGGGTCGTACGTAGAGTTTTGTCCGCCACAGTACATGAAATATTTATTTAAAGTTTTATTTCTTGAATATTTCAATTTCAAAATGTTTCTTTTTTAAACTCTTTCTTTTAACTCATACTCTCTGTCTGTCTGTCTGTCTGCCATTGGGCAACCCCATTCCCCTTTATCAAACTTGGGCCATAGTCTTGTTGTGACTATAGATTAATTTTGGGGCAGTCACGCATAGTCACGCACAGTCGCGGAGTGATTTAAAACCCATTTCCCCTTAACCGATCGATCTGAAACTTGGTCGATAGACTTGCTGTGAAAAAATATTAACTTTGACATAGTCACGCACAGTTATGCTCAGTCACGGACAGTCACGGACAGTCACGGAGAGATTACAACCTTACTTCCCTTTATCCGATCGATCTGAAACATTATCCATAGACTTGTTGTGGCCAAAGATTAATTTTAAGATAGTCACACACAGTTACGCACAATCACGGAGAGATTCAAAACTCATATGCATAAGGAAAGAAAGAGTTTTAATAAAAACTTTGTTTTTATGGATTAGATTATTTATTTTATTTGATTTTGTTTCACAACAATGAAAGAAAAATTTAATTTTTTGTTACATTTTGTTGGTATTTATAAAAGATATAATTCATTCAATTTCCATTCGGTGGAAAATTCAAAAGCAAGTCAAAATTTGGGGTTTCGTTTTTATACCCTTTACCACTATGTGGTTTGGGTATAATGACTTTGTGCTGCTGTTTGTAACAACCAAAAATATTTGACCTAGACCCATCTTTAATTATACCGATCGAATCAGAATCACTTTCTGAGTTGATTTAACAATGTCCGTCCGTCTGTCCGTCCGTCCGTCTGTCCGTCCGTCCGTCTGTGTGTCCATGTAAACCTTGTAATCAAACTGCAGCTCGCAAATATGAATATATTTTGATGAAATTTGGTATATAAGCTTTTATCGGCCATGGGATGAACGCTTGGTGAGAATCGGTCCGTGTTCAGACCTAGTCCCCATACAAATTACCCATATGAAATCGACATAAATTGCCATAAGATCCAAATTGTCATATAGATCTTACTCAAATTGGGTTTGTATGCGTTCATTACATCCATTAATGAGTAGTCCAAAAATGATCCCTTTGACCCCATATAGAGCTGCTTCCCGATCTTCACTTAAATCTATTAAAAAACAAAAATATTGCACTGATTCTTCTCTAATTTTGTTTGTATATATTTTTGCAAAATTCAAAAGACTTTACCAAACATGATCAGGATCGGTCCATTTTTGGACCAAGTCCCTATATAGATATAGCATCCGATATGAACTTTTTCATATCTGCAGCCAAAAAAATTAATAAAAATCCCACTCAAATTTGGTTTTTGCTTATTTTCTATGCCCAGTTAGTTGGGCCTAAGAGATAGGGTCTCTAAACGCATGGTATAGGGTATCGTATAGTCGGTATAGACCGACTATAATTTTCTTACTTGTTTATAACTGAAAAACAAGTAAAAAAATTATAATCGGTCTAGACCAAACCACATAGTGGTATAGGGTATAATAATTCTAAATATAAATTTAATCTGCAGTACATTAAAAAACCAATTTGTTACAATTACTAAAACTATTTTTTCTTTAAAATATGTTGTTCTAATTTTATTAGGTTTTGCAATTACCAATAATAATCAATGTCGCGATCAATGTAAATAAAAAAGAAGGAAACGATTGTAGAATAATGAAGCTAATTTAAATAAGTTCTCTGATTTATCTTAGTTTACGATTTCCGATTGGTAGACTGAACTAATTTTGCTGTTGGAGGTACTTTCGTTTCATAAAATTAAAGTTTACAAAATAGTTTATATACAAATTATATTAGATCTCAAAATATAAAATAATTGCAATAGAAATTCAAAATTTAATGTAGCAACCAATTCTTTTTCTGTGGGTACGCAAAAAAGTCGGTTGAATTGAAGCACTTCTGTCTCTTTTGCGGGGTTTTTACGAGTGCACTGTTGTATACCGCGCTATACTAAAATAAACAAGATAAACATAAAACACAGTTTTCGCTTACTAAATTGAAATATGATTATGGTTTTAGTAAAAATAAAAAATAAAACAATAATTACCGTTACGATAGTTTTGCTAGTTTTTTTTTATTTATAGCACGTTTCAGATCAATTAACGAAATTGCTGACTTTAACCATTTTTATGTTGTTGTTCTATTTTATTCATATACTTGCAAATGCATTTTTACTACACTGCGACAGCCAACAGTCTTAAACGCATCATAATTGTGGTAATAAAAGGACAGAAATATTTTACAGTTCATGAGGCGAAAACTTTTTTAACAACTTTTTTAATAGTTTGTACTTTTTTTTATGGACAACAAAATTTGATACCATTACTTTTTGCTGCACGTTTTCTGTTAATACATATTTCCAAAAGTGTTTTTAGTTGTAAAAACTTTTATTTTATTTTGAATGCAAATGAACATAAAAAAATAATTGCTTGACTTAAAGATTCAGCAACATTTTAGTGCTTAGAAAATTAATGGGTTGTAAGTTCCACCTAAGCAGCAATGCTAAGGAGAAAAAAAATAGAAACTCTTTTTCTACTATTTGTCCGAAAACAGAAAGATTCAAAATATATTTTTCTTATTAGTCTATCGTTTTCAAATGTACGGATACTTAGATTTACTAGTATATATTTTATAAATATTTTGTGAGACTAAAAATTTTAGAAAACTTCCCATTCGAACTTCTATAGGTCAACCAATAAACTATAATTATAATTTTACGCAGGTTAGGTTTTTTTCTAAAATCGTATACTTCATTATACTTCAGCTTCCATTTGTGGCAGCTAGAGAAATTTTAGTGAATCAAAGTCTAAAAAGGGTAGTAGGCGGAAGGCAAAATATCACTACGGGCTAATTCCATAGTGGCAGACATGACATTCAGTGATCCTTCTAATTCAATATTATACAGTAAAAGTTTTTCATTGCTCATAAAAGTATACAACATTTCATTAGAAAAAGTGAGAATAACACTGTTCTGCAAGAAAAACGGCCGCGGAATTATTCCTGCTGATTCCTATGTAAAATGACCTCCTGATTCCGAATATCACACCCATTTTACTCCATTGCACACCGTTTTCACGGTGCGCCCCCCCCTCCCCCTTTTGTCATCTTATAGTCTTTTGTTTGTCATAACCAAGGTTCAGAAAATACACACATGAAACACACAATGTTCTGTTCAAAAGCAGCCAACACATATCTTTATTTTCATATCAATTATGTGCGTTTCTAAATTTTCTACGGTGCCCAACACAATCATGACTGTGTTCGTTTTAATATTTCGTTATTTACACGAACATTTTTGTATCACGTACTTTTTGTTTCGATCACACATAAACCACACATATTGGAGTGTTGCTTTATTTGAAGTTCGTGTTCTGGCACGTGTACTGAAAAAAAAAAAAAAACAGAACATGTTCAATAAAGAGGTTCGAGTTCAGTTATATTTTAAGTCGTGTTGTGGCTCGTGTACTAAGAAAAAACAGAACATGTACAATAAACAGGTTCGAGTTCAGTTATATTTTAAGTCGTGCTCAGGCTCGCGTACTAAGAAAAAATAGAACATGTACATTAAACAGGTTCGAGTTCAGTTATATTTTAAGTCGTGTTCTGGCTCGTGTACTACGAAAAATTGAAGCATCAATTCGCGATCTGATAAAATAAAAACCAGTCAATAAAAATAATTGTAAATAATTTCAACGTAAATCACAAAAAAAAGCCAATAAAATTTTTAAATATTTGACAATTGTAAACAATTTGCAACGTAAGTCATAAAAAAGAGTCAATAAAATTTTAATAAATTTGGTTGAAACAATTGTTGTCGTTTTTATCGGGGTGTATCAGATCGCGAATTGATGTTTCCGCTAAATCGACTCAGAAAGTTATTCAAATATTTTTGGTAGTTACAAACAAGAGCACAAAGTCATTATACCGTGACCATATAGTGGTATAGGGTATAAAAAAATATAAAAATAAATAAATAAATAAATCTTTGAAATATTTTCTTCTAAATTTGATTTATATATGTTTTTGAGAAAAGTACGTTACATTAATATATTTGGTCACGATCAGCTCCATTTTTAGACTTCGTCCCCATATAAATATATCATCAGGTATGAACTTTTTCATAGCTGCATGCCACAAAATTCATAACAATAGCACTAAATTTCGGTTTATGCTTATTTCTTGTATCCAGTTATTACCGTAGCAAAGTTGGATCCAAGACCCTTTTTAGATATACAGAAAGATTATTGGTTAAAGTGCAGTTACCACTAGAAAAATTTGACTGGGTAATTAAAATTTTTGTTAAAATTTCTCAAAATATTTGAAAGTGTTGTTGAGTTTCTTCATTACCAACCTTTGAAATATAAGCATTATAAAATGAAAGTAACTGCAATAGCAAAATAAGTTCCGTTTACCATTAATGTCATTATAGGAAATGCTAAACTAATTCAACTTAGGAAACTAAATTAAAAGCAAACATAAGTATTGGTAATTACAATAACAAATTTTATTATTGTTACAAACTGTTGGGTAAAACAATGTAAACAAATATGTATTTAGAATTATTTGTCGATTATTAAAAAGCCAAGAAAAATCTTAAAAAGTTCATTATTTTCAACCGAACGGAAATTGCAATTCAGTAATCAAAAAGAAATCAAACAAGCAAGAGTGTTAAATTCGACTGCGCTGAATCTTTGGTACCCTCCAGATTAGTTTTGCGTTTACATTAATATTTTAAAAATTTACAAAATATTTTAAAATTTGATAATTTGATAATCTTAATGCTAAATATTACGACAAACACATCGAATTTTTAAAATTATTTAGAGGTGATTTCATCTTTATCGACATATCTCTGCAGAATGATGCCCGATTTATGCCCTTTTCAATACTCACCTGCTAAAAATAATGATAAACAATATTATCATAACTATACCCAGGTAACTGGTTTATTTTGTGAATGAGCGTGATTTCAACAGACAGAAGGACAGACAGACATCGTTATATCGACTCGAGTTGTTATGACGATCGAGAATGTATATACTTTATGGGGTCACGTTACAAAGGGAATGGCAACCTGATATATACCCTCTGCACAGTGGTGTGGATGGTATAAAAAAAAACAGTATTTGAATTTTTTTTAATAGTTTATGCTCATATATAAAGTCATTCCGTTTATACCTTACACATAACGTAGGATCGCACTGTATGCTACTAATAATCTCCTCTGACTTTCGGAAACATATCCACATAGTAAAATCGGAATAATGCAAGTTTTCGCGAGAAGCGCATGAATGCTTAAAGGTGTAAGATGTTGTGTAGGGTACAATGCTCTTAGAATTACAAATATTTTTTCAGATACAGAATTAATCTGATTGTTCCACGTGAGCGATTTATTAAAAATGATTCCAAGATTCCAAGCAGATTCCACAATTGCAATATTTTGATTACCTAATGATGCTGGAATATTTATAGGGGTGGTTTGATTTCTTTGAGTTATAACAAAACATTTAAATTTTTTTTTTTTTTTGGATTTAAGTGAAGTCACTTGAAGAAGCCCACACAGATGTTTTATTGACTGGGTACATCATTAAGTTATAATGTGAACAATAGTAGGTCAAGAATAGAACCTTGCGGCATTCCTCCAGACACATGTAGTGCAGTGGAAATTAAGTTACCCAAAGATACAGATTGGAAACGATTAGAAAGATATGAAACTAGCTGCGAGACGGCAGTTGAAGTAAAGTTGAATTTATTTGTGAGTTTATTGCAAAGAATTCCATGATTAAGAGAATCTAAAAAGCACATTATCAAGCGCTGTGACGCAGCTATGCTTTGGCCTACAGCCTGACTGACTTTTAGCTAGGAAATGGAGATTACTTGAATATTTACTCATTTGCTCATATACATTAGTAGTTCAAATACTTTAGATAAGGATGGTAGTATTGAAATAGGGCAAAACTCAACTCCAGTATAATAACTTGGGTAGAAGAAGTTTTATGAATTTCGGGTGTATCTGATCAAACCCGACTGCATTGGCCTTCACGGATAAACAACAATAAGCAAGACACATGAAAAATAGATGTGAACGTGGAACTTGCCTAGATTCAATCATTTGATTAATTGTTGGATTTTGATCCAATAATACAGTTGAGGAGATACTGATAAATAATGCAATAAATTCGTTTACATCAACATTACAAATAGTAGGTTTTTTATATCCGATTCCAATTTCTTTAATCGTTTGCCATTTTTTTTTAGAGTCAACTGCCGTTCGAAATCTACCCGATTAGTTTGATTTTATGCTTTGTTGTAGGGCAGCAGTAACATTGTTAAGGAATATTGTTGTAAAATTATACATATTTAAAACAAACAATAATGATCGTACACAAAAACAAAATTTCGCCAACAGAATTGTTCTAAATTTTCGACTTTATCAAGAAAAATTTAATAACAGTACACCATTTTGCATTGTGATATCATATTTACTGTTAATACAATCGTAATAATCGTAATCAATTCGAAAGGTTAATTAATACCTTTATCACAAATCGGTTGGCACAATGAATCTAGTTTCTGTGGTTACGAGTAGTCTTTTTAAGCAATTTGAGTATAGGGTTTTGATAGCACTATATCATCGATAAGAGAATTTTGAAGATATGGCGATTTGAGCGATTTTTCGCAAGGACTTAGTAGAATTTTTGGCGATTTTTTCGTTTTTCTTTTTTGTTTTGGGGGGTTATTTGTTTGGGTCTAAACATGAACTTATTTTCACCATTGCAATAGCGTTCATAGCAGGGTCGATAACAGATTATTTAATAAATTTAATTAATATATATTAATATCTGCGACCTGTAATTTGAGTAAAAATTTTACATGAACAAAGAGAAGGACGGACAGACAGGCGGATGGACGGAAATAGATAATTCGAGTCAGAAAGTGCTTCTTAGTAGATTTTCATAAGAAAAGGTGGGTCTATGTCAAATCAGCACAAACTCATTATACCCTCACCACACAGTGGCATAGGGTATAAATAGCCTTACTTAAAGTGCAGACATTTGGCTAGTGCAATTAATCATATAACTAATTATACGCATAGCAAACTATTAATTTAATATTAGTAGACAAAAAATATATTTGGAATTAATTTAAGACAACAATCGTTAGTTCTTATTTCGCGACATTAATACTAACTAGCAGATCCTAGCCCTCGAAATTAGAGTGAAAATTCTTTGAAATATTATTTTTTCATTTAATAAAAACCCTAAAGTTATGCTAATCAATTTTAGCCAATTCACAATTTAACAATTTTTAAATGTCGATTATTGTTGTTAATGGTTTATGTCCAATTATTGGTTTATGTCCAAAATTATTTTTCAAATCAACACAATTATTATTGTGAATGAAGAAAACAAACAAACACATTAACTAATTCAATTAACACACACATAGTATTGTATAACTTTATGCATGTGTTAGTAGCAATTTTAAATGTATTTTATTCTAAACAAATTTCAAAATTTCAAAATCTATAATCTCGTGGACAGCTAAAAAGAAATACCTTTCAAATAAGATACGTTTGGTCAAAATCGGGAGGAAACTGTTTAACAAATCATCGATCACAAGAAATCGCCTTACCCATTAATATTATAGACACCGCGTAAATTATTCAGACAAAATTTTATAATCCTTCGATCACTAGAGATGTATTCGTTCAAAATTGTACACATAGAAAAAAATTCGCCAACCGAATTGTTCTAAAGTTTAACAACAGAATTTTCGATTCTATCAACAGAAATTTTATAGCAACCATTACACTGCGGAACAAAAAAAAAATAAAAAAATCTGCGGCATTTATTTTGTTAATGGTTTTTGTAAACATTTACTGTTTTTGGATTGACTCTGGTTCTCGCGATCAAAAATGAAGGAGGCTGCACCACATATCTTAGCCTAACTCAAAAACGGTTTGTCCGATTTGGTTAAATAAAAAAATATGAAAATCCAAAGCTAAATTACCTCCAAGTCATATCTACACTATTTTTTAATTAGGGCAATAGTTTCGGCAATATTCATAGTTTTTCTGAAAAAACATTTTTTTGATGTAAAAAAAAATTTAATATTTTTGTTGTTCTAAAATTCATAAAAAATTAAAAACATCAAAATTGCTGTTTTTTAATCTTAGGTTAAAAACATAGATATGTTGCAAATAAAACAAGCCATATTTAATTAAAATCGATTAACAAGTTTTGATTTAATTTACAATTTAGTGATGGTATCTCATTTTGATAAAAAATTTCTAAATCAAATTTTGTATGGGATTTTCATCAAGAACAAACATTACTGCAGAAAAAGTTAACATTATGTCACTAAAAGTCAAGATGGTTATCAATGTTACCCAAATTTACTGGATAACTGTAAAATTGTAATTAAAGTTTTAACTTGTTAAATGTATTATTGTGATTTCTTTCTTCAATTCTGTATAAGACTAATGTGCTGAATACTAGAAAATTATATCAATATGTATTGAAAAAATATTTTTATTAATATCCTTAATAATAACACTATAAAAACAAAAGAGATACATCCTGTTCATCTAACAATTAAAAAAAAATTACAAAAAACTTTTTCTGTAAGCTTTTTTGTGATGATTTTGCTCCGGACAATCCCTTATTAAAGTCCAACAGTGGTCTGCCAGCATGTGGCGATCCCATCGACCTTGGTATCTTTCTTCCATTATCCTAATTTCCTGGTGGAACCGTTCTCCTTGTTCCTCACTGTAATCGCCAAGATTTTACGGGAATCTGTCTAAATGGCTATCCAAAAAATGCAATATAATGCTCATATTAACTCCAAATGTGCGAAAGTTTTGATGCATTTTAGCAACCAATTCCCTAAAATAACAAATATTAGCCATGCTTCAGATTCAATTTGTGTCATATGTTTTACAAATGCAGTGTTTTTCATAAGAGTACGGATTTGCGGTCCATCGAAGATGCCTGCTTTTAATTTTTCAATACTAAGGGCTGGAAATTTTTGACACACATATTTAAAACAGTCACCAATTTTATCAAGGGCTTTGATGAAACAGCCCAAGCTTGATGTGAAGAGGTGGAAGAAGGATATTCTCTCGGCTTATCACTGGTTCATGAATCACCATACTTTCCCTCAAAGGCCAGACCTTTCTAATCCAATATTCTGTTATTGTGCGACTATCGCAAAGACATATAAAGCTGGGATATTTAGTATACCCACCTTGCTTGCCTAACAAAAAATTCACCATCTTCAAGTCGACGCATACTGACCACTGATGTATTGCGTACGAAATCTTTTCTAAAACAATTTTAATATTTTGATATTCCTCCTTTATTTTGGTAGTATGACCTATTAGAACTGAAGTAAACTTATTTTTATTGTGCAGCAATACACATTTCAGACTTCTTTTTGAGCTATCTATAAAAAGCCTGCAATTGTCAGGCTTATATTCGGGAAGACCCATACAATTTAAGAGTCCAGAAACATTGTTACGAAATACAAATGTATCTTTCTCTGTAAAGTAAGGAAGAAAGTCTTGCAATACTGGGGATTTAGCCAATTCCACATTATGATAAACCCAAGTACGATTTTATACCGGTTGATACCTTTTACATCCACTGCAGAAAAGTAACAGTCATTTTAGTGATTAATAGGCTCAATCCGTATCATCGGCACTCCAAATTGAAGCTCTTTACAGCTTTCTTGACTCCAGTATCGCAAAGATGCTATACAAGACTTACAGACGATATTGTGCACCCAATATTTATTATTTTGTGCAAGCTTTCTCCCAAAGTATGCTTCGTAGGCTTTTATCACAAACCCCATGATTTGTTTTCTTAGCTTTTGCAAACAAAATTTACCACATTATAACAAAAACTGTTGGGGTTGTTAATACAACGTTCTCGTAAAGAACTCATATTTTTCAAAACAAAAGTACTTTTTGTTAGCAGAGAAAAAAAAACTTGGTTTCTATGCTACAGATAAATTGATTAAAAATGTAAATACAAATTAATGAATATGTGTCTATAAAAGTAGAAATTGTAAATTAAATTGTAAATAATGTTAATCGATTTTAATTAAATATGGATTGTATTATTTGCAACATATCTATGTTTTTAACCTAAAAAAGAGCAATTTTGTTGTTTTTGATTTTTTGTGAATTTTAAAACAACAAAAATATATAAATTTTACATCAAAGAAATTATTTATTCGGGGAAACTTTATGAATACTTCCGAACTGATGCCCTAATTAAAAAATGGTGTAAAGATAACTTGGAGGTAATTTAGCTGTGGATTTTAATATTTTTTATTTAACCAAATCGGACAAACCGTTCTTGAGTTATGCTAAAATATATGGTGAAGCCTCCTTCATTTTTTAAAAGCAGTTTATCGCGATAACCAGAGTCAATCCACAAAAAGTGAATTATAGACTTATGTCTTCATCAACATATGTAGCAAAATTGACTAACAATCCCTATGCCACATAATTAGTGTTGCCCTGTGTTATCTATTGTGATAAAATATTTACTGATAAGGCAATAGAATTGTAATTGCAAACAACTCAAAATTCGGTTAATAACATTATCGCAATTCGGTTGGCAATAAATGTGGTAGTCACAACAAATCTGTTTTCTGTGTGTACAAGTACGATTCCTTATTCAAGTGATTTGCACTGTGTTTCATGCTTTTTGCCCTGGAAGCTGATAAAAAAAAAATAAAAACACTGTGCAACGGTAAAGTTATTTCACAAACAAAAAGCATTACATTCATTAGCACAAAGGCACTTTTTAAAACAGGCCAAGTTAATCTCTTTTAAACCAATTTAGCTTGTGTTAATAATGCTACATAATAATAAATGAAACTTATTTTTTTTTTCGAATAATTATAATAAATTTTTAAACAAAAGCCTTATATAACAATATAATTTAATACTCCTGCGCAAGGGTACTCATTATCAGTCTGGATCGAATATAAAATTAATTATTATTTAATGGCGTTAATATATTACATGCACAAATGTTATTTTTGTTCATATGGTATACATTTTTTTTTTTTTTTCAAAAATTCACTTTATTTATGCATTTTAATTTATTTATTTACATTTTTTAATGCATATTTATTTCATTTATATCATTTAGCATTCTGTTTGTTATGTTAATATTGCCCTGACGTGTAAATTAATTTATATTAATTGAATATAAAATTTAATTACTTTCAATAAATTTTATTTAAAAACGATTTAGTTATTTTCCTATTTGGATATACGAGTATAAAGTTATTTCATTTTGTCCGTAATACATATTTATTTATGGATTACAGAAGAGCATCAAATTAAAAATTTTAAATTTCATACTAATGCTAAAATTAGAAAATTTACTGTATACATACATATTTTTTGGATCTTTCTAAATAAACAACTTCCACGAAATCGTTTCCATAAGCACTCAGGTTTTATTTTATAATTGGTTTGATATAATTTGTTACACTTCGTCTGGAAAACGCTGGATAAACAAATCATATTTATAATTATTTTATGCCAACAAGATTGTGCAGGGTTTAATTAGATTCGACAAAGCCGAATTAAAAATCCCCACCTGTTTTTGTTTTTTTTTTCTCTTAATTGCTTCAATTATGAAAACAAAATTAAAAATATAATACACATACACGTGTCTGTCATAATCATTTAGTTAACTTTTAGTACGTTACATTTTTAACATGTGTGCAAAACAAAAAAAAACACAAACAACAGTCACAAAAATCAACATTGAAACAGATTAAACAAATTTTATGCAAATGGAAAATTATAATCGCTTAGGCAAATAAAAAATTGTTTGAGTCTTTCATCTGATGTGATGTGGAAATTAAAGGCGCGTTTAGAATATTTTGTCTTATTTGGTATAGGAAATATAAATATTGACGCTCAAAATCAAATTTTTTGTAAGTTTAACGGCTTAAGAAATAATTCTTTCAAATCTAAAATTTTAAAATATTAATTGTTCAATATTTAATGAAGATTTCTTTTTGTGCAGTTAAAGATATTAAACTCGTTCTAAAAGCATCACTTTTTCATTACTTACAATGTACCAATTTCTTGTCAAAATAAATTTCTTATGGCAGTCGAGAAATCAGAAAGGATTATAAGAAAATTGATATTGGTAAAATGATAACACTGTTCAACAGCCCAAAATGAGCAGAGATGAGACAAGTGTACTTAAGTCAGAGTTCAGAAAAAAACACACACTGAATAGAAAACTCGTACATATATGTAAACAAACATAACTTAGACCAACACACACATATTTTTATTTTCATATCAATTATGTGTTTCTAAATTTTGTACGGTGCCGAACACATCATGACTGTGTTTCGTTTTAATATTTCGTTATCTACACGAACATTTTTCTATCACGTATTTGTATTTTTTGTTTCGATCACACATAAACCACACGGATTCGAGTGTTGCTTTATTTGAAGTTCGTGTTCTGGTACGTGTACTGAAAAAAAAACAGAACATGTACAATAAACAGATTCGAGTTCAGTTATATTTTAAGTCGCGTTCTGGCTCGTGTACTAAGAAAAATAGAACATGTACAATAAACAGGTTCGAGTTCAGTTATATTTTAAATTCGTGTTCTGGCTCGTGTACTGCGAAAAATTGAAACATCAATTCGCGATCTGATACACCCGATAAAATTTTATTGACCCTTTTTTATGACTTACGTTGCAAATTGTTTACAATTATCAAATATTTTAAAATTATATTGGCCATTTTTTTGTGTTTTACGTTGAAATTATTTACAATTGTTTTTATTGACTGGTTTTTATTTTCATAAAATATGGTAATAAAATACTTAAGACACAAAAACTATTTAGCATCATAAAAGTTACACTTGTTGGTTGTTAGGTTTTTTTGCATTACCCATCCCTATTTTCGCAACCAATTAGTGTCATAGACGAAAAACCCAATGTTGCGGCATAAAAGACACACTTGTTGGTTGTTAGGATCTTTTGCAAACATTTTATTTTTGGTAACAAATAACTTTAGACACCAACAAATCACCCACCCTTAATTTGCGAACCAATTAGTGTCAATGCACAATGATTTTTTGGGACTTTTTGCGTAAAAACTCAATGAGTGTCAATAAAAAAAAACCCCCAAAAAAATAGTTTCATATTTTATTGTCCCTCTTTTATGACTTACGTTACAATTGCTTGCAAGTGTTACAATTTCACGCAATTGATTTTGCAATAAATAGCGAGTACGTGCGTCATTTATTCATTAAAAGTGGTTCAGTTTTCATTAGATCGTGATCTATTAGTGTACTGTGTTATTGTGTAAATTGCAAATATTTTGTGAAAATTAAAAAAATTGGAAAGCAATAACAGAAATAAGTTTTGCTATAAAAAATACGCAACTTTTAATAGCGAAACGAAAAAATTTACATGTCTGATTGAAACCTGCAAGAAATATTTAAGTGCAGAGTGCAGTTTTTGTGTCTTAAGTATTTTATTACCATCTTTTATTAAAACTCGAACCTAATTATTGTACATGTTCTGTTTTTTCTTAGTACACGAGCCAGAACACGACTTAAAATAAAGCCACACTCGAATCTGTGTGGTTTATGTGTGTTCGAAACAAGAAATACATGATAGAAAAATGTTCGTGTAAATAACGAAATATTAAAACGAACACAGTCATGATTGTGTTGGGCACCGTAGAAAATTTAGAAACGCACATAATTGATATGAAAATAAAGATATGTGTTGGCTGCTTTTGAACAGAACATTGTATGTTTCATGTATGTATTTACTGAACCTTGACTTAAGTTAATGGGGGTCGATTGGTCGGAATTCATGGTCCGTTTTGCTCTGAAAAAAAATTTAAAAAATTTGAATTCAGTGGTCTAATCGTGGAATTCGTTATCGAAATTTTCTATTGAATTTATTTTTTATTTTTCAAAATAAGATACTAAGAATAATTATACTCTGTCACAGTTAACGAATTATGGCCCCGCTGGTTAAGAGTAAAAGTGAATTGAGGTCTCACGTATGACCATCTTCTTTAATAATAACCAAAAATATGGAATATCGATTGCTTTTGCGCGATATCGAATACGGCGATTAGCCCCCAGATCATACATTTATTCATCATCTGATATAGAAAATCATGGGGGAGAATATATTGATGCAATCACTAGGCCGTTTCCAAGGTCTTCAAAGCAAATAGTAGTAGCTTGAAGGTAGTTTTCGCAATGATCACACATTAAGTAATGTTTTAATCTGGATTTAATTAGGACAGCTGAGCCGTCACATGCTCTACCTCTTGGATCCATACAAGGTATATCCGTGCAGTGAAAAGAGACTCCTACGAGTCAAATGATTTCCAGAGACAAGCAAAATACCAATTTTGTTGTCTCTAAGAAAATGAAAAAGTTCGTCTTTATATTGGCTTAAGCCGAAATTGTAATTTAATAAATATTTCAGAACACCCTTAAAATTAAACGGTATTTGACTACCTTAATTTGGATTATTAGCTACAAAATGGCGTTAAAATTTAAAAAATCGGTGACAAAAAAAATTGGGCTTTTGAAATCTGAATATGTCAAGTTATTCAAAAAATTGATTTCAAAAAGGGGAAATAGGTAAATTTTTTTTAAATTTCATTCGATAAAAATTGGTCCAACTTGATTTGCTAAAGCTATTTGCAGTTAAAGCTGAAAAATTAAAGGAACAAACATCAAGTTAAGAAAAAAAATATGTCTAAAAGGCCATAAGAAAAGTGACCTAGTAGCCCCAGAATGGGGGGGTACAAATTTGTGTAAAGAGGGAATTATGATGTAAAACTGCTATTCGGTTTAATATGAAATTTCTCATATACGTTGATTTCCTATAGATTGAAGGAAATAATACTGTGCATTCTTCTAACTTAAATCTTAAATATGTATTTCGTTTAGGAATTCTTTGGGACTTCAAGTATTTTGTAGATTTTCATTTTAAAATCTATCTCAGTTAATATTGTATTTTTTTGTATTAAAAAAATTGAAACATATATTTTTTTTTTTTTTTTGCATATTTATATCTGTATTTTAATACTTTACTTTCAAATGCTACTTACAGATGAAAATCCAGCAGCTATGCAAAAAAGTGGAGCGAGCAGTTGCCATAATAAGAATTCTAGTGTAAAATTGATATTGCCTCTGATATGTGCTGCTATAATGGCTGTTATTGTAATATACAATAAAGATTTTAGTTGCTACTTCTAGTACTGGTTCTGTTACTGCTGGTTGTCATCAACAACAAAAACAACACGTTGTATTATGTTAACTGGCTGTCTTTGTCGTATGATCTATAAAAATGAGCTTGCAGGCATAGATTTAATGCTGCGACGAACTCATCATCTTCTACGTAACATACTCATGTTCATCTTATGCAAAGTGGGTTATGATTCCATCCATACTGTTACTCAAGCTGCTGGTTGTGGTAACGATACTGGCAAGGGAAATGGTAATGGTAATGGATTTGATGCCAGAACAAGAAATACTACGGCTGGTTGTGAACCACTTAAAGGCAGTTAATATGCCAACATTGTAATGTGTCTTTACATTTATATAGAAGTATTTTCTCTTCATACATAGTGTAGAAAATATGGTCTTATAAAAGAAAAGTATAAGATGAAGAATTAAAAAAAAATTGTATATATATATATATGTGTGTGTGTATGTTATACAAATATTCATAATGTTGTTCTTGATGTTGTTCTTCAAGTTGGTAGTTTACTTTTCTTTTTGGTTCTTTTTGTTGTTTGCTATTTTTCAAATGCTGACTTATTTGTGTAACTGGCATCCTCATTGTAAGTGTCTATATAATACAAAAGAAGAACACTGTTATTGTATTCATCATCAGAAGCAGAAGCATCAGCGAAATATAAACAACATCAACAACATACTCATCATCATCGACATTATCACTAACAGCATTATTTAACCAACAGCCACATCATGTACAGTCTTTTTATTATGATCATTAAATGGAGCAAAAAACAAACATTGTAGTTGTGCTGTTATCATTAACGGTATTTAAAACAGGCAATATATTAAGCCAAAAAAAAAAAATATCGACAACATTAACTCACCCCCTGTCGGCAATAACCACAGCTACGTTATGAATAACAACTACATGAAAATGTTTTTGCTCATTCTCACACAAACACACATTTTCATTAGCAAACTCCTTCTGAGCTTTAAAGTTTAAACCAGAATTTAAGTAAGAATTCCTACATAATAATTAATATTTAAGAAGTGAAATAAGAATAGTTTCTAAAACACAGTGATTGGCTTATCTCAAATTTAGGAAATAGGTTATCCATAAGATAATGTAACAAAAAGTAAATTTAACTTAATTATACATTTTTCTTCGATTTTTTTATATTTTGAAACCTGGACAACAAGACATAATTTTGAGAATATTTTTAACATCTTTTAGCAACAAAAATTAAATTTTAATGTTAAACCTGAATATCTTCGAAAAGTGTTGTCGAAGAACTCAGTAAAGGCGCTAAAAAGCGCTAGTTAAATTTGGCCAATTAATACTTTGCAAAATTTTAAAAAATCACAGTTTGCATTTTTAAATTAAAAATTTATTAACAAAACCTAAATTTCTTTCACTTCATCTTTCATTACATCATAACAATTAAAAATATAATTCAATTTAAAACAAACCAAAAACAATAAAAACAAAAAAATAGCAATTATTCACTAGTCATTTTTTTTACTTTTTACTTTCTTAATAAATATGTTTCAGGTATAAAAATATAATACATTTTTTTTAAAGATTGAAAGTTGATATCTATACTAATATAATAAAGAGGTAATGTGTGTTTGTTTGTTTGTAGGAGGTAATCTCCGTAACTACTCATCTGATCTTCCTGAAATTTTCATAAAGTCCTACTGCGGATGTGGGAAGTGATATAGGCTATAATTTTTAAAATATTTTTAGTGGGCGTGGCACCTCCCACATAAAGTAAATTTTTAATACCATATATTGAGTACTATGATAGGGAGAGCTTTGCAAATTTGTGTGAGGTCACATATTGCCAATATTAGTAGCTACGCCGGAAGTGGGCGGGATCGGATAAGTGGGCGTGGTAGCTACTATACAAGTAATAATTCAATATTAAATGTCTCGAGTACTGTGATAGAGAGAGCTATTCAAAGTTGTCTGATGTAACCTGTTATTAATGTGACAATTATTAGTCGGACAAAAAATGGGCAGTATCGGACCAATAGGCGTGGCACCTGCCATACAAAGTAAATATAAAATGTCATATATCTGGAGTACTGTAATAGTGAGTGTCTTGGGACTTTGTGTGAGCCCATAAGTTATTCATGTGATTGGTTATACAAAAAATGTGCGTGATCGGAGCAGTGGGCGTCGCACCGCCGGAAATAGAAAATATATGATATCATATAACTGGTGTACTAAAAAAGGGAAGCTTTGACACTTTGTACGACCCATAAGATATTAGTATGAGTAGTCGGTTAGTATCAGTAGTCTAGACCGACTATACGATACCCTCTACCATGCGTTTAGAGACCCTATCTCTTAGACCCAACTAACTGGATAAAGAAAATAAGCATAAACAAAATTTGAGTGGGATTTTTATTAATTTTTTTGGCTGCAGATATGAAAAAGTTCATATCTGATGTTATATCTATATGGGGACTAGGCCCAAAAATGGACCGATCCTGGCCATATTTGGTAAAGTCTCTTGTATTTGGCAAAAATATATACAAACAAAATGTGAAAAGAATCCGTGCAATATTTTTGTTTTTTGATAGATTTAAGTGAAGTTCGGGAAGCAGCTCTATATGGGGCCTATGACTAAGAATTTCCCTATAATGATTATTTTTGAACTACTGATTAATGGATGTAACAAACAAATACAAACCCAATTTGACTGAGATCTATGTGATAATTTTGAACTTATGGCAATTTATGTCGATTTCATAGGGGTCATTTGTATGGGGACTAGGTCTTAACATGGACCGATTCTCACCAATATCAATAGCGTTCATCCCATGGCCGATAAAAGCTTATATACCAAATTTCATCAAAATATATTCATATTTGCGACCTCCAGTTTGATTACAAGCTTTACATGGACACACAGACGGACGGACGGACGGACATCGTTAAATCGAATCAGATAGTGATTCTGATTCGATCGGTATAAATATTTTTGGTAGTCAAATATTTTTGATAGTTACAAACAGCAGCACAAAGTCATTATACCCAAACCACATAGTGGTATAGGGTATAAAAATGGGCGTGATCGAAGCAGTGGATGTAGCACCGGCCATGTAAAGTAGATATCTAATATCATATAGCTGGCGTAGTATAAAAGGAAAAGACTCGACATTTTGCACGAGTCTATCAGATATTAATGTGAGTAGTCCAATAAAAATTGGGCGGGATGAGATTCGTGGGCGTAAAAAATATGAAGTATTACGAAAGCGACAGTTTTTTAACAAGTACATTAGTTATCAATGTGATTTGTCGTGGAGAGAATATCGCCAAAATCAAAAATCGCCAAACCCAAAAATCGTGAAAAATAGAAATCGCCCAAAAACAAAAATCTTCCAAATCAAAAATCGGAAAAATCAAAAATCGCTAAAAAGAAAAATTTCCAAATGATATTCTAAATTCAAGGCCACTAGTTAAGTGTTGCCAGATCTAATTTGGAAAATCCATGTTCTTCTCATGGGCAGCTACCTTGCTGCAGGGTAGGAACGCCGAAAAATCTGATTATTGTTGTACCGAATGAAAAAAAAAAACGTTGTATATCAGCAAGCATTGAAATAAAAAAATCTATACTAATAATCTACCTCTAGCATATTAAAAAGGTGATGTGTGTTTGTTTGTTTGGTTGTTTGTCTGCAGGAGGTAATCTCCGTAATTACTCATCTGATCTTCCTGAAATTTTCACATAGTCTTACTACGGATATGGGAAGTGCTACAGGCTGTATTTTTTTTTAATATTTTTAGTGGGCGTGACACCCCCATACAAAATAATTCTTTAATATAATATATATTAAGTACTATGATAGGGAGAGCTTTGCAAATTTGTCTCAGGTTATCTATTATTAACGTGAGTAGTCAGACAAAAAATGGGCGGGATTGGACAAAGGCGCGTTGCACCTCCATACAAACTTAATATTAAATGTGATAAATCTTAATTACTGTAAAAGTGAGAGTCTTTGGACTTTGCGTGAGCCTTTTCATTACGATTCGGGGGGGAGGGGTAGCGAAGCACACCGGGTTACATCTAGTAATCTATAATTAGTTTGTTTCTAATAAATTTTTTGTTATTAAAAAAGATAAATATCTCACACCTAGTTCAAAAGTGACTCAACATTTACATTTAGTTTACATTTTTCGGGTTTATATGTTTAAACTATGCACAATACACTTGTTTATCTATGAAAAAAAATATCAGTGTTTTATTGTTGTTAACTGTTCCTAAAAAACAGTTATGTCGTTCTTTATGTTACAGTAAGACTCCGCTTTACGGATAGGATCCGTTCCTCACAGTCTGTCCGTAGTGCGAAATTCCGTTAAACGAAACCCATATTTGTATGAGATTGTATCGAAACTAAATAGATGCGTTCCAGTAAATAAAAAAAATTCGTACAACGAAACCACAACTATTAGATCGTACTAAAAATACATAGATGCGTAGCGTACCTAAAATGTCCGTTATACAAAATATAAAAAGTTTTAGAAGACATTAAAACAATTAAGAACTATGTAATATTAAATAATGAAAAAAATTATGTTTTTTTTATTCATTTTGAGAAATCAAATTTAAAATTATTAAAACATAAATTCAAATTAAATAATAAATTCATGTAATATGTGATGCTATTTTATTCTGTTATGTAGGATGAGCTGTCATTTGAGCTAGTGGATCGATCATCTGAGCTGTCATCTGTAGTAGATTGTTCATGTTCTTCAACATTAGGAGATGCCACACTTTTTTTTGAAAAATAGGAATTCAGTGAAGTATGTTTTTCTGATTTATTTTTTTCACTGTACAGTTCTCGATAGCACTGAAGTGTATGCTCCATTTGTCTGTACACCTTTAGGCTTCTTTCTGTTGAAGGATCGTTATCGGAAAATATGTCCATAGCTTCTTTAATAAGAGAGAAAGCTTTTGTCATTTTTTGTCTTGTTAAATCAGGTAGACTTTCACCGTTCGTAGTGTCTTCTTGATTCGCTAAATTAGCAGGAACTTCAAGCATAATAATCAATACATCAGTTGTCATATCTTCTTCGTTACATTGAATGATATCTGCCACATCTTCGGAGTCTATTTCATCTAGCCCTGCTTCACGCGCAAGAAGGACAATTTCGGTTTGAATCTCTTGAGTGTTTTGTAAGTCCTGGCGGTTCTCGATGACAGAAATACAGAAATATATTGCTCAGAACTAAATTTTGTCACTGCTATTGAAAAAAAAATATTTAGCCAGTCTTCAAAAAGGTGTGCCGTCATCCAACCTTTTTTTATTTGATCGCCAAATAACAGGAAACTTTGATTTATCTTTGCCTTTGAAAGCACGAGGATTTTCAGAATGATATATTAGTAGAAGCTTTAGCTTGTGATCACCTGCATTCCCTCCAACTCGTAATGCGATCCTTTGCTGCCTTAAAACCTGATGCTGATTTTTCTTCTTTTGATATGAATGTTTTCGCTGGCATTGTACACTTCGTCTACATTGTGCACTTGCTGTGAGGTATACGAACCGTTTCAACAATTTTCTTAAATTCTTCAGGAAACATTTCTGCCGCCTGGACATCCGCACTGGCTGCGTCTCCCATGGTTTTTAAATTGTGCAACGAATGCCGTTTCTTAAAGCTATCAAACCAGCCTCTCCTAGCTAAAAATGGTTCAGAGTTAGAACTTTCTCCATTTTTTGTTCGTAAATCCATGTGAAGGCTTTTTGCTTTTTCCTGAATAATAGCTTGCTTAATGGAATATTTCGTTGCGCTTGGTAGTATACCCACACACTAAAAATTCGTTCCATATTCTCTATAATATCACTCCTTTGTCGTGCAACAAACTTTGCTGTTAAAGGTGTCATTCGTTGTATACTAGCTCTTATTTTATCCTTGTTGTCTTTTATTGTACCCACAGTTGAAGTAGCAAGGCCCAAAGTTTTTGCTATTTCATTATTTTTTTTGCCCGCATCGAATCGTCTTAAAACATCAAGTTTTACTTCTAGCGCAATGGCTTTACGTACCTTTTTTAATACTACCAGTTCTTTTACCAGTCATTTTATGGAACAAAATTAATGCACTTGTTTACTTGAACAAATAAAAACATACTAAATAACGAAACATGTACATATGCTCATAAAATGAAATTCTACTAAATAATGTTTTTCAAAGCCTACTAATTCACAAACTGAATTGGTATTCAATTTAAAATTTTTTTTATTTTTGAAAATATATTAAAAAACTGAATTTATACTAAATCATTTTCTCAAAGCCTACTGATTTACAAAATGAATATAAAATTTAAAAATTTTTATGTTTGAAAAATATTTTAAAATACTGTCCGTAAAACGAATTTTACATCCATATAACGAATTGTGTTCCTAATTAGTCATGTCCGTAACTTCGAAATTCCGTAAAACGAGTATCCGTAAAGCGGGGTCTTACTGTATCTATATTATATGTATAAAAGAGTTGTGAGGATAATCATCGCCCAGCCCAAACCATTCGACCCAGAAGCTTGAAATTTGGGCTGTAGGTTCCTCTCTCGGCGTAAAGATCCGCTAAGAACGGATTTTTAAAAATTCGTACATTAACGGGGTAAAAGCGGACAAAAATGGGGAAAATTGTAACAAATGAATCGAGGAATATGAAACTTGGTGTGTAGACTCCATCAGAGAAACAATTATGGGCCCAGGATTATTTTTTTCAAAATTCGGCCATTTAAGGAAAAAAAACTGACAAAAACGTAAAATTGTACCTTGCTGCATTTTCTTAACATATTATTTAATTAATCTATATATATATAGATTTTGGTATACAGATTCCACCGAATATTTGAGAGACTACTTATTTAAAAATTATATTTAATTAAAAAGAAACCCCATTTAATGAAAAATAAAATTCCATAAAATAATTTTTATTAACAATTTTATTTTTGGTTTGAGACTGAACTAATTACTATATTTGACTAAGTGGACATAAAGGGGAAAATGGTAACAAATAAGTCTAGAAATATGAAATTTGGTGCGTAGACTTCGTTCGAGAAACAAACATGGGCTCAGGATTAATTTTTCCGAAATTCGGCCATTTAAGGCAAAAAACGCCCAAAAAGGTAAAAATTGTACCATTCTGCATCTTCTTAACATATTAAAATATATTATATTAATACGTGGGCATCAGTCTAGAATGAATTTATTGCTAATTCTAACGTCTAGGGAGGAAAACGGCCAAAAAGGGGAAAATTGTACATTTGGTATCAAATATAGTTTGTGGATAGAAACATCAAATGAAACGAAATCTTCTGGAATTTCGGTTTTTAAAAACGGGGTAAAAATGGCCCGTAAATGTAAGAGTGTACCTTTTGGTATCTTCTTTACAAACTAATTTAGGAATATGAAATTTGATATGTAGAGACCACCAGAAACACAAACATCGGAGAAGAATAAAATTTGTTTTAATTCGAGCCTTAAGGGGAAAACTGATACTTTTCAACTGGTAAATTTTCATTTGAAAGTACAACGAAATTTTTTTGGAATTTCGGATTTTAAAAACGGGGTAAAAATGGCCCGTAAATGTAAGAATGTACCTTTTTGTATCTTCTTTACAAAGTAATTTAGGAATATGAAATTTGATATGTAGAGACCACCAGAAACACAAACATCGGAGAAGAATAAAATTTGTTTTAATTCGAGCCTTAAGGGGAAAACTGATACTTTTCAACTGGTAAATTTTCATTTGAAAGTACATTTTCTTAACAAAAGAAGTAAGAAATTTACAGTCGGTACAGACCGATACCCTATACCATGCGTTTGGAGAATTAGTCTTAGGTAAAACTAATTTGGTTTAGAAAAAAAGCTTAAACCAAATCCGCGTCGAAAATTGGACCGATCCTGGCAATATTTTTCACTTATTTTTTGCAACAACATATACAAACCGATTTTGAGAAAAATCTGTGCAATATTATTGTTTTTGATAGGTTTAAGTGAATTATTTATTTTTGGTATCGCATTAATGGATGTAATAAACGCACAAAAAACCAATTCGGCTGAGATCTATTTCATAATTTGAATCTAATGGCAAGTTAGGAGTCATTTGAAGGGAGAATAGGTCTGAACATGCGCCCATTTTCACCAATTTCAATAGCGTTTGTCCTATAGCTTGATAAATAAAATAATATTATTTTTTATCTTTATAATTTGAAAAATTTTCGAACATACTATCACTTGGGCGATTTTGAAATCGACCCGCCTTAATATAGATACTCCCATGGAAAATGTTCTTTTGAGATTAGCGAACTCATTCGAAGTGCCCGAGTTTCAGTTTGATCTACCCGCTTCTCTAGAAGATCAAATCCATTTGTATTCTCCAGTTGACCGCACAATGCATTACATAGAAAACTCATTTATCAGTCGAACTAGCCGTAGGTGGAATAAAATTCTTTTTGATAGTTATTGTAACTAACAAAATTTAAGGCAAACAAACACCACTACCTCTTTGCTCCTTCCCATAACCTATTTTCCTGAAATCAACACAATTCACAGGTTTTGAAGAGGGCTTCCCCTGAGTGTTGTTTAATTAATAATAAAAAAGTTTAAAAAAATAGATCATACGACGCTCTAATCATGCCAGTGGCTTCACAAATGGAAAATCAAAATTAATCGAAACAAGACCCAAGCAATAATTTTTCCATTCAACAAATCTCCCTAAAGAATATCAAGGCATCAACTTCTTATTGGAAATAATACCATAAATGTACTTAACGATGTCAAATATCTCAGAGTTGTCTTGGACAAAAAGCTTACATTTAAACAAAATGTTATGGCTACGTGCCAAAAAGCTATAAAATCATTTAAAGCATTGTGGCCACTACTAAATAGAATGTCATTTGTAAACCCCAAAAACAAAAATCTACTCTTCAAAAGTGTTATAAGGCCAATATTAACTTATGCGTGTCCTATTTGGAGTGACGCTGCCAACTGCCACCTAAAACGCTTACAAATTATACAAAACAAATGTCTTAAAATGATAAATGAAGAACCCTGTAGGTATCCTACAAATCTTCTTCATGAAGAAACAGGTTATGAAAAAATTATCGATTTCATAACAAGGATTGATAACAATTACTTTGCCAAAATTGAGAATTCCTCTTACCCACTGATAAGAGAATGTAGAGAAATAACGTAAAATTAAAAAGATATCACCAAATTGAAAACTATTTGCTTATTATTATTTCTAATAAACCTCCTATAGTTAAGCACATAAATATTTTCAGATAGTATTTGAATCTATTAAATCATATAAAGGTTTTTTCTCCCATTTTCCTTTAAAAATCATTTAAATAAATAGAATAAAAACTATTTAATATTAAATTATAGATCCTATATATTATTTGTTGCAATATCTATATGTAAAGATAAGAGTGAATTTAAATTCACATGAAATTGAAATTTTGGGTTTCTTGAAACCACTTTTTTTTATTTATTTAATGGAAACATATGTTTGAGTTAAGAACCATATGTTTGAGTTAAGAACATATGTTATCTAGAAACCGAGATGTCATATGGTTCTTTATTCAGTTTCACAAAAAACCTTTAAGGATTTTGTGCGTGTTTTTTCTTAAGTTTAAAGAAAAAGTATAAAGAAAAATATTTTCTTTTAAAATAACAACTTATTTGTTCATTTAATTGTTTTTGTTCTTCAATTTCATTCAATTAAAAATGACTTTTCTATTTTTAAAAAGTTAGGCATCACCAAAAAAAATTTCGATATTCAAATAAATTGGATACTTGAGATCTCGTTAAGGGACATGGTATATACATATTAAATAAAAACTATATAGTTAACTAGTGTTTATTATAGTTTAAGTTTTCAAAATTGTGTATAAATAAACAAATAAAAAAAAAAAAAAAAAAAAAATTGGATTTAACTGGCATCACTACTGTTTCGAACATATGCAAAAAAATAAAAATGTGTGATTTGATGAAAAAATTTTTTTTAATTCCTTTATTTGCAATAATAAGTGCATAAAGAATCTATGTTATAATTGAAAAAATGCTTTGACATTTCATCATGAATAGACTTACTAACGAGCAACGCTTGCAAATCATTGAATTTTATTACCAAAATCAGTGTTCGGTTCGAAATGTGTTTCGCGCTTTACGTCCGATTTATGGTCTACATAATCGACCAAGTGAGCAAACAATTAATGCGATTGTGACCAAGTTTCGCACTCAGTTTACTTTATTGGACATTAAACCAACCACACGAATGCGTACAGTGCGTACAGAAGAGAATATTGCGTCTGTTTCTGAGAGTGTTACTGAAGACCGTGAAATGTCGATTCGTCGCCGTTCGCAGCAATTGGGTTTGTGTTATTCGACCACATGGAAGATTTTACGCAAAGATCTTGGTGTAAAACCGTATAAAATACAGCTCGTGCAAGAACTGAAGCCGAACGATCTGCCACAACGTCTAATTTTCAGTGAATGGGCCCTAGAAAAGTTGGCAGAAAATCCGCTTTTTTATCGACAAATTTTGTTCAGCGATGAGGCTCATTTCTGGTTGAATGGCTTCGTAAATAAGCAAAATTGCCGTATTTGGAGTGAAGAGCAACCAGAAGCCGTTCAAGAACTGCCCATGCATCCCGAAAAATGCACTGTTTGGTGTGGTTTGTACGCTGGTGGAATCATTGGACCGTATTTTTTCAAAGATGCTGTTGGACGCAACGTTACGGTGAATGGCGATCGCTATCGTTCGATGCTAACAAACTTTTTGTTGCCAAAAATGGAAGAACTGAACTTGGTTGACATGTGGTTTCAACAAGATGGCGCTACATGCCACACAGCTCGCGATTCTATGGCCATTTTGAGGGAAAACTTCGGAGAACAATTCATCTCAAGAAATGGACCGGTAAGCTGGCCACCAAGATCATGCGATTTGACGCCTTTAGACTATTTTTTGTGGGGCTACGTCAAGTCTAAAGTCTACAGAAATAAGCCAGCAACTATTCCAGCTTTGGAAGACAACATTTCCGAAGAAATTCGGGCTATTCCGGCCGAAATGCTCGAAAAAGTTGCCCAAAATTGGACTTTCCGAATGGACCACCTAAGACGCAGCCGCGGTCAACATTTAAATGAAATTATCTTCAAAAAGTAAATGTCATGGACCAATCTAACGTTTCAAATAAAGAACCGATGAGATTTTGCAAACTTTATGCGTTTTTTTTTTAAAAAAAGTTATCAAGCTCTTAAAAAATCACCCGGTTATCATCGCAAAAAGTGTGTTTTATTAACATCGACCACTTATTACGAGTTTTTTTTTTTAAATCAGCGCAAAATGTAGACGTTTTTTAAAATCGTTTTTTTTTTTTTTATAAAATTAATGTCTAATTTTTTAAAACGACAAGGTTCAATAAAAAACATGTTAGAGTTTAAATATCAATTAGTTTTTTTTATCTCTTAAGACCTGCTTAGTAGAAAAAAAGGGCATTTGTTTTGATTTCACAAAGCCTTTTCTATGTGAATTAAAACGAGAAAAAATATTCTTATTGAAATTAGAGAACAGCAAAAAAACTCGTAGATTTAAGAATTTTTTCATTTACGAGTTTTTTTTTTTTTGCGATAGTGGTTTCAAGAACAGGGGTGAAGATCTCATATCGTTGGCTTCGTCGGCAAATATGATAAGTCCATTTTTTTTAAATTTTCAGAAGGGACAAAAAACTGTCTTACTTTTTTTAAATCTGTTGACGTAGTTGTCTTCTCTAGTTCATCTTGCTAAATACAAATAATCGTAGAATTCCAAAATAAAGGTTTCGCAGACTTATAGGCTCTTTTGGGACTTAACATATTTGCTTTGTATGATTTTCTATTTTAAATGTGGATTAGCATATTTTCTTACAAGTTTTTTTTTATATATTGTTTTTATTGATTTTTTTTTTTGTGATTTTTTATTTTTTTAACAAAAAATACTACAGGCTTATTTCATTGCTGTTGACAAAAATAAAATATTTAATTTTGTTTCAATTTTTTATTTTTTTATTTTTATTGATTTTTTTGGGGATTTTTTTTTAATAAAAATACAACAGACTTATTTCGTTGCTGTTGACTAAAAAAAAAAATTAATAATATACAAAATAATACAGTCGTATTTCGTTGCTGTGAACAAAACCAAATAACTTAATTTATACATGTTTGTACTGTTAAAGTAAAAGAATAAGTTATTAAAAAACAAATCATAGGTGAGGTAAATCATCATAAAATTTATGGTGATCTTTGGGTAAACTTGATTTTAAAAATTGTAAGTCATCGTATTTTCTAGCTTTTATTTTTCATCTTTCCTGGTAAAGGTTTTCCAAATTCGAAAACTCCACAGAGTCCATATTTTTATTTATTTTTTGTGGTAAAATGTTCCATTCTTCAGGGAATCGAAGTTTAAAATATATATATCTCTTTTGGGAGTGTATTTAATAGCACGAATATCTGTTACTTTAGAATCGCCTTTACCACGTCCAGGTCGAATAAAATTGGACGCTATTGAAATTTGTAAAAAACGGACAATCCAAATATGTGACATCATAGGGTTCAGGCTTTTTTCGAGCTGTTTTGCAGATACCAATATATTCAGCAGGGACGTCAACATTTCTATTTTTCATAGCTCGTTCAATGGTGGAGTGTACACTGTCTACTTCCATTTGCGTGTGGCCTATTTCAAGAATTTTTTGTTCAATAGTAATATTATGTTGGATTGCTGAATTAAGCAAGGCATTACTCATCACAGAATTTCGGTTTTGATAAGTACAACCATCACTATAAAAAATTATATTTTCTGGAGTGTCGTTTCCACAAAGAACTTTTTTTTTTCAATAAAGTAAATCCATATGCTTGCGAACTCTTCAGCACATAATCCACCTTCCACTTCATTCCATAAAAAGCAGTAAGCTTTCTGGTTCTCAAGGTTAAAAAAAAAAACCAAATTGTGAACCTGCAACTTTGTTCGGTAGTATAAGCTGCTTACTTGTGATTTTGGAGCCATTAATACAGCTTGAAGATCTACTGTGAAAACATGTGTTTTTTCATCACGGTCTTTGCTTTTTTCATTTCTGGCCTCTTCTTTCATTTTTTTGGTGAAGATTGTATTCTTCTAGCGAGAGATTGCCGACTGAAAATTTTTTACATATTTCACATTGAATGTTCTTTTGATTACACCAGTCATTAACATAAAAGTCGTAAAGTTTACTTTTTGAACTCCACTCTGAAAGTAAATATTTTTTTTTTTTTTTTTTGTATCAGCGCGACAATAACGAGACTCCATTGAGGGCAGAGAATCAAAACAAGAATTTTGCCTTTCAGCTGTTGAGTATCTTTTTTTTTTTTTTGCAGTTTTCTTTGAACTTGTTGTTGAAACTAAAGGCTTTTTCAACCAATTTATAACAGTTTGCCCACCAATATTCAAAGTGTTTATGAAAAATGTTTTGCATACTCTAATATTTGCATCTTCTACTCTCAGATAGTATTGTAAGGTTCTATGTCTTTTATATTCATCGTCCACTTTTCTATTTCGAGGTGTTAAAGTTGGAACAATTTGAATCAAAGTGTTTACGTAAACTCTTTTTCTGTCCATTTCATTTTCCAAAACTCTGTAAATATCTTTTTTTTTCTATCACCGTCTGTAATCTGTGCACACTTCATGGTGATTTTTTTTTTACAGCTACATCTTTCCTTCAGTACGTGGCTGTTTTCTTTTTCATAATTCCAACTGTTACCTGCCTTTTGTTTTCCCAAGTAGCTTTTACCCTTTTCTCTACGATCTTTATTTCTGGGCCCAAACCAAGCAGGATTTTCCATACGAACTCTCTTCTTGCGTCCTTTTGATGTCGATGGTAACTCGTACGGATCATCGGAATCACTACTAAACCCATAGGGAACAAGTCCTTGAACTCCGTCATCCGATTCAATCTCATAATCATCTTGATTGAAGTTATTAATGTCGGAAGAATCCATGACAATCGCCTATTAAAATTTATAATTTAACTATGTTTTCCTAGAACAAATATATAAGTAATAGTTACCTTTAAAGTTAAAATAACTAAATAATTATTTAGTTAATTTTCAGAAATGTTTGTCGCAACACAAATAAACAAAAATTGTATTTAATTCTATTAAAGCAATTTATTGAAACGAAATGCTTGTTGTTTTCAACTGGACTTAGCATGTGTTTTTTATTTTTTTTTTGTTTTTTTGTTTTTGTTTTTTTTATGTGTAAACATCTATACGCGCAGGGGGTAAATTTCTATTTCACAATACAATCACAAAAACAGCGTAACTCATATCGGTGTGAGCTGAAGCAGATAACGCTGTGTGACTTATGATTGTATTGGTGAAAAAATTATGATATGTTCTTTTCTAAATATTTTCCAATCGTCTTTGAAAAAACATCAATTGTATTTCAGAAAACATCAATTGTGTTTCAGAAACCATCAATATAATTTCAGAAAACATCATTTGAATTTCAGAAAACATAAATAGAATTTCAGAAAACATCAATATAATTTCAGAAAACATCATTCGAGTTTCAGAAAACATCAATTGAATTTCAGAAAATATCAATAGAATTTCAGAAAACATCAATATAATTTCAGAAAACATCAATTGTATTTCAGAAAACATCACTTGAATTTCAGAAAACATCAATATAATTTCAGAAAACATCATTCGAGTTTCAGAAAACATCATTTGAATTTCAGAAAACATAAATAGAATTTCAGAAAACATGAATATACTTTCAGAAAACATCATTCGAGTTTCAGAAAACATCCATTGAAATTCAGAAAACATCAATAGAATTTCAGAAAACATCAATTGTATTTCAGAAAACATTAAATGTATTTCAGAAAACATCATTTGAATTTCAGAAAACATAAATAGAATTTCAGAAAACATCAATAGAATTACAGAAAACATCAATTGTATTTCAGAAAAAATCAATTGTATTTCAGAAAACATCAATTGAATTTCAGAAAACATAAATAGAATTTCAGAAAACATCAATATAATTTCAGAAAACATCATTCGGGTTTCAGAAAACATCATTTGAATTTCAGAAAACATAAATAGAATTTCAGAAAACATCAATATAATTTCAGAAAACATCATTCGAGTTTCAGAAAACATCAATTGAATTTCAGAAAACATCAATAGAATTTCAGAAAACATCAATTGTATTTCAAAACATCAATTGTATTTCAGAAAACATCATTTGAATTTCAGAAAACATAAATAGAATTTCAGAAAACATCAATAGAATTTCAAAAAGCATCATTTGAATTGCTGAAAACATTAATTGTATTTCAGAAAACATCAATTGAATTTCAGAAAACATCAATTGAATTTCAGAAAACATCAATTGAATTTCAGAAAACAGCATAATCGACTTATTTTTTATGCACTGGAAAATATGATGTTGATGTTTTCTATAATTATTAGATATTTACACATCTCCCTTGTGATCGGACTCAAATGATTTTTTTTTTTTTTTTTTTGACTGATCAGAATTGCTTACCATTGCATAACAACAACAAAAAACAACATAACGGCATTTTGTTTTTTGTAAATGATTTATTTTGGGTTACTGCATTAAAATCTTAATTTGTATAAAAAGTGGACTTACCATATTTGCCGACGAAGCCAACGATATGTAAATATCAAATTTGTTAAAATATGTAAATAAAGGATGAATATATAATTTGAATTGAAATTCACGCCAGTGGCAGTTGTCGCGGTCGGGCTTGGAAAAATTGAAGATCTGTTCATATGAGTATATTATTCTCTTCCATTCATTAGTGTTTTTTAAACATGCAACAATCTTTCCCTATGTTTGCTGGTTAAACGAGCCTTAGCTTTTAGTTTCGATCTACTGATCGTTAATATTTAATTTAAAACACGAGCTTCTTTAATCGTTTCCTTAAACACTGTAACTTTGAGTTTCTCCTTCATTTTAGGACAAGTTAATCGATTTTTGTTTGCTTCATCACTACATTTATCTTTATGCCATAAGATTAATTTAGTTCTTCATTTCATGGGATCCTTTCTACCATATTATTTTCACTTATTTAACAAAATTCTTATGTTTCTCCGACCGCTTTAATAAACTTGCAATCCATCGGTTTTAAGAGACTTAAAAATCTCTATATGCGTTTCATTTAAATGATTTTCTATGTGGATTTTTTAGAATTATAAAAAAAAAACAATGAATTATAACATACAAATCGCTTAAAACACTAACTTCACACGGGAAAAATAACTGCGTCCAAAGAATGTCTCAGTGCAAAAGAAACTATTTCACATTAACAGCGTTATGATAAAACTTGTTCTTATTTTATAAACTCGTAGCCTACCAAAGCATTATAAAAACAAAACATTATAAAAACAAACATATTGTTGTTGTAGGAAAAATGTAAAAGTTTCTTCATGAGTAGTTGGTGTACAGCCAAACAAATGTCTAGCACCGCATTAAGCAAAAAAATAAAATTTAAGATATTCTAAAAATATTGTGAAGACGGAAAAAGTATTAAGAAAATTTAGTAGATTCCACTTACCAAGAAAGTGTGATGTAAAGCTATGTTATGTTGCCACAGGCCATTCCAATTTGTAAAGTCATTAAAATTATACTCCATAATACACAAAAATTTCGCATTTCCACTGCTTTGTAAGAAAAGATTCCATTTTAAAGCATAAAATTATTTACTGAGTAGCAAAGATTTTAAATTAAGTAAACACATGCCGAACAACATTCACTCATTACTTAAGGCAGGCTCAACTTAGACGAATTTACCAATAGCAGCTCATTTCGCATTTCATAAGGATGTGTTCATGTTTTTGCTTTTACTTAACAGATCCTTTTATAATATTTATTTACATATTTACTATCTTGACTTGGGTTTAATATTTCAGAAATTCAGCAATTTTCCGTTTTTTTTTTCTTCTCAAAATTATGTCATTGCCTTTGACATTTAACCAAACTGTTACACGTACATTATATTTATTTCACTGCGTGGATTTTTGCTTAAAACAAAAAAAAAAAAAAAAAAAAACAAATCTGTAAATATAAATATGAAAAAAGACATAATTAATATTTTATTGAAATTAAACAGCTAATAAATCATTTTTAATAAAACATAATAGAATAGAAAACATTTATTGTAATTAAATTTTTAAACATTCACATTTAAATTTACATCACATTATACAAAATTAAATAAATGTAAAATCAAATATCCGGCTTTCAACAAGTTTATGTTAAAAAAAAAATCAAAAATATACCATATGTTTAACACTAAAGACAAAAATATAATAAATTCAATATTTATATGTAGATAAAACAAATACAAAAATATATATCATATAAAAAATTTTGTTTTCTAGTTTTTGTAAGTTTATCACCACAAAATATAAATGTTTAATAAAAAACCATCAAATGTCATCTATGTAAAATATGAAATAAATATGACTTTGTTATGTGTTTTTCGTTTTAGAAAATATTTATTGTAATTTAAAAATTAAACATTAAACTAAATGAAGCTATGTAAAAAAGAATTACACCAGTAATAAAATATAAAAAAAAACAACAATAAAATGAACACCCAATAAAATACAAACTGTTGAGTTTTATTTTGGTTTTTTAAATAAATAATACGTAGGATTTGTCATCAAATCACTTCTAAATGAAATCCCAATGGCTCTGCATATCATTGTATTTACACTGCGAAAGTAATTAGATACTTGAGCTTAAATGAATGATATTGATTTCAGTCTACAGGGGAAAAGGTTTGAGTGACTGTTTACATTAATTTACATATAGAATTTAATTTAATCAGTACATATTGCACACTACCAGGATGGCATATATTCGTTAGGGTGACAGCGGTTTGTATGAAAAAAAAAATGTTGGTCATATTTAGTGATGTGCGGGTCGGATTAATGTGACACTGGATCTAAACCATTAGTGCGCAAACCTTGAGCCAAATCGGACAATGCTTTCCGGACGCGTATTAAGTTCAAAGTTCAAATATGCATTTATATGTAAAAATTATCAAAAAAAAAATCAAAATTTTGATACTAATAATTGCATTTCAATTAAATCTATACTAATATAATAAAGAGGTAATGTGTGTTTGTTTGTTTGTTTGTTTGTTTGTAGGAAGTAATCTCCGAAACTACTTACCTGATCTTCCTGAAATATTCAAAGAGTCTTACTGCGGAGTCTTAGTGCTATAGGCTATAATTTTTCAAATATTTTTAGTGGGCGTGGCACCTCCCACACAAAGAAAATTTTTAATATCATATAAGGTGCGTTTCATAACACAGTGCTATATGTTTAAATAGTTGAGCTAGAATTCTTTTTGCACTTGTTGAAGCTTTATATATTTTATGCAAAAACAACAACTTATTTGTGCACTCTTAAAAACAATAACAATTGAATTTATATCGCCTTTCTATTTTAAGTCCCGTTATAAAATTGATATGAAGTCAAATTATGTACTTATTTTAGCGTTTTATAACTATAGCACAAAAGCCAAATAAGACTATGTATTGAAATAAAAAACAAATTTTCAACTTTTTTATTTTATTTTATCTTATTAATCCTCCTTTATTTTGGATGCATCAAAATAGTCTTTCATCCATTGACTTTATTAAATTTTTAAAAATTGAGGGCTCCAAAGACTCCCATTCCCTAAAGTTGCACGTTTGAGCTCTTCCACGCTGCTGTAGTGCTTGTTGTTGGCATAAACACGCCTCGCCAGAATGCCCCAAATGTTTTCTATTGGGTTCATATCTGGTGAGCATGCTGGCCACTCCATCAAATTAATATTTTTTGACCGCATCCACTCCGCGGTCTCCTTACTTGCATGGACAGGCGCGTTGTCATGCTGAAAAATGAAGGATTTCTCTGACTGTTGCTGCAAAAAAGGCAATAGACTATACTGCAAGATTGCAATGTAGTCTCTGCTTTTTCATCCGACCTGACACAACCTGTAGTTCTAGCAATCCATCTGAGTGAAAAGCCCCCCAAGTCATAACGCTGCCTCCTCCAAAGTTAGGCTTGGAAAATATTAACGGCTCCTTGTTCAAATTGCGCCAATAATCATTTAGTCCATCTGGACCACCCAAATTCCATTTTTTCTCGTCAGAAAAAATAACCTAAATAACAATAAAAGAATGTTATCTAATCAATTAAGACTTACCTGTTTCCAGTTTGTCTTCATTTTTTTTTTTTTTTGCAAAATTCTAAGCGAGCCTCTTTGTACCATTGAAGCAAACGTGGTGCTTTTTTAAGTTTACGGCGCACAATATTTGGGGCATCTCTTAAAACTCTCCACACAGTGGATTTGGACACATTACTTCCAACAATATCTGCCAACTGATTGCAGCTTAGCATGGAGTTGCTTGATTTTTTATTATTTTTCTTTGCCGTCTTTCACTTAGTTTCTTCTTTGGGCCTCCAGATCTGTTTTTGCCATACCCTTCTTTTTGTCGTAGAAAGTTATAAATGACCTTTTGGCTCCTTTTTATCTTTTCAGCGATCTGTACTTTTGAAAAGCCCTCGGCCTCAAGAGCTAGGATCTTGCCCTTTTCTAAATCATTCAGAGGAGCTGATAGTGACATGATTTAATTTAATTAATATTTTTTAAAAACACAATCTTATATATTAAAAGAATTTATGAATAAACTTTGCATTCAAGATTTTTTTCAATATTTTTCTTCTCTCAGACCTCTATAACTAGAGTTCTAATTAACGTAGGCTGTTGACGTAGGTCTAAGAACACTCAGTGGTTCAAGCTCCTTCTTTTGAGCTATTAACTGCTTCAATTCGTTGGGTTTGAGGAAAGTTATGCGTGGAGAATCAAGGCCTAGTTAGCCACACGTAACCTTAACCAAACGTGTCAGCTGTTTTTTTCTGTTACATTAAAAAGCATTTAGAGCAATTACCGAACTCAACTGTCACGTAACCGGAACGTCCCAATCTGTTGAAAATAGATTTTTGCTACGTTTGTACGTGACATTTGTGAACAGCTGATAAAGTTTGGTTAAATTTACACAGCAACATGCTGATTCGTTTCTAACGTTCTATAATTGCACTAAATGCCAACGTTACATTTACGGTACAGATACATTTTAACAATGTGTGGCTAACTAGGCCTTCAACTTTGCTTTTACTGTACGTTGACTTCTCTTGGCAAATTTTGGTATTACTGTACGTTAACTTCTCTTGGCATATTTTGGTATTACTGCACGTTAACTTCTCTTGGCAAATTTTGGTATTATATTATAAAAATTAATATAATACAATATAATGCTGCGGGGCAGCAGCGGTCCTCTAGTATACTTTATTTTAATAGCACAATTTTTTTTTACAACAATATTTTGAACACTGTACACAATGAACATTGTGCTATAGTGTGCTATAGTTATGAAACGCTAAAATAAGTAAATAATTTGACTGCATATTAATTTTATAACGGTACTTAAAATAGAAGGGAGAATTATATGCAATTGTTATTGTTTTTAAGAGAGCACAAACAAATTGTTGTTTTTGCATAAAAAATATAAAGCTTCAGCAAATACAATAAGAATTCCAGCTCAATTATTTGAACATAAAGTACTGTGCTATAGTTATGAAACGCAGAGTATATTGAGTACTATGATAGGGAGAGCTTTGCAAATTTGTGTGAGGTCACCTATTGTTAATATCAGTAACTACGCCGGAAATGGGCGGGCTCGTATATGTGGGCGTGGTACCTCCCATACAAGTAATAATTCAATATTATATATCTCGAGTACTGTGATAGAGAGACCTTTTCAAATTTGTCTGATGTCACCTATTATTAATGTGAGTAGTCGGAGAAAAAATGGGCAGTATCGGACAAATAGGCGTGGCACCTGCCTTACTAAGTAAATATAAAATGTCATATATCTGAAGTACTGTAATAGTGAGAGTCTTGGGACTTTGTGTGAGCCCATAAGTTATTCATGCGATTAGTTAGACCAGAAATGGGCATGATCGGAGCAGTGGTCATGGCACCGCGCGTACAAAGTAAATATATGATATTATATAACTGGTGTACTAAAAAAGGGAAGCTTTGACACTTTGCATCAAATCTTAGTATGAATAGTCGGACAAAAAATTGGCGATTTCAAACCAATGGGCGTGGCACTCCTCCTGCAAAGTAACTATTTAATGTCATATATCTGGAGTACTGTAAAACAGAGAGCTTTGTGGCTTTGCGTGAGCCCATAGGTTCATTGTATGATCAGTCGAACAAAAAAATGGGCGTGATCGAAGCAGTGGGCGTAGCACCGCCCATGCAAAGTAGATATCTAATATCAAATAACTGGTGTACTATAAAAGGGAAAGACTCGACATTTTGTACGAGTCCATCAGATATTAATGTGAGTAGTCCAATAAAAATTTGACGGGATGGGGTTAGTGGGCGTGGCACCTCCTATATAAAAAATTTGAAATACTACGAAAGCGACAGTCTTTTGACAAGTACATTAGTTATCAATGTAATTTGTCGTAGAAAATATATCGCCAAAATCAAAAATCTTCAAACCCAAAAATCGCGATAAATAAAAATCGCCCAAAAACAAAAATCTTCAAAATCAAAAATCGCTAAAAAGAAAAATTGTCAAATGATATTTTAAGTTCAAGGCCAATAGTTAAGTGTTGCCAGATCTAATTTGGAAAATCCTTGTTCTTCTCATGGGCAGCTACATATGCCTTGCTCCAGAGTACGAACGGCAAAAAATCTCATAATTGTTGTACCGAATAAAAAAACAAAAAACATTGTATATCAGCAAGTATCGAAATAAAAAAAATGTATACTAATAATCTATACAAACATAATAAAGAGGCAATGTATATTTGTTTGTTTGAAGGAGGTAATTTCCGTAACTACTCATCTGATCTTCCTGAAATTTTCACAGAGTCTTACTGCGGATAGGAGAAGTGCTACAGGCTGTATTTTTTTTTTAAATATTTTTAGTGGGCGTGACACCTCCCATACAAAGTAAGTTTTTAATATCATATATATTAAGTACTATGATAGAGAAAGCGTTGCAAATTTGTCTCAGCTCATCTATTACTAACGTGAGTAGTCAGACAAGAAAATGGGCGGGATTGGACAAATGCGCGTGGCACTCCCTATACAAAATTAATATTAAAAGTGATATATCTGAATTACTGTATTAGTGAGAGCCTTGGGACTTTGCATGAGCCCTTTCATTACGTTTCGGGGGGGAGGAGGTAGTGAAGCACACCGGGTTACATCTAGTTAGTTAATAAAACATAATCTAAAGTAAATTATCTTTCTAATAAAACAACAACATCTGTTATCCGTTGAAAAACAGCCAAGTTATATCAAGTTCCCCAGGCAATAAATGCGCCGCAGACCACTTGATTAAGAAAATTGAGCTCACATTTTTAAAGACATTGAAATAATTTACAACCACAATATTTCTACATTCTCCTGATCCCAAAATTATCTTTTATATAGCATCTTGCATCTCGTCTATTTTAATGCCGTTCTATCTTAATGTCAAAACGGTACGTATTTTTTAGCACTATTTCAAAATCTCCAATTGTACTTTTTCAAAAATATTGTTCAAGAAATTTTCCGCAAGCAACGGATGGAGGGCAGCGTTTTTATTTCAGCGGATTTGAAGAAAAATTTGTTTTTTCATACTTTTTCAACTTTTAGGCTACATCTATTTGTTGTTTTCATATTTTAAATATCTTTTATCAAAATATTATACTACTTGATATAAGTTTTCAATCCTGTAAATTAAGGTAAAATTGAAATACTATAAAGGTCAAAAGATACATTTAAGGAGATTTACATTCTTTTTTTAAACAAAATATCGAAATAATATATATTTGTGGAAGGATTTCGATAAAATTTGTCGATAATTAATTAATTTGATTTGTTCAGCTTGAGGTCATAAAATTTTTAATAAAATAAACAAAAAAGGTTTTTTTTATGTTTTAATTTTATTAATATTTTTTCTTTTTATATATTATTTGACCCAATATTTCGACCGAATTTTCCGATCATCATCAGGGGATCTGTTGTTAAATGAACAAGGTAATAATGACAAAACATTTTTTAATATAATTACAAAAATATTATTTAAACACTAAAAACAACTGATGTATAAAATAAAAACAAATTTACATACATAAACAAAAAGATAGTGTTCCGCGAAAAAAAAACCAAAAATTTTTTATCCTTGTTACACTTCCAAGCTATTGTCACCTACTGTTTTGTTTTGATAAATATTTGTCTATTGTGTGTCTATAGATTTGGGCGCAATTATCTGTGTCAGTTTTGTAATTTAGTCTCTTCTCTACTGGTACATTAATAATATGTAACATCTCTAGAGTATATCTCTTCTTATAATTATTCTCACTCACTAATATTTTCACATTGTCAAAGTTTGATTTATGTCTAGTTAAGGTACAGTGGGCTGCTAATGCTGTTTTTTGTGAAATTGGTTTGTCAACTGCTTTTTGGTCCGATTTATGTGATGAAAGTCTAGTCTTAAGTTTTGTTTTTGTTGTACCAACATATACCTTCGGGCATATGTTGGACTCGTCTCCATTACAATTTATTTGATAGACAAGATTCGATTTGTCTTCTTTTAATAATTTTGATTTATTTTTACTAAATAACTTTTCAAGTGTATTGTCTGTTCTAGTTGCTAATTCAAATTTATTCTTGTTATATATATCCGCATTTTTAAGTCTCTCCGATAAACCTGGTATATATGTCATGGACTTATATATTTTCGGAGTCTTCTCCCTAATCCTATGTTCTCCAATTAATTTCTTTTTTCCCTGTTCTATTAAGTCATTAATAGTTTTAATCGGGAAGTCATTTTTAATCAATAAAGATTTTATTTTGTCTGTTTGTCGTGCGAAATTCATTGTCGCTTATTTCTAACACTCTATTAATAAAATTAGACGCTGTATTAATAATAGTACTTTTCGGGTGTTTCGAGTAAAAATTTATTAACCTACCAGAAGCCATTGGTTTTTGATACCAATCAAATTTTATCAGGTTGCCTTTTCTGATAAGAATACAGTCTAAATATGGTAACCTTCCTTCATTCTCCTTTTCCATTGTAAATTGTATTTGTCTGTTATAATTGTTTAATGTGTTAAGTGTTTCGTCAATATTGGCTGTTTTCACTATCGCAAACAAATCATCTACATATTTAGTAACTAATCTAAGCTTATCATCTAACTTATCAAGGGACACGTTTAATAACTCTTCCATAACGATGTCTGCAATAACTGGTGATGCTGGAGATCCCATAGGCATTCCTTTCTTTTGTTCGTAGAAATATTCTTTGTAATTAAAATATCTGTTATCCTTTATACAAAACGTGAGTAATTCCATAAAAATGTCTTTGGGGATTTTTGTAAATTTTTCCAGTATGTTCCATTTTCTTTCAATTGTCTTCAGTGCTAAATTTACCGGAATACTCGGGAAAAGGGATATAACATCAAAAGATATTAATGTTTCGTCTACATGTATATGTGTGTTATTAATTTTATTTTTAAAATCTTTTGCGTCTTTTACGTTGTACATTGAATGCTGCGTTAAGTTCTTTAAAATATCTACTAAGTATTTGCATAATTCATAAGATGGTGAATTAATCGACGAGCAGATTGGCCTTAAAGGAGTTCTATTTTTGTGTATTTTTGGCAGGCCATATATCCTTGGTGTTGTTGCTATTCTTGTTGTGAGTCGTTTCTTGCTTGTTAAGTCTATCAGGTTCATATTAAATAGCTTTTCAATAAGAGTGTAGTTTTTGTTTTGTAAGATTGATGTTGGGTCTTTTTTCAGACGTCTGTATGTGCAGATATCTCCTAATATATCTTTCATCTTGGTTTCATAATCTGTTTTTTCCAATGCCACTGTTGTGTTACCTTTGTCTGAATTTAAAATGAGAATGTTTTTATTTTTGTCCAAAAATGTTTTTGCTTGTCCCACTGTGTCAAGTATTAGTTTATCTCTATTAGTTAGTTTGTTTTTGAATAAATGGTTATCTACTAATGAAACTAGTTTTATTCGTGATTTCTCTTGTTGTTCTCTACCCTCAATTGTTTGAATATACTCTTCTCCATCCGCAATACATTTAAACAAAGGGAATGTAGTCAATGTATTAGGCAATGCAAATTTTGGTCCAAGTGAGAACATCCACTGTATATTTGTTGGGATGTCACTCTCTGTTTTGTTTATGAACCATTCTTTGTTGTGTTTCATATTAATTTCACTGTTTTGTTCTTTTAATTTTTAAAATTTCTTGATGTGTATTCTTTTGTTTTTCTCCATAAAGCTTTCAAAAATAAGTTGTTCACTCTCTAATAAAAGCTTTTTGTCTTGATCGTCTAACAATTGTTCAATATTATCTTTAGTTCTTGTAATTAATTGTTTATGTAAAACCGATTGTTTGTGTTTTTGATGTATAAGAAGTTTTAGTATTTTAAATTGGAAATTGTATACATGTTTTTCTAAAATTTTTCTCAAATTATGTGGAATCTTATTGTGTACTTTAAAAAGATTGTTTATGTTTTTCATTGTGTTGATAATATTTTAATAATTCTAAAAAATAATATTCTGGACTTATTTTCTGAATTTAACTCATGGGCTACTCCTGATGTCTAATTGACTCTATATGAAAATCTACAAATATTTTCTTCATTAGAATTTTTGTAAATAAAACAAATATAATTTGTTCATAAAATTCCTCAAATTTATTCGTTATTTTATGAAAATATTTATATTAATTAGTTTTTATATTTAATAGAGTATAAACAAATTTGTATATCGAGGGCTTATATTCAAAAAGTGCTGTCTGCATCAATAATTATATTAAAGAGTGCGTGTAAAATCAAATTTATTAATAAGATCTGAAAGTATTTGTCGATCGATTTGCTACAATATCTATTAAGAAATTGTCGTACTAATCATGTATGGTATCAAATTTAATATTATATTTGACAGTTATATCAGAGAACAGTTTGAAATCAAAAATGAATAGCCCTCGATATACCTTTATATCTGAAAAAAAAAAATTAAAACTAAGACACATTTTGGGAATTGTATATGAAAAATTTTAAAACTTTTTTATTTCAGAAATAAATTAATTAATTTAAAAAAAAAATAAATAATCTTATAAATCGTTATCTTTTTAAAGAGATTGTAAATTTGCCTTTTTCGAATATTGTTGCCTACAATTTTGTATTACCTGTTAAATGAAAAAAAAATAACAAAAAATAAAATTAACACACACGTAAAATAATAGTTTTTATTTCAGAAATAAATTAATTAATTTAAAAAAAAAAAAAATAATCTTATAAATCGTTATCATTTTAAAGAGATTGTAAATTTGCCTTTTTCGAATATTGTTGCCTACAATTTTGTATTACCTGTTAAATGAAAAAAAAAATAACAAAAAATAAAATTAACACACACGTAAAATAATAGTTAGTTTCATTAAATGTCTTTCTGCTCCTCATCTTATGTACTTTTGCCATGGTATTCTTGAATCAACTTTATGACATTTAAGTTTTGGACAATATTTTTTCCTTTTGCGTATTCATCTAAAACTTTCCAAGAATTCGGGTTTTTTTAAATTCCATTGGAATGTCAAATCTCTTTAAAACATTTTTTGTATATTTTTAGAATAAATAAATCTTCTATAATTTCAGAATAATGTCTGGATATAAAACTGCTTACATTTTCCTTCTTAAGTACTAGTTTTTTTGGTACATCTTCATCTTCATCATAATTTCCATCATAATTTTCCTGACGAAGAAAATATTTATATATTTTCATAAAGAGTCAATTTGACATCAAGAGTACCCCATGGTTTAATTTCAGAAAATAAATCCAGGATATTATATTTCAGAATTATTAAAATATAACTAACAGGTTTTATCGAAATCCTTCCACAAATATATATATTATTTCGATATTTTGTTTTAAAAAATGTAAATCGCCTTAAATTTAATATCTGACCTTAAAGAGGGACAATTTGTAGTGTCTCAATTTAACCTTAATTTGCCAGATTGAGAACTTATACTAAGTAGTATAATTACTTAACAAAAGATACTTGAAATATGAAAACACCAAAAAGATGTAGCCTAAAAGTTGAAAAAGTATGAAAAATAAAATTTTCCTTCAAATCCGCTGAAATAAAAACTCTACCCTCGCCAAATTAAGAGCAGGATACCCACAGTATTTGGCAATTTAAATCACATATATTTTGCTAATAAGACCTTATAGTCCAATCGTTGATTTCAGAAAATTTCTCGAACAAAATTTTTGAAAAAGTTAAATCGGAGATTTTGAAATAGCGAGAAAAAATACGTACCGATTTGACATTAAGTTAGAACGGCATTATAATAGACGACTTCCAAAATACTTTACGGAAGATAATTTTGGGATCAGTAGAATGCAAAAGTGTTGTTGTTGTAAATTATTTCAATGTCTTTAAAAATGTAAGCTCGATTTTCTTAATCAAGTGGTCTGCGGCGCATTTATTGCCTGGGGAACTTGATATAACTTGGCTGTTTGTCAACCGATAATATGTTATACATGTTATGTTTTGTTATGTTATTAGAAAGATAATTTACTCTAAATTACGGTTAATTAATTAATTTAATTGAAACGAAATTATTAATATCAAAATTTGTGTAAAAAACGATTTTTTTTTTTTATTTTTACATATAAATGCATATTTGAACTTTGAACTCAATGCGCGTCCACAAAGCATTGTCCGATTTGGTTCAAATCTTGCGCACTAAAGTTTTAGATCTAGTATCACAATAATCCAACCCGTATGTCTTTAAATTCCAAAAAACAAGAAAATGGCTGTCACCCTAATATACGTCTAACACTAGAAATGAAATGTAGTAAAATTGTGTTTCTAGTTTTTAATTACCAGGTCTTGTTGCTTTTTAACATGACTTTCAAATAATTACATTTTTCAATACTATCTAGTCGTTCAGTGTCAAATGAAAGAGCATAATCTCGACAATTTTATGCATTTTTGTTTTCGTGTTTCATATTAGAACAAAAATATTATTTCAAGCCATCATCCTTTAATATCCACTGAAATATCAAATTTGTTCATTCGAAAGCAAATGTTATCCTCTAGCTTCCTTCATTAGTGTTAACAAAAATTTCATAACAAAAAATTAAACTAGAATCCTCAAAGTGTATATATATGGATAACGTTTTTATAGGAATTTACTGACAGGACGTTGTCTTAATATGATAAAATAATAATTGCATAAAATTCTAAGGACTCTCCTCTTGCATTTGACACCGAGCGCGACATCGCAGGACGTGTCCAAATATTAAAATTTTTTTAACGGTTTTTTTGTCGACCTTTTTTAACTTATTTTATGTTGTTATTTTTGTATATTGAAAAGGCTTGAGGTCAAATTTGTTTTTCTGTATATTTTATTTGCCGATATTTCGGTTGCCAGCAGCGACCATCATCAGGGTTTAAATATTTAAAAAAAAAAAAAAATTTATATTATTATAATTAAATTTTGAATTTTTTTTTATTCCAGTATGCGTGGCACCTTCCATATAAAGTAAAATTTACAACATCTAATTTTAACATATAATATTTAGAGTACTACGAAACTAAGAGTTCTTAAACTATGTACATTAGAGTGGTCCTTTATAAATGAAAATGCGATTTTGCGGATAGGCTGGGTCCAGTTTGTTACCTTTCCATATAAAACTAATAAATTTGAAGTTTGGGGACAATCGGATAAAAAAAGTCGCGCCGGAAATCGATTGAAAATTTCAAGTGTGTTTATATGGGAAAAATATGACTTTTATTGAGATTTTACGAAAATTTCGGTCTATAGCTTAATTTCTTAATTTCTATAGCTTAATTTTACAAGTTATTGTAAGAATCGGGATCAGTATTAAATTAAAATTCAAAATCGAATAAAAAATCGCCAAGAAATAACAAATGCCCCAGACCACTTCTGTGCCAAAAAAAAAAAAAAAACTAGGTCATGATATTTGATAGCATTTTTTTCAACTTTGGGAAATTGATTAAAGCTAACACTTTTTTTGGTTTCTATATCTATAGGTACTCAGATGAGAAGTATTTTTTGATTACCATGTTGTTAACCTATTTCGCACTGAGACCGAAAATGGGAAATTTTTTGATTAAATTTTGAAGTTTTAAAAAATTTTCTTAAACAAAATTTAAAAAACGGATCTGGCACTTCAAGGTTTTATTAAATATATCCCAGAGATTAACTGTGTAAGTTTTTAGGTAAATCCCTCTGCCAGAATTTTTTTGACAAGGATTTAACTTTTTCGGATTTCGAGAAAAATGGGATTTCTGTAAAATATTCTGTAAATGTACTCTTTCTAAATACTTTGTAACAAAAATCATAATTTTTCCACTTTTAAATGTTTAATAGCCTAGGGCTTCGAAAAAAAATAATATGACCCCATCAACCCTTTCGGAATTGGGGTCACGTATGACCCCAAGCTAATAAAAGACAATTTATTCAAAAATTCAAATATTTTGTAATTGCTGTTGAATTTTTAGATGCGACGCCTAAAATATAATTACCAAATATGTATAACTTCCATTCCTAAAATTTGGGATAAATCCGAAAACGTTAACCCATTATTTGCCAAGGCTAGCTTTGGATTTTAAGATATTTTTAAATAAAAATTACCGAAAACGAGTTTTTCCATTAAACTCGAAAAGTAATTGGGTCAATTTTTATTTATTTAACCCTTCAGTGCTTGTGCGATCAAAATATTCCATTGCGATATATCTTTGGTGCAATATCTGATTATTGCCCGCGAATATATAAAATTATTTTTTTGTATAAAAACTATCTAGATTTTTCCAAATAAAATAAAAATGACCCAAAACTAATAAAAGACAATTTATTCAAAATAATATGAAATATAAAATTAATTCAATTTATTTCGGTGTATTTAAGAATGATTAAGTGTGCGATTCAAATTGTTTTCTGTAATCACTTACGACTTGCATTAAGTATTGCTTTTCTTGTTCGTTCTTTTTATTATTTATTTTATTTGGAAATATGTATATAGACAGTTTTTATACACAAAATAATTTTATAACAAAATTGGTTAAAAGTTGTTTTAATTATAACCCATAAAAACAAAGTCTTTATTAAAACTCTTTCTTTTCTTATGTATTTATATGAGTTTTGAATCTCTCCGTGACTGTGCGTGACTTTGCGTGACTATTGTAAAATTAAGCTTTTGTCACAACAAGTCTATGGACCAACTTTCAGATTGGTTGTATGAGGGGAAATGGGGTTTTAATCTCTGCGTGACTGTGCGTGACTATGCGTGACTGTGGGTGACTATGTCGAAGTTTATCTTTCCTTACAGCAAGTATATCGACCAAGTTTCAGATTGATTGGATGAGGGTAAATCCATTTTAAATCTCTCCGTGACTGTGTGTGACTAAGTCAAAGTAAATGTTTTTTTCACAGCAAGTGTATGGACCAAGTTCCAGATCGATCGGATGAGGGTAAGTGACATTTAGATCACTCCGTGACTGTGCGTGAATATGCGTGACTGAGCGTGACTACCCCAAAATTAATCTGTAGTTATAACAAGACTATGGGCCAAGTTTCAGATCAATTACATAAGGGGGAAAGGGGTTGAGAGAATCAGGCAGAGAGAATGAGTTAAAAGAGAGAGTTTAGAAAATAACGAAATTCGAAGTCATTCTACAAATTTGTTAGCTCTAAGAGAAAAACTAAGGGTCTTCTGCTGTTATAAAATTCCGACATAATTGATCCTGTGATGATACTATTGTATGGAATTTATTTGCTGATTTCTTCTCTACTACTTACTCCAATGCAACTTTTAATGATTGATTCTAATATTTGCTCACATACACTGACTGCTACTGAAATGATATCCATTTCTTCAAAAATACGGTTATTTTCTTTATATGTGGAAGGATTCATTCATTATTCCACCATTAAAATCTGGTACAAGGATGATATTACTAATTATCGTACGATTGCAAAATGAAGTATTATACGTAAAATATTTGAAAAGATTTTAAAATATGCCATCAAGTAAATACGCTAATTTCTGCCCTCCAACAAGCTTTCCAAAAAAGATGCTCAATCTCTACAAATTGATGGGATTTATATATCTAAGCGCGAAGTGGATATATTCTTATTTAAACAATAGAACACAAAAAGCATGTTCCAAAAATATTGCTTCAAAGACAATAAGTGTAATGTAATATAGTGTCGGGAGAATCTAAGAGCAGTCATCTTGGACCGCTTCTTTATTTATTTTCTTTATTTATATAGGATCTTCCAAATGTCATTTGTTTTTCAAACATATTGGTGTGAGGATGATGTAAAAATTTTCTTCAATTATAATCAATACTCTGGTCATTTCTCTTCACAAAAAGGATCTGAATTCATTTTATACATGGTGTAGTTTAAATTTAATGGAGCTTAAAAGTGTAAATATATGCATTTCGCAAGAAAGATCCCGATATCTGTTAACTATGGGCTGAGTGATTATTATCTCGATAAAGTAGATAACTTTTTAGATCTTGGTATTTTATTGGATCATAAACCGAGGTTTATTCCTCATGTAACAATTGCTGTCATAAAATGTTGGTCTGAAGAGTTGGAATACACTTCTATAATTTGGAACCCAATCTGTCACATTCATATTGACAGTCTGGAAAATGTGCAAACATAATTCCTGTTGTTTTGCGTTCGGAGTTTACACTTCAATCCAATTAATCTTTCATCTTATACTCCAGACCTGCGCTTATTAAGCTACCAATGTTAAAAAGCCGGAGAACTATGCTAAATGTTTTATTGCTTCTTAATATAATGGTGATGTTTGTTCTGGATTCCTAATTAACAATATATCATTCAACATTCTTGAACTACCAACACACTACTTCTCTAGAGAGCTATAGAGCTAATTATGCAACCGCAGACCCTCTCAGGAGAATGTGTATTCAATTTAATTAACTTTATAGAATTGGTAGCTGTAGCCCGACCCGCTTCGCTAAACCCATCGCAACGAAATAGAAAACTGAGAATACATTTTGTAGAAAACTGTTTTATTTATATTGGGGTATTTTTGATTTTGTCGATTTTTTGTTTTTGCGATTTTAGATTTTGGCGAATTTTGACTTCGGCATTTATTGGTTTTTGCGATTTTTGATTTTGGTGATTTTTGTTTTTTGCGATTTGTTATTTTGGCGATTTTTGTTACTTGCGATTTTCAGTTTTGGCGATTTTTTATTTATAACGGAGACCTAATGCGCGTACATATATTAATATTTCGCGAAAGTTTTATAATCGCTAATTTTATTTTTTTTCTAATGTATAATACTAATATAATCAATATCTATAATTATAAAAAAAATATAAATTTTATTCCATACTGTCATCTTCCATTATGGAAGATGGTTCAGTATTGTCTAATAGTAATGGGTTTTGTTGTTGATAGTAATTGTTGTCTGTGTGACTTGTACATGGCATTTCTTCGTCTTCTTCATCGAAGTCTTCCAGGGATGTTGGTATTCTTTGTTGATTATTCTTGTTTTGTTGTGATGATTTTGTTGTTTGGGTTTTTGTTGTTGATGAGTTGGTTGTTATAAGTGTTGATACATTTCATTTAGTTTTTTGTGTGGTTATTGTTGTTGACGATGATTTTGATGTTTTTTTCTTGCGTTGTTGTAGATATTTGTTCGATATTTGTTGAGGGTGTTGTGTTAATGTTTTGTATGGGTTTGTTCACGTTTTTGCATAATAATTCAGAAAAAGTTTGAAGTTTTTTCTGGAATGGTTTGATAGTGTGTAGGGATGGATCATCATTGAATATCTTCCATGGATTTCATGCTGTGCATCTACGATCAGCTATGATTCTGTTAACAGATGTGTATTTTAGGAAACTTGGGCAGTTGGTATCGTAAGACGCATGGGTTTCATTTTCGTAGTTTATGCAGTATTTACGTATGAAAACTTCGTGGGGTGGTAAAAATCCACATTCCCTACAAATTTCGAATCTTTTGCAATGTTTTTTGTGTGGCCGAGTTTTTGGCAATAGATGCATCTCATTGGGTTGGATACATATTCATCCACACGAACACTTTCCCATCCCAACTTTAATGTTTCAGGGGGACGGATAAGATTAAACGTAAGAATAGCGACACCTATTGCCACGCTTTTATTCTTATCTGTAACATCTTTTTAGTTATTTTTCTTACCTCTATGACATTTTGGAAAGCTAAAACTTTGCTAAACTCCTCCTCGAATATATCAATTATCTTTTTCGAGAATATTATGTCTTGGGTCGAATTTAGGGTTTTGTGAATTGAAATTTTTACCGAAACGATATCAATGCGTTGAGCATTTAAAAATTTATGTGCAGATTTTAGATTTGGTGTTTTAATCATGAGGTAGCCGGTTTTCATCTCACTCACCTCCAGATAATCTGTGCATATGTGTTTGAGTCCTTTTTCAATTTGGAAGACATTATAAGAAGCAAGAGATTTGATGGTGGTTTCAGAAGTTGAAGCGCCCCGGTAGGTGAGTAGGTAGCGCACTCGCCTATCATGTGGGGTCGTGGGTTCGATTCCCACCAGAGGCTTTGGTCTGTCGCTGCAAAAAAAAAACTACCCAAAATTAGAATCTGCGGACAAGCCAATCGGCTTCGCGGAACTAGGCTTAAAAAAAAGTTTTAGTTGATCGAACAGCAGTTGCCACTAAAATGCGTGGTATATGTTCTTCCGATTGTACTAAACATGGGAGTGGTGCAAAATTTTCATCTCGGAAACTTTTACTTTTAGATTTGGTGTTTTCGTCGATTGAGGGATCCAAGTCCCGGAATCTGTTGTAGTTCGGGGGGTGAACCTCGTTCATAGTAAATTGTTTTAAGTTTTCTTACTTAATTTGTAATTTGTTACTTAAAAAAAAAAGAAATTAAAGTTATACAAAAATTAAAAAGAGGTTAGCTAACATTTTTGTTTTCTGAGTTATCGATAATATTTTATTAGAACGACGGTGAGAGTAAAACGACCTTTACTTGGCCATTGCCTGACAGCGAATGTCGGCGATTTTTTGACGTTTTCTGTTTTGATTATTGTTATTCGAGATTTTCGGTTTTAAAATTTATGATTGGCGATTTTTGATTTTGACGGTTTTTGTTATTCGCGATTTTCGGTTTGGGCGATTTTTGGATTTGGCGATTTTTGCTTATTTTGTGATTTTTGATTTTGTCGACTTTGGTTTTGCGATTTTTGAAATTGCCGATTTTTGATTATGGCGATTTTTGTTATTCGCGCTTTTTATTTTGGCGATTTCTTCTCTTGGCGATTCCGCACATAGTTTCACATTGGTAATTAATGCACTTGCCAAAAGTTTCAAGACTGAAATTTTCATAGTACTTCATATTTTTTGGGCAACTACTCCCATTAATAACTCACAAACACAGACAAAGTTCCAAGGCTTTTTGTATTATACTACTTCAGTTGTATGGCATGAAAGTTTTACTTTGTGTGGCGGATACCACGCCCATTTTTCAGAGATTAAATTAAGGAGAAAAGGCCACGTCTGGCAAAAAAGAAAATGTTGTTTCATCATGACAATACACCAGTTCACACATCCACCATTGCGATGCCAAAAATATATTAAATAAGGTAAAAATTGCTTTATCGCGCAACTTATTCGCCAGATTTTGCTATAAACTTGAAAAAATGGCTCGATTGTAAAAGACTTGCCAGCAATGAACAAGTGGAGTCTGCAATTGATGGATATTTGAAGAAACTAGACAGCTCTTGTTATAAACAGGTTATCGAACCTATTGAATATCGCTGGGAAATGAAAAAAAAGGGAAAATTTTACCTTATTTGTTGTATTTTCTTTATCAGGTCGAGTTGTTCTGGGACCGCCCTCGTATGTCAAACTTTACAATACTGATGTTAGATTTGATCTATAATTTGCTGTGATACCACACCGTAAAACTGCATTAGTTTTTGTACGAATGCTGGATTCTCTGAAATATAAGGGGGAGCAAAAAATAGATTGATAAGCAAAACATTGAACTTTTCATCAAATGCACCCCTTTTTATTTTGCATGTGCATCACATTTATTTAGCGTAGCTAAATTTCATCTATAAGGGATACATTTCTAATTTCAGAAACTGTTTTTTGAAATAATATAATATAATATTCCCCTATTGCACTGCACTAAATATTTGTCGTAGCAGTCGTTTCTGCTTATTTACAAAATATCAATTTCTTTATTATTCAGGAGTATAGTGCACGTTGTTTAAGCATTCCAGCTTAGAATTTATTTTCTGTTATATAAATGACCTGTTATGTAAATAAACTTACTCATATTATATCATCCTTCATGACGCAGATATAATAGTGGTTTGTGAAGACGTGAATGATGCATAGTGACTAATAATGTTGTTTAACATTGTTTATATACTTTTCTGTATTTATTAAAACATTTAAAAATGGTATTTGTTTAATAATTTTTCATCTGTTAAATGTGACATAACTGAGTAGTTGTAGCCAACATTTTCAAAACTACTTCAAATACTAAAAATCAAATATTATCTTTTAATAATATTTTATTTTTAACAATTTATCAACTCTAAAATATCGTATGTACTCATACGGTTTAAAACGTATGAGTAATATTATATGCTATTAGTTCAAAATTATAGCACATACGTACCGGACTACCTATACATACATAAGCATAAGTAAATTAACGATGAAATTCGATTTTCTACCAGAAATCAATTCAACCACAATTAATTGGCCTGCTTTCTGTATATATGTTTTGTCTTAAAATATGTCTTGGTTATATCAGATACGATTTATACTAAGGAAAAACAATTTTGTGGGACGTACGTACAAAAAAGAGAATTTATAAAAATTTATGTTAAGACAACCTTTCACTTTACTTTTAAATTGATGAAGTTCTTTCGTTGGTAGTTGTGTTTACAATAATAAAATTCAAAAATAATTTATTGATGTAACTTTATTCTGAAGTCTTTAAAAGTTAGTTAATTATTTTATTCACAACTTTGTGTTCAACTGCATATAATAATTATAAGTTCTTATTAGCGCAAATTAAAAAGCTATTTTTGAAAAGTAATAATTAAATAAGTTGTTATTTTGTAAAATTTTATATGCGACAGCTGTTTCATTCTCAACCTGCTTAAAATATTTTTTCGTTCAATATTAATATCTATTAACATTAATTTATTTAGTGCCCAATACAATTGTTAATAACATGTAAAAATAAACTTTTAGATAAAAGGCTCCTTTTCAAGAAAATATACTTTTTTAGGCAAATGTTCTTTTTTAAGGTACTTTTTAAGAAAGATTATTTTTTTTAAAAGATACTTTTTTAAGAACTGGTACTTTTAAAAAAAATTATTTAGAAAAAATTACTTTTAAAAATGTATTTAAAAAAAATAACTTTATTAAGAAAATGTACTTTTTTAAGAAAATTCACTTTTTTTAAGAAGAGCCAAGTTTTTACGAAAATGTAATTTTTTAGAAAAGGTGCTTCGTTTAAGAAGATGCATTTTATAAAAAAGGCCTTTTGATAAAAAAAATGTGCTTTTTTAAAATAAATTTCACATTTTTAAAAAAGGTACTTTGAAAAAATTTTTTTTTTAAAAAGTACTTTCTGGAAAGGTACTTTAAAGGTTAATTTTTAAAAGAAGGTACTTTTTTAAGAAAGGATACTTCTTAAGAAGAGGTATTTTTTATGGAAATTTATAGGAAAGGGTATTGTTTTAAGAAAAGATATTCTTTTAAGAAACGGCACTTTTTAAGGAAAATTAACTTTTTTCAAGACAAAATACTTTTTCAGCAAAATTTGATTTTTCATGAAAACCTACTTTTTAAAGAAATTGTACATTTTTATGAAAATTATATTTAAAAAAAAAAGTATTTTAAAAAAGTACTTTTAAAAATTACGTTGTTTAAAAAAATGGTACTTTATTTAGAAAATGTACTTTTATAAGAAAAGCTACATTTTAAGAAGAGAAACTTTGTTAAGAAGAAGTACTTCTTTTAGGAAAATGTACTTTAAACAAAAATTATTAAAGGTTCTTTAAAAAACACTATTAAGAAAAAGAGCCTTTATAAGAAAATGACTTGTATATATTTATAAATTTATCTTTTTTAAAAAAGTTGCTTTAAAAAAAATTTGATTTTTACAAAATTAATTTTTCTTAAAAAAATGTATTTTTATAAGGCAATTTTTAACCCTTTGACTGTCCCCATGCAAACATTTTTTTATAGCGTACGTCCACAGTAAAATTTTGGTAAACATGACGTGCATCACGTGTGATACAAGGAGCAATATTTAAACTATTTATTATTCAAACGTTCTGTGCGTCACACATGATTCATGTCATATATATTTTTTACTATTTATTAATTTTGCCGTACAGTGTTAGCAACACTGAATTTTCGTTGGTTCGTTGTACAACATAGAAGCTTTTAGCTGTCGGTATCAATTTATTAGTGAAGTACGGGTAGATTATCATTTTACGGTCGGAAAACAAAAATTGGTAATTCAGATTTTAAAATTAGAATTGGTATGAAATGATAGTTCAGATGAAGGGGCTTCCCTTCAGGTAGTGTTGACAACTGCATTTGCTCGTCTCTTCAGCAAGAGTGGAGCAATAACTTTGAAGCAGCAGAAAAGATTCCCTTTATTGGCAAACATGATCTTAATAATCGTATTATAATTGAGGATGGAGTACCTTTGCCAATCAACTTTATTGGACAATTTTTTTTACAGCGAAACTGATGGTTTTGGAAACAAAAAAATATGCACAATCCCATCAGGTTCGTCGTAATTCTCGCATGAAAAGGTGCTCAAATACCACACATACCAAAATGAAAAAGTTAATAGGTTTGAGAATTACCAGTGGCATTATCAACTATCCTAATATTGAAGAATGGAACCGTTATTTTATCATCCGTTGTTTCACAATATTGGTATAAGCTACAAACATTTTTGTCTTATTTTGAAGAATTGGTATGTTACTGATGTGGCTAATTTCGCATAGTGGAAGGCTTTTATTCAAGTAACATAATCCAGGAAAAAGCCACAAATATGGTATAAAATTATTCAAGTTGTGTAATATGACTGGTTATTAGGGCGAGCCGATACGTAGGGAGGCAAAAAAATCGCTCAAGTGACAAGGCAAATCATATTCTAGGGATCAAAATAAGAAACTTTGCCCAAGGAACCATAGCTCTAAAACGAATTCTGATGTCCCGACTTTTGAACTGTCGCCCTCATGCAATTGATCTGAAACTTGGCTCATAGTTTTGTTGTGACTACAGATTAATTTTGGGGTAGTCACGCAGAGCCACGCATAGTCACGGAGTGATCTAAAACTTATTTACCCTCATCAAATCGATGTTTTTGAATAACAGAACATAGTCAAGGCGTATGATTATTATTTATTAGCAGAGTAGAAGATGCGTATACGTATGAGTGTTAATTTTAATATTAAATCAAACATAGTCGGCCCAATTCTAAACAAAAAATGGTGATTTTTTTAAATGTTTGTATGGGGAACCCCCGAGGGTGTTCAGGGGGTGTGCCTCTGGCATAGGTGGGTTGGCCCTCCAAAGTTAGTGGGGGTTGATCATATATTAGGACTCGATTGGGGCACTCTAAATGCGTCAAAGTGAGACAGACAGACAGACAGGTCAACAGTCGGGACATCAGAATTCGTTTTAAAAGTACGGCTCCTCGGGCAAAGTTTCTTGTTCTGATCCCTAGAATACGTTTTTCTTTGTCACTCGGGCGATTTTTAAATCAACCCGCCCTACTGGTTATGTTTGGAATTTCTCCGTATACAGCGGAAAAGGCACATATAAAAAATTACCTGGACTAGACCATGGTGGTTCAATTGTTGCTTCTTTAGCTGAAGATCTATTGAATGATGGAAGATTATTGGTTGCAGATAACTGGTATAGTAGCATTCCTTAAGCTATGTTCTGAAAAATAAAGATACCGAATACTGTGGAACACTACGATCAAACAAGGTTGGTTTGCCGAATCTGAAATATTTCAAACTGACGAGAAACGAAATAACAACTGGAATTAGAGTAATTAAATACCAAGACGAGAAAGAAATAAGACTTATTTCAACTTTTCATGGTCTCAACACGCTATAAAGCGGGGAAAAAACCGTGAAGGAAAAATAGTTAAAAAAAGCAATCATAATACTAGACTATAACCGAGTCAATGGTTTTATTAACCTCTCTGACCAAATGATGCCTTACTACAGCCAAGCAAGAAATTAGCATTGTAATTTTAGATAGTTGGGATTTGTATAATTAATTTTATTCAAAGAAACAAATTAAATTAGATTAGTTTACAAAGTCAATTTCAAATTCTTTACTTGGCATTAAATTGATGAAAAAAAATTATTTTTATCTTTTATATGCTGGAAATTTGAAGTTTTTCTCATACAAGTGTTATTTAAAAACAAAACATTCTCTACACGCTCAGACCATTAGATTACTTTATTTTCATCAGTTCATACAAAATTTCATTAAAAGGAATAAGGCAAATTGTGTATCACATATGATACGCAAGCGCATCAATCATAACGTCTGTGCATCATATGTGATGCATTGGACAGTCAGGGGCTTAAAAATGTACTTTTTAAAAGGGCACTTTTTTTAAAAAGTACTTTTTTGAAGAAAATTTATTTTTTTAAGAAAAGATATTTTTTAAGAAAATATACTTTTTTTAACAGGAGGTAATTTAAAAAAAAAAACCCCCCTTTTATAAAATAAGATACTTTTTTGAAAAAAAGGTGCTTTTTATAATTTAAAAAAATTTTTTAAATACTTTTTAAGAAAAGGTATATTTTAGAGAAGGTTTTTTTTTTAATATAAGGGTTTTTTTTATTAAAAGATACATTGTGATGAAAATTTACTTTTTTAAAAAAGGGTGCTTTTTAAGAAAAAATACTTTTTTAAGAAAAGGTACTTTTTAAAAAAAATTTACTTTTTAAGAAAAAGATTTTGGAAGATTCAGAGCCTTCGACTAGAACAACGCAATCAAAGAATATTTGTAAAAATGAGACACCGTCCTTCTACGAAATATTGCACGCCAATCAAATATGAATTCAAAACAGAAACTCATGATGACAATAACAAAGAAGGTACTGATATCAAGGCCCAAATTGCAACACTACTGCCATTACAATTACAGTTGGATGGGCAGAAAAATGAATTAAGCTGCCAATTAATGCTGACAATGATAGATGGAAAAATAGGCCACGGTTTGATTAGCAGGGGCTGCATTCAGCAGCATCATATGCCAAGCAATATCAAGCCAATTAAACCAAGTCCCGACAAAATCATTAGATAATATCGATGCATATGATTTTCTATTATCACCATTACATAAAAGAATACGACGTATGGAACACATACTAAAAGTCAGTTATGATTCAGATTTCGGATCTGCGAGATAAATAAGAAACAACGAGACCAACAAGGAGTTAAGAAGTTCAAAAAAGAAACATATTCAAGATGAATATCGCAAATTTGATGGCAATATCGCAAGAAGATTCTTTTCAGATCCAGAAACAGCATCTGAAATAACAAGAGTGGATTTTCAGATCTAAAATAATCCTAGAAGTACTTGCGTGCAATGAAGAAATTGACTCTAGAAAACTTGGGGATTATGCTAAAGACACTGCAAAATATATACAACCAAGTACCCATGGAGAAATATGTCTGCAAAAGTTCACAAATTCCTTTATAATGCAGGAGATGGAAAAAATGAGTAAGAATTACAGATGTTATAGAGAGCACAATACTAGAAAAATTTTCACGAAATTCCACAATTATTATTAAAATTATTTTAAAAAAATATATTATTGTTATTATTATTATTTAATAAATAAAAAAATAAAAATCCATATTTCAGGGTAAAAGTTAAAATAAACTAAAAGTTCAACTTTGACCTAGAATTCCCTAAAAAGTACTCAATCAATTTTAATGAAATTAAAAGTGACTCAAGCTCAACTAAATTCATAGGTATCCATTAAAAAAAATTACTAAAATATTTTGATCTGTTCACATGTTACAGAATTTTGGCCAATGAAAACCGATTTTCAGCCACTGTGCGGAGGTGAGCCTGATTATTTTCAATAAGTACAGGAATTTGATAGCCAGTGGTGCAGCTTTATCTTTGTCACAACTTTGTAACTTGACACTACCTTCAGATATTCTAAGTGGAAATTCGCCTACAATTGGCGATTTAAAATTTTTTGTTGCATTCCATAGAGACCAGAAGGAACGTCTTCTAGACATGGCTATATTTCTAATTTGAACTTGTCTCAACGCTTCTCTTAGTTTTTTTACACTTAAGTTGAGTCTAGACTTTGCTGTAGGGGATCGATGGTATTGCCATTCTCTTCTAAGGCATCTCTTAGCGGTCACTAATTCCACTTGGCTGTTGCTTATCATTTGTCAGCGATCTAGGTCTAGTGTATAAGAAGGAATGGCTGCTTCCGCAGCTATTATTATCGTTGAATTAAACATGCCAGTGTCCCCTTAATTCTCCAGGAAAGAGTTGGTGTCACTGTGACCAATTTGTCTTCAGCAGAGTTCAGAAAAAAACACACACTGAATAAAAAGTTCAGAATTTAGCTGAATATTTTATTCATTTGCTGCAAGGGTAAAATAAATATTCGATATCAGGATCAGGTTCGGATCACAATTTCGCACAAATTTAATGGCCATCCATATAATGCACGGAGGAGAAAATGTACTCAATTTAACTGATACATACCCAATGTTACGTGCAACTTAATGGAATTAAATCTTAATATTCTCAAAAACTTGAATCAGTACAGAAACAATTCCTACCATTTTGTCTTCGATATCTTCGGTTGAATGTGAAATTGAGTCTCCCACCGTTTTGCAGTTGTTTGGCTCTAATAAAGCTTCCAACTTTGAAGAGTAGAAGGATCATTTTTAATATAACATTCGTCCTCGACATATTTTATGGTAAAATTGATTCTGAATGCCTTCTTGGAAAAATATGTATAAATGTTCCCAACAGACAACTTCAATCTAATGAACCTGTTTACCTGAATTTCCACAGATCAAATTTTATCAATTTCGATATTCCGAAGAATTTGCGAAATAACTCAGAATAACATTCTAAACCGATTTAGCGATGTCCGTCCGTCTGTCTGTCTGTCTGTCTTTTCTTTTTTTCAGAGTTCAGAAAACAACATACACTGAATAAAAAGCTCATACATATATGTAAACAAACATAGCTCGGACCAAAAAACACATATTTTTATTTTCATATAAATTATGTGTGTTCCTAGATTTTGTACGGTGCCGAACACAATCATGACTGTGTTTCGTTTTAATATTTCGTTATCTACACCAACATTTTTCTATCACGTATTTTTTGTTTCGAACACACAAAAACCACACAGATTCGAGTGTAGCTTTATTTTAAGTTCGTTTTCTTGCACGTGTACTGTTAAAAAAACAGAACATGTTCTTAAAACATTGTCCACTCGCGATCGGAAAAATCTGAAACACCCCTACACTAACGACAACAATTGTTTTAACCAAATTTATTAAATAAATCTAAAATAATTCATTAGCAGTTATAAAGAAATAAAAATAAGAAGATAATCTATATATATAAAATTCATTTTCTGTTTGTTTGTTTGTTTGTTTGACCGCTATACAAATTTTTATTTTTCAACGGATTTTCCTGAAATTCTGTACACACGATCTCTATACCCCAGAAAAGGTCGCCATATGCTTTTTACCGGCCACGCCTACTTTTACGCCCACTTTTTATATAAAATTCATTTCCTGTTTTATTCATATTTGTTCACTATACAAATTTTTATTTGTTCAGAGATTTCTCTGAAATTCGGTACACACCATCCCTGTACTCCAGCTAAGGTCGTCATATACTTTTATCGACCACGCCTACTTTTACGCCCTCTTTTTATATACAAATCATTTTCTGCTTTTTGGTATATTTGTTCGCTATACAAGTTTTTATTTTTCAACGCATTTCTCTGAAATTTGGTACACACGATTTTTCTACCTCAGGCCAGGTCACCGGGTGATTCTTGCGGCCACACCCACTTTTACGCCCACTTTTTGTATACAATTCGTATTCCGTTTTTTTGGTACATTTGTTCGCTACACAATTTTTTTAACGGATTTCTCTGAAATTTGCTACACACGATCTCTGTACTCCAGAGAGGTCGCCATATGATTCTTGCCGGTCACGCCCACTTCTACGCCCACTTTTTATACAAAATTAAATTTCTGTTTTTTGTATATTTGTTCACTATAGAAATTTTTATTTTTCAAAGGATGTCTAAAATTTGGTCACACGATCTCTATACTACAGGGAAGGTCACCATATGCTTCTCACAGGCCACGCCTACTTTGCGCCAACTTCTATGTATATAAAACTTATTTTTTCCTTTTATTTGTTTCTTTATTTGATTGCTATAAAAACTTTTATTTTTCAATGGCTTTCTTCGAAATTTAGTACATATTCCAGGGAAGGTCGCTATATGATTTTTACCGACCACGCCTACTTTTACGCCCAATTTTCTTATAAAATTCATATTTTGTTGTGTGACATATTTCTTCCCTATACAAATTTGTACTTTTCAATGGATTTCTCTGAAATTTGGTTTACACGGAAATAACTACACATTGAACAAATTCCCCAAACTTAAAAAAAGGTACCCAAAAGAAATGAACAAATTCCCCATTTATTTTTAATCGAAATAAAAAATGAACTTACTCCCCAAATTCATTCTTAAATTTTTACATATTTTTATTTAATGAATTTTATTAAATATTTATTTTAGTAAACATTTGCATACTGCTCTCAATATATTTCCAACAATAAATGCATTTAAAATGAGTATTCTTTTCAATACCATCATTTCGTTGCGCGGAAGCTACGCGCACGGGGAATACAGGTTAGCTAGAATATCGGAATGATCTGAAAAATATGTATATTTTGACAATTAAAATAAGTTGGCAACAGCTGCACGGCAGCACAGGTGTGGTTGCTAAACGCGCGGAAGCGGCGCGCGGCGCGCGACCGCGGACTCGGACGCGCCGGGTGCGAACGCGACGCGCTCTCGGAACACAGCTCAGCTAAAATATCGCAATGCTCTAAAAAATATGTTTTAGGAATTAAAATAAGTTAACGAGAACTAAGCGGAGGCACGGGTAGTAGCTGCGTGGAAGCGGCGCGAGGCGCGCGGACGCGACGCGCTCGCGGAACACAGCTCAGCTAAAATATCGCAATGATCTGAAAAATATATTTTGGCGATTAAAATAAGTTGACAGCAACTGCGCGGCAGCACGGGTGTGGCTGCCAAACGCGCGGGGCGCGACCGCTGACTCGGACGCGACGGATGCGCACGCGACGCGCTCTCGGAACACAGCTCAGCTAAAATATCGCAATGCTCTAAAAAATATGTTTTAGGAATTAAAATAAGTTAACGAGAACTAAGCGGCAACACAGCTTAGTGAAATGTCGTATGATAAATTTTATCTACGTATGTGAAATAATTACCTGTTGATCAAAATAGGCCACACATATACTATAAGCAGTTGCTTAAAGAAACCTTGCGACACAATATTAAACGTCGCATTAGTCTTTCATTTCTGAAACTTGAATTTGACGTCTCTACTCAATGATGATCACTTATTGAATGAATTAATTAAATTTTTAAAAGTTTTGATTCCTTTAATTTGCGGCCCATTCCGTTATATTTGATGTTTATAAATAAACTGAAAAAAAAAAACTTAAAGCGGTTTCGCACCTTATTTTTGAAGCATTTCTGCTGCAGCATCTTATAAAAAACTTCTAAATTAAAAAACCAAAAACTTTTTAATTGAAATAAAAAATGAATTTACTGCCCATACAATTTTTTGGGGAGAAAGTTCATTTTATTGGGGAATTTGTTAATTGGGGACTAAGTACTCAGCGCCTGGTAAGCATAGTGAACCATTTTTCAAGTCAAAGGTCTTTTCATCCCGGGCAAGACCGGGTAAAAGCAGCTAGTAATAAAAATAAAAAGGTAGTAATAACATAGAAAACAGAAAAATTTTATATGTTGTTTATGACTTAATTTCATTTTTTTCCGATCGCAAGTGGATAATGCTTTAATTTTTAGATGTACGCATTGAAGAACATGTTCTGTTTTTTTTAGCAGTACAGGTGCAAGTAAACGAACTTAAAATAAAACTACACTCGAATCTGTGTGGTTTATGTGTGTTAGAAACAAAAAATACGTGATAGTTAAATGTTCGTGTAGATAACAAAACACAGTCATGATTGTGTTGGGCGCCGTACAAAATTTAGAAAAACACGTAAATGATATGAAATTAAAAATATGTGTTGGCTGCTTTAGCATAGAACATTGTGTGTTTCATGTGTGTTTTCTGAACATTGATCTTCAGTGAGATTAGTTTATTGTTCCGACGATAAATGGGATTCTCTCGAAGGCAGAATGCGGCAGGGAAATGGTCCGAGGAGATAGCTGAACTTGATTCCGCCGATATTAGATTTCTGCCATTGTGCTTAGTTATACCAAAATCTATGAGATCTGGCTTTTTATTTAAATCTGTAGGTCAGAGTGTAGGTTGCCCTTGTGACATAAAGTCGAGATCCATTTTGGTGCATTAAGACATTATTGAGGCGCCCGTAGAGCAAACGAGGTAGCAAAAATCAAAATTTTCATGTGCGCCGACGAAGTTTTGAATAAACCCATGTTATAGGAAACTTTTCAACGATTTCAAATATGCTACTCTTAATAATATCACATTTTTAGTTTAGAAGATACAACCGTTCAAAGTTGACCGACTTTCGGTTTTCAAAAAAACACACAATTTTTAGTCAATTTGTTGCGATTTCAGGTGTAATATCACGAAAAATAGGTAACGAATCGCCTTATTTTTTGCTTGTATTGATTGATATATTTATTAAATGTATAATGATAAAAAAAAATTAAATGTTTGTTTTGTATTTCTCCTGGTAAATCACTATTTAAAAACTATCCGTTTTTCACTATTTTTCAACTTTGACGGAAAATAAAAAAAAATCTGTATTCTTCTATATTTGCCATATTTGCAAAACATGTTCTTTGATTATTTCTTTACATAATTCAAAAGGTTTTATCTGCCCGTACGTGCCCGTTTGGCTTCTAGAGGTAAAAAAGGTTAAAAAGACATGGTTGCAGAAATTGTATGGCGTGCATCCCTTACATGTTTTGACTGACAATAGTTTGATCTAAAATTCTGTTACAGACACAGGATGCACAAAAAACTACTCATTGAAATTCGCAGGTACGCACCTCACTTAAAAATTTCTTTGGAGTACAAATGGTCAAGAACAATATTGACTTATGGTCCCTCCAGGTAGGCACAAATCTTATTTAGACACGAGCATAATATCAAAATTGCATAATTCAGCCTAAATCCATATGTATGCAGGGAACAGGTAAATTTTTAGGCATGGTAGCATAAGCCTATATATTGCAAAATAAGCATAATGACTTATGGTCCCTCCAGGTAGACACAAATCTTATTTAGACACGAGCATAATATCAAAATTGCATAATTCAGCCTAAATCCATATGTATGCAGGGAACAGGTAAATTTTTAGGCATGGTAGCATAAGCCTATATATTGCAAAATAAGCATAATGCCTGGATTAGTCTACGACTGAAAGTTGGCGCAACAAGTACTGAAACCATGGCGTTAAACAATTTAAAATTATTCGAACTGTTTAGAAGGTCAACCATACCAAAGTTTTTCACAGAAGCTGCTTTAGAAGAACTTGATAGCTTATACGGAAATATTGAAAGAAGCGAAATTATAAAAAATAATTTTTATCTGATATATGCAAATATTAAGGCAAAATGGGTGAAATCTAATCGAACCATTCAGAACTTCAACTCCAAATACGAGGACTGGCTTAATGAAGACACCATCCTGGATATATTGGCAGTAGATAAACCCACCACATCAACCAGAGGAGTAAAAGGAAGGCCAAAAAAAGTATTGAGGAGTGTTCAATTTTCAGAAGAAAGAGGAAACTTGCCGATGCCACCAATGACTTGACCACGAAGCATTTATCGGACGCGCTGTCTATTAAATATACAAAGGATAGTGAAAGAGTTAGGTCGCAGATTACAAAATCTGTTGCTGATGCAAGCCCACTGCGATTAAAAAGGATTAAGGAAAGCATTCCCACGCCCACAAACGCACACATTAAAAAGTATGGTTCCGAAGAAGCCTTGGCCTTGTTTATGGACTTACAACTTTCCAAAGAAAAATATGAGATACTACGGGCATCCTTGATGCGACACGGGGCTGACGTTTTACCAGGATACAAGCATATTACGCAAGCCAAAATAAATTCACGACCACTGCATACGGAGTTTACGGAAGTCTCTGTGAAAGCCAATCTGCAGGTTCACATGGGCCATACAGCAAAACGGTTGTTGGAGAGTCTTCCTGAAAATGAGGTGAAAATTCTTCCAGAGAAACTGACATTGATCAGCAAATGGGGCTGCGATGGATCATCCGGACAAAGCGTTTATAAGCAAATGATATCTTCCGATGACGCTACAATATCGGACGGAAATATGTTTATGGCATCTGTTGTTCCTTTGCGGCTAAAATCTGATGTTTCCCTACACTGGAAAAATCCACGTCCGTCATCAGTGCATTATTGCCGACCAATAATGTTTCAGTTTGCAAGGGAATCAGCAGAACTCATAAGGACCACGGTGAAGGACATTGAAGAACAAATAAGCATGATTAAGCCTACAGAGCTGCAAATTGGAGAAGGAAAATATATTGAATGCAATTACGAGTTCCACCTGACCATGGTTGACGGAAAAGTCGTAAACGAACTGACAGGAACAACCTCAACATTGTCATGCCCGATTTGCAAAAAGAGTCAGAAGAACTTTGGTAATTTAAACGATTCTACAAACGAGGAGAATTACGAATATGGAATGTAACCATTGCACGCAAGGAAATGATCAGAAAGAAGCAAATACAGGATGCTTTTTTTAAACAAGTTGGACTAAAAGTAGACTGTCCCAAGGACGGATACGGTAACTCAAACGATGGAAACACTTCTAGGAGATTTTTTGAAAATGATGAGGCAGTAACTAGAATCACTGGAATTGACAATCAAATCGTGAAAAGATTGGGAACGATCTTGAATGTTTTAAACTGCAAAGAAAATGTCAATTCTACAAAATATGAAGAACATGCATCGAAAACTGTATCTCTTTTAGCAGAAATGTATCCACAGAAGAAGTTGACCCCGACCGTCCACAAAATATTGGCGCATGGCAAAGATATAATTGAGTACCAGTCTTTGCCAATTGGAGAGCTTTCTGAAGAAGCACAGGAGTCTCTTAACAAATTTTATAAAAAATATAGATTGCAGAACACATTCAAAGCATCAAGGGTAACGCAAAATGAGGACCTCTTCAACATGTTGGCAGCATCTTCCGATCCACTTATTTCTTCCCTGCGGCATGTGAAGTCATGAATAGAGTTAGAAAATAATTATAGTTTAGAAATGATTAGTCTTTTAGATATACCTTCTCTTACGAATTGTGATGAATATTTTACAGAAAATTGAAAAAATAAATTTAAAAAAGAAGTAATTTTTTTTTATTTGTTAGATTTTTTTTATTTATTGCAATTACTACTGTAATTAATATGCAATTTTAATTTTGTTTAAATGGTGCGTGGTAAAGAAGAAGAAAGCATATATTTCAAAAATTCATAACTGCACTGTATTCTTAATCGGACCGGTTTCTGGCATTTCAGCCTTCATCAGCGATTTATTGAACATTGTGATAATTGTTATGTTTTAATTGAATAGATTGTTTCTATATGAAAATTTTTTCTACTTAGGGCGGCCGTGAGGTTTTTTTTTAATTTGTTGGGTAATAATTTAAAACATAAAACCCTAAAGAAAAAAAATAAAAACAATCTAAAAATGTAAAAATAATTTTTTTTAGTTACCATAAAATTTATTTTTCTACAAATTTTAACTTTGATAACCCATAAGTAGGCCCGTACAAAGCGTAGCACCCTTTCCAAACGCTCATTTCATAGGAGAAACAGCTATCTATCATATGCTGTTTAAACTGTTCAATTATGTTATTCGGTTCAAAAGATATGATTTTTGCAACGAAAAAACTCAAATGGCGCCACTCTGCGCCGGCAGCACTTAAACACCTTTGTTTTATCACTTTCGTTGGCAAATTTCAAATTTTTTTATATTTAATTTTCGTATTTTCTTAATTTTTTGTATGTAAATTGACTTACTTATAAAAAATGTACAAGACTTATATGCTTCGTGAAGTAAGACAGTACTTCCAACACCGATAACACGATGTTTGCTATCGACTTATAAATTAAATCCTTTGGGGGTTTACTATACTGGTCTAGCACCTTCATCCTGTCTTGAAATTTCTTAACCCCCAGGCAATTTCAAAGAAAATGTTCCACAATGTTATCAGTTTTAGAAATGCACCACCTTCATCTTTCAACATGCAATGAACATTTACCTTGCATCATATAGTGTTGTGTTCAAATAGACAAACTTTTATTTTGAAACTTTGTCATTTATATGATAGTAAAACAAAAAAATTAAAATGAATTTTAAAGCTAGAACTTGCCTCTTAAACAAATAGTTTTTAAGCAATTTTTGAAAATGAAAAAGTTGCTAACAACTATTTATTACATGTATAATTAACAATAAGTTTTTAAAAACAAACAATGCCTTGTTTATATAAAACATTTAAGTTTTACATGAAATCATAAATTTGAAATGAGTAAACAGAAACTAAAACAATTAAAAAAATGTTATAGAACTTTTTTCCAAATATTTATTAAACAATAATTAAAACGTTATCAAAAACCGCCCTAAAGTTAAGACTTTTCGAAATTTTTTTGGTAGACCATATTATTTAGTATAAAGAAATCATGGTTTAACTTAAAAAAAAAAGCAACAAAACACAAAGACCAAGACACACCAATACTCTTATACCAATAATTTTACTTTCTAAAACTATGCTAATATTTGATAAAAACAAAAACAAAATACAAAGTTCAAAATATACCGCAGTATAAAAGCCACAATCTAAGCCAACCAACTAGTTTCATTGTTTCAATACAAAAAGAACAGTCTCAGTGTCAGTGTTGATATTTATTGTTAGTAAAAGTTTTCATAGAAAAACCATTTGTAGCATACAAACGTTATTGGTCGAAAAAGGAATTGGTACAGTGATTTGTTTGTTTGGTTGTTCTAATAAAATGTTTAAGATAAAAAAGTTTGTAACAGGGCTATATTCAGAAAGAGTTTCTAAACACGCACTTAGATCAGCGTGTTGTCAGGATTAAGCGAACATAATTTTATTGTCTTAGTTGAAAATATAACCTTAATAATAATCTATAATATTAGTGGGCAAGGCGATTTATTGTGACCGATGTAAGTTTCACAGTTTTACCCCGATTTTGACAAAAAATTTATCATTTTAAATGTATTTCTTTTTAACAGTTAACCAGATTTACAAATTTTCATCCTCTGGAACATTTTTTTGGAGTTATGATCGTTTAAAGTTGCTTCTAACCCATACATAAAATTATACAATGCTATGTGTGTGTTTATTAAATTTGTTAATGTGTTTGTGTTAATGTGTTTAGTTTGTTTTCTTCATTTAAAATGAGTTGAATTGTGAAGCATACCTTTAGGGTCTTCATTAAATGAAAGCATAAAATTTATTAGAATTTGCACTCGAATTTCGAGCGCTGGAATCTGCTAGTTTAAAATTAATATGGTCGCATTTTTGGAAAAACGGTGAAGCTTACTTTAAAATAACTTCAAGTTTTAGTGCTTTGGTTCAGCGGTCAGCGCAATAGGTCCAAGGCATCTACGGTAAAACTTCAAACGGGAAATATCCATAATTATTTTTAGGATTTATAAACTATATACCACTATGTGGTTTGGGTATAACGACTTTGTACTGCTGTTTGTAACCATCAAAAATATATTTGACCTAGTCCCATCTTTTATTATATCGATTGACTCAGTATCACTTTCTGAGTCGATTTAGCGATGACCGCCCGCCCGTCCGTCCGTCAGTGTGTCCATGTTAACCTTGTAATCAAACTAAAGGTCACAAATGTGAACATATTTTGATGAAATTAGGTATGTAAGCTTCTACCGACCATAGCATAAACGCTTTTGAAATTAGTGAAAATCGATTCATGTTCAGACCTAGTTCCCATAAAAACAACCCCTATGAGCTCGACTTATATTGCCATAATATCGAAATTATCATATAGATATCGGTAAAATTGTGTTTGTGTATGTTTCTTACATCCCTTTATCAGTAGTCCAAAAATAAATCGTATAGGACAATTCTTAGACATAGTCCCCATATGAAGCTGAGTCCCGATCTTCACCAAAATCTATAAAAAAAAAAAAAAATATTGCACAGATGTTTCTCAATTTTTATTTGTATATGTTTATGCACAAAATAAGTGATCTTACCAAATATGGGCAGGGGAAGGCCATCTAGTCCCATATAAGTATAGCATCCGATATGAACTTTTTGATATCCGAATGCAAAAGAAACTTGCCACTTAAACTTGGTTTATGTTTATTTTCTATATCTAAATAGTTGACCAAAGAGATATGGTCTGACTATAATTTTCTTGTTTTTTATTATTTTTTTATACATTTTTTTATTAATTTAATATAAATATAGTAAAAGCATATAAATAAATTGCAACATAGGTAAATCTAATAATTCAAAATTGTGTTCGCGGAAACAATGGTCCGAAAACCATACGCCGTACCATGCACCACATACATATATAATGAAATCTATCTATATATTAATACGTGAAGGTAAATTTTTAGTTCTCTTTTTAAGCAATATGCGGGCACGGAGTAGTGTGAAAATTGGCATAGTTATAGTTCATATAGAGAAGCTGAGAATGATAAAATTTATATTTAGTCTGTCTTAAAAATATATTAAGTTAAATAAAATGAAATATTTCTGTCAATGCGAATGATGTAAATTGTATATCAGACGCTCTGTGTTGAAATGTAAATTGCTTAAATTGATTAACATATCTTTAGGCTCACTTAAATATTCCAAAAAAATTTATATATAATATATATTATATATACATTAAAAAAAAACATTTAACGACAAAAATTGAATGAAAAAATAATATTTCCTAGAATTTGCAATCGAATTTCGAGTGCTGGGCTATACTAGTAATTTATAAATTGTGCTCGGTATTGCGGAATTAGGATAAATGCTAATATTGCCAGAATTGTTCTAGAATTCCACCTTTGCTTATTGGGGGTACAGTTTTGACATTTATGAAGGGAAATTTTTTATGACACCTTTTCCAAACTCATATAGGATCTGTATATCATCTCTCCATTCAATACTACAGCTGATACTTTCTTCGTTTTGTTTATAGTTGTTACTAATTACTCTAGCCAACAAGCTTTTGGACTGGAGCAACCAAATATCTTTCCTGGGGTAATTTGGTGGGCTGAATTCGAATCTGTAATTGGTTTTTCTTTATCACGTCAGGTTTTCGAGATACAAATTCATTAGTTTATTTAAAAATCAAAGAATTTTCAAATGCGAATGGCGTTATTTGAACGTCGTTTGTATTTTGTTGGTTCAGTTTCACGTATTAGAGTCCAGCAATAGTCTCCGAGCATGCTTTTGTCCAAAAGTTCTTGATAATTTCTTTCAATTTTCATTAAATCTTGGTGAGCACGCTCCCCTTCTTCATCGCACACTGCACCTAGGTTTTGTGGAAAAAAATCTAAATGCGAATGAGTGACATTCGTGCACCTAATTCGTGATAATTTTTCAATATTTCTGTAGTATTCACTCTCGTTGTTTCCAAGGAAACTGTCCACGATGCTCCTGTAAGATTTCCGAGCCGCATATTCTTTCTCCCATAAACGTTGTGAAAAATTTTCATCATTCAATAGCTTCCTGATCTGAGGACCAAAAAATATGCCTTATTTGATTTTAGCATATGAAATTTTAGGAAAAAGCGCTATATTGCACCATTTTTGTCCAGAGCCTTGACAAAGTTCTTAAAAAGGCCCTCTTTTATGTGCAGCGGCGGAAGAGGAACGTCATTTGGATCAATTAATGGTTTATTTTAAATGTTTTGTTTTCTTGGTGAATACTCAGTTCTTTTTGGTCGTCAGACGTAATGATGACAGGTTGCGCGACTATCCCATAGACAAAGGAAACAACAATATTTTGTGAAACTTCCTTGCATACCAGTCAACAAACCAATGACCTGAAACAGATTAATTTACAGTTATTTACGATGGTCTATACTATATATTCAAAGAAATTTAAATCACACACCTTAAGATCACCACAGATCTTCCATTTATAATCGTTGTATTTGAGTAATGTCAAAATTTCAGTCATTGATTCGTAATTTTCCTTTGTATTAATGGCATGAGCAATTGGTATGGATGCTCTTTCATTCCCATTATGCAAAAGAAGAGCCTTTAAACTGTACTTGAGCCATCAATAAATAATCTTCATTCAGTTTTGTCATATGGCTGGTTCATTTTTGAAATAAACCATCAACATCAGTACAGTACAGAATAGAGTGTTTCTTTTCAAAATATGCAGCCAGATTGTTACTTTTGTCCTAACTGCAAGATGTTTCCACTGCTGCATACGTGAAGCTAGTAATTCTGCATCTTGCTTGGTTAAATGCAAATCCCAAATTAGATCATTCAGCTCAGCTTGAGTCACTAAATGGCGGTCATCATCAGCCTCATACAAACTACCACTGCTGGTGAAAGATGTTTCGGACTCACTGCTTGTAGCACTGGGAATGACTGATAATGGATCATTTGGTGGACGTTGAACTGGTTTGAAAACCGATGGGACATTCGCGTAAATAATAATATTTTCGATTTTTCATATTGAATCCAGGAACTTTTGTTAGACAGAAATAACAATCGGTTTGGCGGTTACTTGACTCTCTCCAAAATACTGGAATTGAAAAATCGAAATAAATCTTCTTGCCATTTAACCACTTGTATAAAACAGTTCTGCAACTATTGCAAAACATTGTCGGTGTCCACGGTTTGTCCAAGTTTCTGACAGCAAAACCTAAATAATGTGAATATGCATATGATTCTGATAATTCATATCCCTTTTTTTCCAACCAAAGCAAAAATAGCTTGAATCGGTAACACACGATCTCCCTGACATGCTTAAACGCCACTTTTATGAAGATTTAGAGTGAATGTGGGCTTCTGTCAAATTAACGATTGTGAAATTGTTGTGTCAGTATTGACTGTTTTACAGTATTGCTAGCATGCGATAAAAAACGAACACGACGTGATAGCCCAATTTTTATGCCAGATGCGAATTAAAAGATCAGTTAAAAAAAAATGCCTCGTTTCTGCAGTAATTTTTTTTTTTAAGTTGTAGACCAATGTTATTAGAAAAAACTATAACAGATATTTATCGATGATGATACTCCACCCATAACATATATTAAACCTGGCTTCAGAGGAACAAGTGATATTGTCTTGGAATAGTTAGTTAGCAAAGCAACAACTCCATTTTTTTTTTTTTTTGTTGTGTTAACATTCGTTGTATCAGAAATTATCATTTTAATTCATTTCCACATATTATATTCTTCAAAATTTTCCTTATACCATTAAATATATTTAAAGCTTTACCATTTCCAAGAACAAGAATCTATAGCTTAGCTTCCTCTGATTCATTTTTCAATAAGATTATGTGTATTTCTTTACCATCAATTTTCTTTCCATCAAAATGAAGACCAGCGGGCAAATCGTCGCATTTGATATCGAGTAAATTAAAACAAACAAAATTCCATATTTTGGTTTATTATTTAAAGAAGAAGAACAATCTTCAGAACTCGTTTCACTTTTACTATTAACTATGTACCAAAACTCGTTAGCAGTGCCAGAGTAAAATTACTCACAGAAATTTATTTTAGAAAATAAAACAATAATTTCGATCGGAAAATTTCGATAACGGATGTTCATTTTCCAAAGTTTTTTGTATACGAGGAGTAGAACTCCTTCAGCATTTTTATTTTATAACTCTCTGTAAATATATGGTTGTAGTGGCGTTGAAATGTTGAGAGCTGTCTTAGCCAATTGATTGCGGATATTAGATACTTTTGAAGTGCTGCATTTAATTTTGTAACTGCCTTTACAGAAACCTTAAGCATTTCTGGATATTTATAATCTTTTTCTTCCACAGCGATTTCGTCTGTCAGACTTTTCAATTTATCTTCGAATATATCGTCTATGTCAAAGTTGTCATCTTGATCGTAATCGTATACTGGAACTGAATCAGAGTCACGCATTACATCTTCTTACATCTTATCGATGCTTTGGGAACTTATTCTACAAATCGAATAATTCCTCTTAAATGGTTTTATATTCACCCTTTTAAGGCTTGTCTGATGCAGCTCACGTTAGTTTTGGAAATAAATTTATTTCCATATACTTAAATATATGCTTGTATATTTTTTTACAAGTTTTATTACACACTTACAATAATTATGCAACTTATAATAAAGGTTTTTAGATTTTATTCTATTGTTTGCTTGCGAACATATAAAGGAACGTTGCCACTACGTATTTTATAAAGCAATTAATTTGGTCAAAAGTAATTGGTGTTTCCTTTGCTTTGGTGTTGCCACAATATCAAAAATATTAATTTTATTTTAATGGGAAGTTGTAATAACAAAAGGAGTTAAAGGTAACTTTATTGCTCACTTTAGCTAAAGTTACCTTTAACAAACATTTACTTTAAAGGTAAGTTGTAATGATGGCCCTAAATCAGCTAAAAAATATAGACTAAATTTCAACTCGTTTGTGCGGAAACTTTTTTGATAGCAGCGTGTCTTAATAATTTTTATCGCCTTTTTGGGCATGTCAAATTTATTGTCATTGTCTAAACAGACCGACAATATGAAACCTTACAACAGTGTTTCTCAATTTATTTTGCTTGTGGAACCTTTTCATCACATTTAAAACTTTACGTAACTCCTAAGAATTAAAAAAAATATATAACAGCCGACGAAATGAATTTTTTTATTATGACTCCGTCTCGTAAGGACACTAAAATTTTTTGGTGTTTATCGAGTTGGGTATATACACTTTCAAAATTATAAATTAAAGGAATTTTAGAATAATAGATTATAATTGTATTTCAAATAAAACTATTCAATTTTATATTGGAAAATTTTATTTATTTATACTAGCATATCCCAGCACTCGAAATTCGAGTGCAAATTCTAATAGTTCTAATTTTCATTCAATTTTTGTATTCCAATGTTTTTGTAATCTATATATATGTATATAAAATTTATGAATCTTTAAATGAACCTAAAGGTATGCTAATCAGTTTTAGCAATTCACAATTCAATACAGGGCGTGTGACATATAATATAAATCATTCGTATTAACAAGGTGTAACGAATTATTATAAATATTTTATTTCATTTAACTTAATATATTTTTAAGACAGATTAAACATAAATTCTATCATTCTCAGCTTCTCGTCCATATGAACTATAACTACGGCAATTTTCACACTCCTCCGTACCCGCATATTTCTTAAAAAAATGGAACTAAAAATTTACCTTCACGTGTTAATATATATTTAGATAAAAAAGATATTTTCTAACAATATTCATATTTCTGAAGTCTATTCTTATGAACTAATTGTTCTTTATTTGTATAGATATACCATTATCTTAATATTGTTTCTTAACAGTATTTCTTTAATTTTAAATGGTTCTTTATATTTTGTCTATAATTTATAATCTGATTCATACTAAGCAATGTTAAAGTCATCATCTATAAAATTTCTATCTTAATTAATTTTCTGTCTTAATTTATTGTTATCTAATATGTAGTAGTTTGGCCCTCTTATGTACTACTTCTAAACAAAATTTTGCTTCTTTGGAATAATCTTCTACCTCAAGAAATTGTTGAAATCTGTGCGGAAGTTTCGTAAAAACTAATACATATAGACAGTAATTATGTGTTGTCGATGGCGTAGCGCTGCCTTTATTTTAGTTGTTGTACTATTGCCCATTTCGAGATAAATTCGAAAATTTTGTCACTAGGTGACACCTGTAATTTGTCAATGTTATTTTTACAGGCCACTTCTTCGTACCTTGGGAAAAATTGTTCTAAGTCAAGTTTCCCATTAATAAAGAACTAGCAGAGCCCAGCTCTCGAAATTCGAGGAAATTTTTTTTTAGATCTTTTTTCTTTAAAAGTTATTTTAATATATCTTATATATAAAATGGAGTTGTGTATGTTTGTGCGTTTGTTTGTTTGTTTGTGGTTTATAGGAGACTACAACACTGGACCGATCGTATTGAAATCTTTACAGTAGGTAACTGCCGGAAGGAAAAATAGGCTATATTTTTTTAATTTTTCAAGTGGGCGTGGCACCTCCCATACAAATTGAATTTTTAACATATAATATCTGGAGTACTACAGCAAGAGCCCTGAAATTATATACATACACATATTTAAATAATTCGAAGACTTGCGGAAAAATGGGCGTGATCGGACGAATGGGCGTGGTACCCACTATACAAAGTATATATTAAATGTCATATATCTAGAGTACTGTAATAGGTAAAGTGTCATATATCTGAAGTACTGCAATAGTGAAAGCCTTGGAACTTTGTCTGAGTTCATGAGTTATAAATGTGAGTAGTCCCATAAAAAAATGGGCGAGATTCGCCCAGTGGGCGTGGTACCCCCATACAAAGTAAGTATTTAATATAACATAACTGGAGTACTATAATAAAGAAAGTCTATCGACTTGGTTTACGTACATAAGTTATTAATATGAGTAGTTGCCCAACAAATGGGCGGAATCAGACTAATGGGCGTGGGGCCTGCTATACAAAACAATAGTTTCCTACATTTCTATACTGCCTGCTTTTTATTTCGTTACGAGGGGTATAGCGAAGCGCATCGGGTTACTGCTAGTATATATAAATAAAAATAAATTATGAATTTTTAAATAAAATGCATTAATTTGTGTACTTTTAAAGAAAATTCATTACGTTTCATTATACGTACAAAAGATACATAACTGGGTTGCTAATAAATAATTTAATAAGAGCCTAAATGTATGCTAATCAATTATAGCCAATTCACATGTGACCCCAAGTCCAAAAGGGATAATGGGGTCATATAATTTTTTTCCGAAACTCTAGACTGTTAGTATAAAATACAACATTTAAAAGTAGATAGCTGATAAATTTTTGATACTAAGTATTTAGAAAGAGTGCATTTACTGAATATGTAAAAAAAAACTAATTTTTCTCGAAATCCACAAAAAAAAAATGTTTTAAAAAAAAATCCGGCAGAGGAATTTACTTAAAAATTCACGCAGTTAATCTCTAATATATCTTTAACAAAAACAGTAAAGTGCCAGGTCCATTTTTTTAAATTTTGTTTAAGAAAATTTTTTAAAACATAAAAAAGGAGTTTTAAAAATTTTATCAAAAAAATTTTCCATCTTTGGTCTCATTTCGGAATAGGTTAGAAACGTGGTAATAAAATAAAATTTCATGTCTGAGTGCTCATAGGTATAGTGACCAAAAAAAAAAAATGATGGCTTTAATCAATTTCTTAAAGTTGAAAAAAATGCCGTCAAATTTCATGACCTAGTTTTTTTTTTGTGGAACAAAATTGGTCTGGGGCATTTGCTATTTCTTGGCGAGTTTTATTCGATTTTGAAGTTATATAGCATTTTATAGAGACAATTTAGTACTGAAATCGATTCATATAACAACTTGTCGAAAAACTTAAACTATATAGAACGAAATTTTCGAAAAATCTGAAAAAAGCCATATTTTCTCCCATATAAAGACACTTGAAACTTTCAGTCGCGTTGAGGCACCTCTAATTTTTTTCTTATTGACCCAAAACTTTGTATTTCTCAGTTTTTTTTTTTTTTGCTATTCGCATATTTCTAGGGGGTGAGACCGAGAGTTTGAACACTTTTTTATTAAGGACCACCCTAATGTACACGTCGACTTCTACTGTCGCATAGTCGCTTCAACTATTTTGCATATTCCCATTATCGGTGTTTCCATTACGAATGCTTTCGAAATGGTTGCGGGAAGTAAGGGCAATTATATTGCAGTGTAGCATTTTGCTGGTGGTCTGGCATTTTTGCCTGAGTTACAAGACTAAGCAAGTGACATGTCGGTCATGTTTACTTATAATTTCACAAATTTACTTTTCAATTTTCTATTTTGAACTTTTCGTTGTCCATTTTGTAGTTAAATTATATAAAACTAAATACTGTTCATTAAAAAATTATTTATTTTAAATACCATATAAAGGGTGATTTTTTAGCTATTATCTTTTTGGCAACACTGGTTTAAATAGCTGACGCACGTTTCGTGTTTTGTTTCTTTGTCAAAAATCTTCAGGTTGGTCTATAATTTAACCATGAATCGTCTTGCAAACGAACAACGCTTGCAAGTTATTGAATTTTATTATCAAAATGCGTGCTCTGTTAAGAAAGTTCATCGCGCTTCTTCCATTTTATGGTCAGCTCATTTTTGGCTCAATGGGTACGTAAATAAGCAGAATTGTTGATTTTGGAGTGAATATCAGCCAGAAGCATTGGAAGAGCTACCAATGCATCCAGAAAAAGTCACAGTTTGGTGCGGTTTATGGGCTGGTGGCATCATTGGACCATACTTCTTCAAAGATGATGCGAATCGCAACGTAACTGTGAATGGTGAGCGCTACCGAGAGATGATATCCAACTTTTTTTGCCCAAAATGCAAGAGCTTGACTTGCATGACATGTGGATTCAACAAGACGGTGCCAAATGCCTCACAGCACGCGCAACAATGGACTTATTGAGAGGCGAGTTCGGTGAACATTTTATTTCACGTTCGGGACCGGTCAATTGACCGCCTATATCGTGCGATTTAACGCCTTTAGACTATTTTTTTTGATTATTTTTTTTATTATTTTTTAAAAGAAAAATAATTCGTAATAGCCTGCTCAAGTTGTTGAAGATTTTGATGTTTTAATGCATTCCTTTATAGTCTGCATAACTGTTGTAGTCGCTGCGCTGCGGCAAAAGTTCTTGTCGCAATTCGAGTAATCTAACAAGTATTTTACTTCGAGATAGCCAACGGACTTCTGTATGTAACAAACGAGTGGTTACTACCCATATCACATAAAAAAATTTTAACAGTATTGATTGCAATGGACTACTTTTAATAAAATTTGTAATTTCCACAGCTTAATCCAATACAGTTTTAAATGAGATTGACATATGTTTAGCTACCAGTGCATGTCTGTGAGGAATACAGTGACTACTGATGCAGTTCCTTTCTACAGTCGTTATGCGTTATATACCAACATTCACCTTTCCTCTCATAGCTTTGGCGCCATCACTGCACACATCAGTACACTTATTCCCATTTATGTCATGTTTTTTCATGAAATTATCGATTCTATTAAAAATGTTTTTACCTGTGGCATTTTTGTCTAAACTTTGGCAGAGAAGCAAATCTTATTCAATACTTTTGTTGATAGCGCACAAAAATCAGCTATATTGTAGATTCTGTAGATTCGTCCAATTGCAATGAGTATTCATGACACTGATGTAACCGGGAAATACATTTTAGTTCGATATCTTTAGTAATATAATAAATATCATAGACCAAATTTGGGTGGAATTGTTATAAATTTTTATTTCTGCAGAGTCACTCATTTTTTGAAAAAAAAAACCCATGCAAAACATAGTTAAGAAAAATGTTTGGAACATTTATGTTCTCTGATAGATTTAAGTGAAGATTGGAAAACAGCTTTAAAACTAATAACGTGTTTTTTTCTTTTATTTATTCACAATATTTAACAAAATTAAACTACAATAAACAATAGTTAACAATACAGAGATAACTAGCATAAAAACATATAGAATCATGAATTTAACATTTAAACGCAAACTGTTTTTATACCCTATACCACTATGTGGTTTGGGTATAATGACTTTGTACTACTGTTTGTAACTACCAAAAATATTTGACCTAGACCCATCTTTTATTATACCGATCGAATCAGAATCACTAACTGATTCGATTTAACGATGTCCGTCCGTCCGTCTGTGTGTCCATGTAAACCTTGTAATCAAACTGCAGGTCGCAACAATGAATTTATTTGGATGAAATTTGGCACATAAGCTTTTACCGGCCATAGGACGAACGCTATTGAAATTGGTGAAAATCGGTCCATGTTCAGACCTAGCCCACATACAAATGACCCCTATGAAATCAACATAAATTGCCATAAGATCCAAATTATCATATAAATGTTAGTCAAATTGGGTTTGTATATGTTTATTTCATCCATTAATCAGTAGTCCAAAAATGATCCCTATGGGACAACTCTTAGTCATAGGCCCCATATAGAGCTGCTTCCCGATCTTCACTTAAATCTATAAAAAACAAAAATATTGCACTGATTCTTCTCAAATTTTGTTTATATATATTTTTGCAAAATACAAGAGACTTTACCAAACATAGTCAGGATCGGTCCATTTTTGGGCCTAGTCCCCATATAGATATAGCATCCGATATGAACTTTTTCATATCTGCAGCGAAAAATTTAATAAAAATCCCACTCAAATTTGGTTTATGGTTATTTTCTATGTCCAGTTAGTTGGGCCTATGAGATAGGGTCTCTAAACGCATAATATAGGGTATCATATAGTCGGTCTAGACCGACTATAATTTTCTTACTTGTTTTATTTTTATTTTCTTTATTAAGCATGTTAAGCAAATTTTATAACATTAGAAGTAAATAACTGTAATTATTGAACTCGATTGAGAACAACAATAATAACAATTTCAATGGTGCGTGGTAGAGAAGAAGAAAGCATATATTTCAAAAATCCATTCTCTATTCTTAATCGGATCAGTTTCTGACATTTCAGTCTTCATCAGCGATTTATTGAACATTGTGATGTTATGTTATAATTAAACAATAATTCGAAGAAAAGTATAAGTTTAATACAATATTTAGAGTATAATATTTAGAATTAAATATTTACATTACAATATTTACATGCAACAAATTTTTTTTTTTTAGTTTAAAAGTGCTGGAGAATTAGCTCCGATACGGTGAATCCAGGATATGGAACCTTTTAAGCCTTCTTCATCAAGTAGAGCTATTTCTAATGGGTTGATATGGTTGCTTAACCTTCCAATATAGTTTTCACTAAATCTTCTGATTTCTTCTATAATCTTCGAATTAAAGAGATCTTCATGAATCGATTTATTTGATATAAACCATGGAGCGTTTAAAATTGACCTAAGACTTTTTGACTAGTATCTTTGTAATGTTTCAATGTTCAAATTGCTAGCTGTTTCCCATAGCTGTATCCTGTAAGTCCAGACTGGTTTCAAAATAGTTTTATAAATTAAAACTTTGTTTTCTAAGCTTAGCTTAGTGATTTTGAATCAAGAAGCCAGAATAGTCGTTTCATTTTAATATTTAATTGCTGTTTTTTGCTTTTATATGCGTTTTCCATGTAGTCTTCTATCAATGTCCATTCCTAGATATTTAACACAGTCACTTTGAGGAATTTGTATATTGTTCATATAAACATTGCCGCAGTTGCCATGTCGGAATGAGAATGTAATGTGTAAAGATTTTGCAGTATTGACTTTAATGTTCCATTTGTTTAACTAAGCTTCTATAGCATTGAGTTCCCCTTGCACTTACTTAGATGCATTGTTTGGATATTCATCAGAAGCTAGTAATTATGTAAATATAGTGTAGAGAATTGGTCCTAAAACGCTGCGTGTGGTACACATGCCTTGATGTCATATAATTGTGAGTATTCACCATCAACTATAACATTAAAGTGTCCATCAGATAAATATGACTTTAGTAGTAAATAATGAGTTGGAAACAGTTTTTTTAATTTATAGTATAACCCAACATGTCAAACTTTAACGAAGGCTTGTTGTACATCCAAAAATACTCCTGAACAAAATTTCTTAGTTTCCAAAGTGTTTCTTATAAAGTCAACGATACAATGGAATTGCTCTAAAACCAAATTGATATTCAGGAATGATATTAAATTTTTCCAGAATTGGTAATAATCTTTTCAATAATATTCGTTCAAATATTTTGGAGAATACAACTAGTAAACTGATTGGTATATAGGATGTAACAATATTTTCTGGTTTGTTTGGTTTATTTACCCTTACAATCTCAACATCCAAATGTTGTACATCCAATAATACTCCTAAACAAAATTACTTAGTTTCCAATGTGTTTCTTATAAAGTCAGCGATACGATGGCATTGCTCAGGAGTGCCATGCTTGTATCTAAAACCAAATTGATATTCAGGAAAGATATTAAATTTTACCAGAACAGGTAATAATCTTTTCAATAATATTCGTCCAAATATTTTGGAGAACGCAACTAGTAAACTGATTGGTCTATAGGATGTAACAATATTTTGTGGTTTTTTTGGTATATTTACCATTATAATCTCTGCGCATTTCCATTGGGAGGAAAAGTAATTTAATCTCAATATCGAGTTACACAACAATGTGAGAAATAGTATGCCCCTCTTAGGTAGGGATTTAACTACTTTTCTATCTATCGTAACCAGGCGATTTTTTGCAATTAAGTTTATTTATTTCTTCTTTTACTTCAGAAAGAGAAATGTGTTTTATGGGCCAATCCATTGGACAAGGACTACCTAAGTACTCGAGAATTTCTGCAACATTATTGTTATAATAGGTATAGGGCTGGAATGTCGTTTGAAGATGAAGAGCAAATTATACCTTTTATAGGTATATTTCTCTTTGTAGGTCTTTTTATATGCCTTGTTGTCTTCCACAAGCTAAACTCATCGCTTCCATTATTGACCAGATTTCGATTTCTAAGAAAGTTTTGTAGCATCTTATTTTTCATACCATGGAGTGTTAATTTAAGATCTTTAGCAGCTTTATTAAAAATTGGCCAAATAGCTTATCATTTGTATTTCTACTATTTTGCCAAACTTTTCTCAGTCTTCTTTTATTTCTTATCATTTCTCTAATTTCAGAAGATATCAAAATTTGGTTTTGTGTACATTGTATTGTTTTATTTGGAGTTGATAGATAACCGGCTTCGTGAATTAAATGATTGAATGTTTCGACAGCATCATCTAAATCTGTTGGGTCAGTTATACCAATATTTAAGTTCAGATTTCTGAACCGTTTTGGCAGTAATAATTTTGTGTTGTTGTGATTTTGACTGTAAAAATGTGTTGGTCCGAGCTTAAATCATCACCATCAGTTATATTTAACAACTGACTGGAAATTCCAGAGCAAACCGCAAAATCTAGCAGATCTGGTATCTTTCTTGGATTCGTTGGCCAGTATGTTGGGTTGCCTGTTGACAGCACTGAGTAATGCTTATTTAATATGACTTGTGGAACTGTCTTTCCTTAGGACTAACTAATCTAATCAAAGACGTTTACCACTGAAGTCTTCCGCAGTGAAAAATCTTGGCCCCAATCTATTAAATAAGTTATGAAATTGTTCACATTTTACTGAGTATCTGGGAGGAAAATAGATAGCAGAAAAAGATATAGTGTGTGACTCACATTTAACCTTAATACAGGCAGCTTGCGCATATAGTTCTCCTATTTCATTTAAAATTTAAAATTTTTTGTTGGTATTATCAATATTGCAGCTCCGGCATGAGCTCTATCATCTGGATGGTTGGCTGTGATCAATTCATAACCACTTATTATAAAAAAAGTTCTGCTGGTAAAATGTGTCTCTGACACTAAAAGAATATCATTACGAGGCAAGTTTAGAAATATCTTAAGTTCTTGTACATGGTTGGAAAGCCCACTTGCATTCCATATTGCAATATTCAAATTTAGTTGCATAGTTTTGTTACTAAAACTGTCATCATTGTTAACAATTTGTTTGCTAACTCAATTTGGTTTTGAATTAAATTTTCTAGCTTTTCTATTATGCTGAGAAGTTTGTTGGTTATTTCTTAAAATATCGGAGTAAGAAAAGTTGTTGTTGGTTTGATTATAATTTTAATTGCACAAATTGTTGTTAAAATTTGGAAAATCTTCATTATTATAATTAAATCTTATAAAATCACGCCTATTAGCGTTATTGGTTTTTAATTTTCTTTTTAAAAGTTGCTTATAAAATTCGTAGCCTTTATAGCTAGCTGGGTGATTTTGTAAACAATTTACACATCGAGAAGGGGAATCTTTATCCGCATTTGACGCAGTTAACTGGTTTTTTGCAGTAAATTTTGTATGGCCGTATTCTTGCCATCGGTGGCACTGAACAATATCATTCATTTTCTTCGGTGGGACAATGTTGACAACAGCATTATTCAGGACTTTTATTGAACATATATTTTTGTTGTTTGCGCCTGGCTCTAAATCAAGATAGAACATTGGAAGAGGTTCCCTTGAGACTCTACTATGAATATTAGAAACACTTCGAACTTTGTGGCCTAAGGACTATATTGCATTTTTTATTTCTTATTTTTGCGTTGAAGGGTGTAGGTTTTTGATAACGGCTCTATAGGCTTTTTCTTGTCTTAATTGGTAGGTATGGAAAATATTTTTTTTTTTCTCGTTTAAAAAAGAGACGAGTGTTATATAAGGTTGGACATCTCTAACCACAACCCTAATTTGATTGTCTCTTAGAGTTTCGTAGTTAAAGGATGAAGAGGGAATTATTTTAGTAAAACTTTTAATCATTGCACTAATATCAGCAACGTTTGGTATTATTATTGGTGGCGGCTTAGGTTAATTCACTTTTGTAAATTCTTCATCATCTGAATCATCATTATCATCACTATTATTAAGTAAAGCTGAAAATCTATTATGACTTACATTATTGCTTTTAAAAGCTGTTTGTTAGGATGTACTTGCATTGTTGTTTATATTGGTTGTTTTACCAGCGTTGTTGTTGCCATTCTTTTGCATGCCATTGTAAGCAATATTGTGATTGTTGTTTGTTTCGAATGCAGGTGCATTATTATTAGTTAAAGAGAACAAGTTTTGATTGTTATTGGTATTATTTCCTTTATTTAAAAATATTTTTGGGGAATCAGTTCGGTGACGTTTAAGTCTTTCGTAGAAGGTACTACTTGTCAGCATAAATCTTCGTATTTCACCCATGATGATAGCAATGTAAATTGTTTTTATTCAAAAAAAATTTTAGTTGTTTTTTTCTTTGTTTATTTATTGTTCTTGCTAAATTTTTATTTATTTTTTTGTGTAATTTGTTTTTATTTAACACTACACTTTAGGGAACTAAGAATTGTTGTACGATTGTACTAGATCGCAGTCGAATGAAACGCAAATTTTGATATTGAAATGTTAAGTTAGTGATTCTATATATTTTTAAGTTTTTTTTTTTTCCATAATTTCATGTTCCACATGAAATGCAAAAAATTATATTTTAATCCATTCCCTGCCATTTTACCGGCTTTAGTCAAAAAAAAGTTCAGAAAATACACACATGAAACACACAATGTTCAGTTGTAAAGCAGCCAACAAATATTTTTATTTTCATACCAATTATGTGGGTTTCTAAATTTTGTACAGTGCCCAACACAATCATGACTGTGTTCGTTTTAATTTTTCGTTATCTACACGAACGTTTTTCTATCACGTATTTTTCTATCACGTATTTTTTGATTCGAGTGTAGCTTTATTTTAATTTCGTTTTCTTGCACGCGTACTGCTAAAAAACAGGACAAGTTCTTCAACGCGTACATCTAAAAATTAAAACATTATCCACTCGCGATAGGAAAAATTTGAAACACCCCTATAATAACGACAACAATTGCGTCAACCAAATTTATTAAAAAAATTCTAAAATAATTCATTAGCAGTTATAAAAAAATAAAAATAAAAAATTAATAAAAAATAAAAAGATAGTAATAAAATAGAAAATAGAACAATTTTATATGTTGTTTATGACATAATTTTTTCCTATCGCGAGTGAGTAAGTTAACCACCAAAATTTTCTTTGATTTCGATCTTATCTAATTTTCGAGGATTTAATTACTTCATTACATTTTACTGCTTGAACATTGGCTTTTCTATAATTATTTAAGAATTGTCCTATAGGGTTTATTTCTACCGGGATCTGTGTTATAGTTTGCATCTTATGACAATTTAAGTCGATCTCATGGAGGTCATTTGTAAGGGGACTAGCTCTGAACATGCACCGATTTTCACCATTTCCTATAGCCTTCGTCCTATAGCCGATGGAAGGTTATACTATATACGAAGTTTTGTCTAAATATTATCATATTAGCGGCCTGTAGGTTCAGATGGACACACAGATAGACGGACAAACGTACGGATGGACAGACGGATAAACGGGCAGACGGATGGACAGACAGACGGACGGACGGACAGACGGATGGATGGATGGACAGACACTTGGATGGACCAACAGACGTATCGAAGGCCAGCAGAATCGATGGGTTTATGTCAGGGTCGGCAACCTTTTGAGTCGGAAGAGTCAAAAATTACGATTTACAAAATTTCGAAGTTTTTAAACAGCCACACAATTTTTTTTGCCAACAATAAATAGTACTCTCATAAATAAAGTTTTTTGATTAAATAAACTACTCAATTTTTTCGTAAGAAAAAATATCTATGCAATATGCGGGCACGGAGGAGTGTGAAAATTGGCATAGTTATAGTTCATATGGAGGAGAAGCTGAGAATGATAAAATTTATATTTAATTTGTTTTAAAAATATATTAAATTAAGTAGACAAAAATTTAATGAAAAAATAATTCTTCTTAGAATTTGCACTCGAATTTCAAGTGCTGGGCTACACTAGTTCATATGTAAACAGCAAACAAATTCATAACTTGTAATTTTAAGTTTTAAACACAACTCTAAATTTTCATTTGTTAGTTGGCTTCTTACTTTAGTGTTAACTATATTCATGTAAGAGAACGCTTGCTCGCACGAATATGTCGATCCGAGGATAGTCAGCACTCCAATTGCCAACTTCTTCACCTCACTGTAGCAATCTGGAAGACTATTCCATGTGTCGAATATAAGTGCCTTAACTCGCGGCATTTATTTTAAAGCTTTCCACGATTGTTGTGTTACGTACATACATTTCTGGACCTCCAACTCTTCCAACTTCCTTTTCAACTCTGCAAATTTTCCACTCCATAAATCTTTACTTTTTAAATCGATCAACTGCATTTCTAGAGATCCAGTATCAATTCCAAATGGCTCAATGTGGAGATCATTACTATTTGTGTAGAGAGGATTTACTATGAATGCTAGAGTGGTTTAGTCGGTTTTGAATTGCTCAAATCTGCAAGCAAATTCATATTTAATTTTTTTTATAACTGTGCTGAAGTAATTCGTGTCATCAGTTACACTGGTTTTATCGCGATATTGCTTCAGAAATTGAAAATGAAGTAATTTAGCGCTCTGAATATCTTCTGTATTCAATTACATAACAATTATCACAATGTTCATTAAATCGCTGATGAGGGCTGAAATGCCAGAAAAAGGTCCGATTGAGAATACAGTGTAGTTTTGAATTTTTGAAATATATGCTCTCTTCTTCTCTACCACGCACAATTGAAACAAAATTAAAATTTGCATATTTATTACAGTATTAATTGCAATATGTCTGAAAAATTATGTCAAATCTAATAAACTATTAAAAAAAAATTTTTTTTTTTCGCTTCAGAGGCATCATCTCAAATATATGTAAAAAGTGCAATATGTAGAATGTACAAACCATACATCACATATGGCAACTCTTACGAAACTGAGAATATGTGGAAATTAGAAGTATAAATGCAAAAATATTTAAAAATTCCAAATTAACAATTGTTTCTTTGGACAGAGTTGTATCTTCTGAAATTAAAACAAAGTAAAACCTGTATGGTATGAAAACTGATTCTAACCACGGAAGCCTGACTTTAGGTGAGTGTGATAAAGCGCTGACCAAAATGTGGAAGTACGAGTGTATTTCACGTCCGCCCTAAGTAGAAAAAATTCATATAGATAACAATTATCACAATGTTCAATAAATCACTGATGAAGGCTGAAAAACCAGAAACCGGTCGGTTTTTAATTTTTTAAATATATGCTCACTTCCTCTCTACCACGCACCATTGAAATAATTAAGTTTTCTTCAAAACAAACCAATTCTTCTATCAAAACATAGGCTGGGTTTTGCTTTCCTTGCAGTTTTGGATTCAGCTCATTTAATTTCGCTGTGGTATCCACCATAATTCAGGGTGATTAATGTATTTTTAATTTAGGAATATATTTATTTCAGTTAAACACAAAGCAAAACGTTTCAACACCTTACCTTTGGAAAGCCATCGCACTTTATTGTGAAGAAGGAGGTCGGAATACTGAGTCTCCATTTCGTTTAAGAATTCTTGATTACCAAGTTCATGATCTCAATTATTTCGGCCGGAAATGTTTGAGCACAAAGCGCTTCTTGGTGTCTTATGCAGTGAAACGTAAGAAGTTCGTGGTTTATTTTGCTCTAAAGAATCGTTGTTGGCCCTTTTTCTCCTGTCATATTTCTGGCTTCATCAGTTGCTAAATTATTTAAATCGATTTTATTGTCTTCAAGGCATTTTTGAATGGCATTGGCTATATCTTCCCCTCTAGTTTGTTCTGAGAGCGGTAGTAATCCTAAAAGTTCTGCTTTTGGAAATTGGGAAAACAAACATCCGACGCCGGTTTCATTCGAGAGCTTCCGACGGTAGGGTATAAAAATGTTCATCAAAATTTTATCATATTTGAGACCTGTAGGTTCAAATGGACACACAGACGGATGGACGGACATCACTAAATCAACTCACAAAGTGATTATGAGGTGACGGGTCTGGGTTAAATATTTTTTTGGTAGTTACAAACATAAGAAACTGATGTAGCCTGACCACATATACGGTAGAAAACCTTCATAAAAACGATCTTATAAGTTGGAAATAACAGAATTGTTGCACATTTTACGATTTAATTTCCTATAAAATATTTTTCCAGAATTATTTACCATACAAAATATTTAAAAGCAACCAAACAAACACTTCAAATCACTGTGCGTTGTACAGGGTCTATATATTTCAATTTATAATAACTAAACAGCAGCCATAGTAACAATATATAGTTTAACTGAGAACACACACACACATACAAGATATAAAAAATAAATACCTACATACATTATGTTTGATTTTCTTCAACCGTCTGTACCAATTACGAAAAGTTTCATGCGCATACCACGTATATCCGGTATTATATGCGGCATTTGGCCTCAGCGTCAACGTTCGTGCATCCAAACGCTTGTCTTTTGTTTCAATGCCTTTGTGGTGGCTTTGGGAGCAGGCGGTGAGATTGTGTATGCTTTCAAGTATTTAAATAACTTAGTTAGTGCATTGGAGGCCTTTTGTCCTGGCGTTACCAAGGCTATATGTTTTTTAAAGATGTTGGTTTTCTTCACATTTAATCATCGATGGTATACGATAAAGCAACGTATACGCAATATGCTAATGGCTGGTTAGTATGCAATTCCTCTCTCTCACTCTCGCTCTCTCTCTCTCTCTACTTCACTTGTAACGAGTTTAATTAAATTTTAATTAGTCTTTATATAATACGACTAATATCAACTAAATATGCTTTGACCACATTGTTGGGCAAACTACTTAATAACTACTTATAGTTGGTACTAATGTCTTTATACGTCATTTGTGGCTTTCAGAGAAACACAGCGCTGAGAAAATGAAGATTGTGCAGAAATTATCTTCAGTGGGTAACATTCTCAGTACAATTTTACTAATGACTGGCACTTTTACGAATATGGGTTTTTGCAGCCGACCATTGGTAACGAATTTTCTGCGTTATCTACAAGGCCGAGAAGTTGTGCGTGCATTGCCATTCAATGTTATGTAAGTAATTAATTAAACTTAACAAATTTTGTTTTAAACATTTTGTGTTACAACATTTACTCGTAATACCAATTTTATACTGTCAACATAAGTACAAACCACCATTACAAGGAAATTGCTAACAATTTTATTAACTATGTACTTGTACAAACATTCGTTATGAATGTCTGTGTGCAAAAACATATATTACTAGCACTTGAGGGTAAAATAATTTAAAATGAATCTGAAAATTAAATCTAGGCTACACCATATTTATGTGTACATTAGACTTGTTTTTTTTTTTTTAATATATATATTACATTCTTTTTTGCTATTCAGCATTCAAAATTTATTTTAAAAATAAAGCGGGATTCTTTATTATCGTGGTTGAAAGCTTGTTGTATTATAACTAACGTATGGGCAAAAAAATATATGGAGAAATGTTTACAAGTAAATAAGTAATGAGGAAGAGGAATTTTCAATTAAATCTTTATAATTTTAATGGTAATGGTCGAAACCAATATTAATTAAAAGCTTTACATCTTTTATTTGGTAGAGGTATAGGTGGACATATTATTGGAGTTCGAAAGAATTTGAATGATATATTGGAATAAAACATAAATTTATAACACGGATGTACGATATAGTCAATATTAAATGTAAAGCGACTGAATTTACATATATGAATTTACATATTTACCGAAACATTTTATGAAAACGCTATTTTGGGGATAGGCGGGATCCAGGTTGTTACCTTTCAATATAAAACTAATAAATGTGAAGTTTGGGGACAATCGGATAAAGAAAGGTCACGTCGGAAATCGATTGAAAATTTCAAGTGTGTTTACGAGTATATGGGGAAAATATGACTTTTTTTGAGATGTTTCGAAAATTTCGTTCTATAGTTTAATTTTTCCGACAAGTTGTTGTAAGAATCGGGATCAGTAAGCTATAACTATTCAAAATCAAATAAAAATTGGCAAAGAAATATCAAATGCCGCAGAGGACTTTTGTGCCAAAAAAAAAAACTAGGTCTTGAAATTTGATAGCATTTTTTTCAACTTTAAGAAATTGATTAAAGCCATAATTTTTTTTTATCTCTCTGCTTATAATTAATCAAATATGAAGTATTGTTTTATTACCACATTGTTAACCTATTGCGCATTAAGACCAAAAATGGGAAATTTTTTCACAAAATTTAAAGAAATGGATCTCGCACTTTAAGGTTTTGTTAAACACATCTCACAGATTAACTGTGTGAATTTTTAAGTATATCCCTGTACCAGAATTTTTTTGACAAGGATTTTATTTTCGCGGATTTCGAGAAAAATGGTATTTTTGTAAAATATTAAGTAAATGTACTCTTTCTAAATACTATGTATAAAAAATTCATCACTTTTCTTCCTTTTAATGTTATATTTTATTTTAATAGCCCAGGGTTTCGGAAAAAATAGTATCACCCCATCAGCCCTTTTGGAATTGGGGTCACATATGACCCCAAGCTAATAAAATACAATTTATTCAAAAAAATCCAATATTTTGAAAGTGTATTGTAGATGCGACGCATAAAGTATAATAACCAAAGAGAGAACGTTAACCCTTTTTGAATATAATGTCTTTTAGTAGCTTTGGGTCATTCGTGGGTCCTCTTATTTTATTTAGAAAAATATAAATAGTTTTTAGACATAAAATAATTTTATAACAAAACTGGTTAAAGTTGTTTTAATTTATATTCGCTAGCAATAAGCAGATAATTGCACCAAAGATATACCACAATGGATTATTTTGATCCCAGGAACACTGATGGGTTAAATAAATAAAAATTAACCGAATTATTTTTCTTAATGTTTAAATTGTGGCTTCATCGAGTTTAATAGAAAAACTCGTTTTCGGAAATCTTTATTTAGAAATATCTCAAGAACAAAAGCTGGCCTTGGCAAATACTGGGTGAACGTTCTCGGTTTTATCCCAAATTTTAGGAAGGGAAGATATATATATTTGGTTATAATATTTAAAGTAAAGCTTTTAAAAATTCAACAGTATTTGCAAAATATTTGAATTTTTTAAATAAATTGTCTTTTATTAGTTTGGGGTCATATGTGACCCCAATTCCAAAAGGGTTAGTGGGGACATATTATTTTTTCCGAAACATAACATTTAAAAGTAGAAAAGTAATGAAATTTTGATACAAAGTATTTAGAAAGAGTACATTTACAGAATATTTTACAGAAATCCCATTTTTCTCGAAATCCGCAAAAATAAAATTTTTGTCAAAAAAAAATTGGTATAGCGATTTACTTAAAAATTTACACAGTTAATCTGTAATAAGTACATAAAAAAACCTTAAAGTTCCAGATCCATTTATTTTAATTTTGTTTAGGAAATTTTTCAAAACTTGAAAAAGAAGTTTTCAAATTTTATCAAAAAAATTTCCCATTTTCGGTCTCAATGCGCAATAGGTTAACAACGTGGTAATAAAACAATACTTCATATCATATAAGTATCGAAATAAAAAAATTATGGCTTTAATCAATTTCTCAAAGTTGAAAAAAAATGTTATCAAATTTTATGACCTAGTTTTTTTTGGCACAAAAGTGGTCTGGGGTATTTGCTATTCCTTGGCAAATTTTATTCGATTTTGAATTTTTGTAGCTTTTTGAAAAGATAATTTAATACTAATCCCAATTCTTATAACAACTTGCCGGAAAAATTAAGCTATAGAACGAAATTTTCGTAAAATCTAAAAAAAAATCGATTTCCGGTGCAACTTTTCTTTATTCGAGATTATGTCCAAACTTCACATTTATTAGTTTTATACTGAAAGGTAACAAGCTGAACCCCGCCCATCCCCAAAATCGCAATTTGACAAATGTCTATATAACGTAGGACCACTTCAATATACATACGGGGTGCCAATTGGCGTAATAAATTTAAAACTTTAAAGAATGTTTTCCAAGGCAAATGATTTACAAAATCAAATAATAATGGGTGACGTTAATATTAGAATAGTTGAATGTAGTTTTCAGGCTGGCTTAAAAAATAAAAAATCAATGGATAAAATAACAACTGCAGATGGTAGAACTTTCTTGGAATTTTGTAAGGATTATGGATTGGTTGTTATGAACAGAAGAACTATAGGTGATGAAGAAGGCTGCTTCACTTTTCTGGGTAGTTCTGGCAACTCGGTGAATGGCATATGTGCTGTTGATCTAAATATACTCAACTTATTAGAAACTTTTTTAGTGTAGAATCAAATATGGTCCGATCATCTACCAATCAAAGTGAACTTTAGCTTTTATTACGCACAAGAAAAAACCAAAAAAGCGAACTTAATACGTAAATAGAAATGAAATATAAAAGATAAGGAGAAGTACCTCACTAAAGTGAATCACAACTTACATTTTTTGAGAACACATAAACCGTACCCCGATTTACATGACCTTGCTCAAGTTATTTTAGATTCAAATGATGTACCAGTAGCCAAAGGAAAACAAACGAAGTACAAAAACAAATGGTTCAATGTACAGTGCAAGGTTGCCAGGGAAAAACATTAAATGCTTTAAATAAGTTTCGAAAATTGCAAAGTGACATAGTGGACAAACAAAAATACATAGAGAAAAAATGCATTTTCCAAGCAATGTGTACAAATAAAAAAGAAAATTATTATAGAATAAAAATTAAATTCTATCGCTGATAGCAAACAGTGCTGTCAACAAGCAAGGGAATTGAAACAAAATGAATACTATATGGCATGACAGGTAAATCAACTTTAAACATTTTGAGTATGCTGCAAACCTACTTTCTGATAATGACCTTGATAAGTCTTTTACTTTACAAGAAATAAGATTAATGGTTTCAAAAGTTAAGGAAAATAAAGCACCGGGTGAGGACAGAATATCGTACGAGTTCTTCGTTAATGCTGGCAATGATTATTTAAGGGCTTTAGCTAACACTTATACGAAAATATTAAATGGAGAAATTCGAAAAAAGTATTGTACTGCTTATACATAAAAAAGGAGATACGAGTCGACCAAGCAACTATAGAGGAATTTCATTTATGAATTGTATAAGTAAGATTATGATGGGCGTAATTCACGAAAGTTTGACTGAGTGGGTAAACAAACACCAAATACTCAATGATCTCCAAGCTGGATTCCGCAAAGGGTGTTCGACTTTCGACAACATTTATAATTTGTCAGCAATAGTTAACATCAAATTCCATGAAAAAAGAGAATTTATGCATTCTTCGTCGATTTTAGAGCGGCTTTTGATTGTATCGCAACAAAACTATTAATATACAAACTCCATAATTTGGGCATATCTACAAAAGTAATTAATTTCATCGAAATTATTTATAATCGTACGAAATCAGCAGTATGGACTGGAACCGAACTTACCGAATATTTCGAGACAAACTCAGGAGTTAAACAAGGATGGTTTTTATCGCCGTTACTCTTCGCCATGTCCTTAAATGGTCTACATGATTCGTTAGCAGGTGGGTTATTTATAGATGATGTAAATATTAGTCCTTATGTATGCTGATGACATAGTCCTATTACACTGTGGAACAAATTCAGGTTAGCAAAAGTTAGGTCGATTCTGAGAGTGAGGGGTGAAAATAGAGACTAAATTAGAAGACCCGTATCACGGCGGTTGTTTATGTTAGTTCGAATTTTTTTTTTTTTTTTAATCGACCTTCGAACTGTGCAGTCAAATGCCGATTTTCAGCATATTGTTTATATGGTTTTTTGGTTATAACTCGCCGACTTATTGATATTTTTTCAATCTGTAAAAGCCAAATTATTGCTAGAGACCAGTGCAAAAATTAAAATTTTTTAAAAAATTGATTTAGAAAATTTTTGTGGTGCTTATGAAGCAAAATGTTGGAAAAATTATTTTTTTTTTCATGCTTTTTGAAAATATTTTCCACAAAACTAAGTCTTTTTTGCTTTCTGTTTGATCTATAATATGCTTCTCAGTTTCTTCAATAAATTTCATTTCAAAAGAAAATGGTCTTAATCGATAATTTGCGTTAAAAAACCCAAAACCATTAAAGAAATAGCGATTTAGGTAGAAGTAATTAAAAAGGGAATTTCCAAGAATTAGGAATTAGTAAAACAACTTTTTTGTTTTTAACCACCGCACAGGTAGCGATTTTTTTTTATTTCGTACAAGCGAACTAATTTCAAAAATGAAGATTCAGTTAACACACGAAACTCAGCCGAAGCTGATGTCTTTTAATTTTCGCTCGGTCGTGGTAAAATTCGCTATTAATTTTTTTTGGAACTTATTTCATTTTGTGAGTGATTTAAGTTAAGTGCATCGGTTTCATAAAAATAACAAAAAAAACATTGTGTAATATATATTGTATTAAAAATGTCGGAACCAAAATGTAAAATGGACCATTTTTGTAATGTTTGTGGACGTTTCATAGCAAGCGATGAAAAATGTGGCAATGCGAGTGATTTTTTTGAAGCCTATAAACAATTTTTTTGGCAAGAGTTTATCACTGATGTAAACTATGCCCTTAAAAAAGTTTGCTTTAATTGCTATTCAACTCTTATGCAATGGAAAAGTGAAAAGAAGAAGGCTATGCCTTTTGGTATACCAAACGAGGTTAGACAACAGCCCGCATCAAGGAGAAAATTGCTATGGATGTATCAACTACTATAAAACTTTGAATAGAAGGAAAGCAAAGAATAAAACTTATGTAGCAGTGCCAAGTGTCCAATTACCATTACCGGACTCAGAATTCGTTCCAGTACCAACATACCGAAGTATTGATCTTCAAACAGATATCAGTACTACAACCGCCGCTGCTACATCAATGGATTTCTTCTCAGAATACGACCCTGCTGAAGGTACATCCTATGAAACATCAAAGGACCCAATCCTAGTCACACAAAACCAATTGGATGGAATTGTTGCAAATTTGTGTTTGACTCAAAAAAAAATCAGAACTACTGGCTTCATTTTTGAAAGGAAATAATTTGCTGGCGCAAGGTACCAAAGTAACAGCATATCGAAAACACCAAAAAGAGTTAGAAAAGTTCTTCAATGTGAATGATGCAAAAAATTTCGCTTATTGCAACGATACTGAAAAGTTAATGGAGACGATAGGGATAACCTATAAAAAAGATGATTGGCGTTTATTCATCGATAGTTCACTAATCAGCTTAAGAGTTGTGCTTTTGCACAAGACAAATAGAATGCCTTCTGTTCCGATTGCGTATAGCACTGACACTAGTGAAAATTTCGATAATTTGAAACACATTCTGGAAGTAGTCAAATATAACGAACACCAGTGGCTGCAACCTCAAAATAGTTTCATTGATTACAGGCTTAACAGCATCTGGCCGTCCAAAATATCCGTGTTTTTTGTGCGAATGGGATTCACGATACGGAGAAGGTATTAAAGGAAGAAACCAGTATAAATAGCATAACTGGAATAGTCGCATTGGACGGAAATGGCCTAAAGACAATAGGCTACACGAAAGTCTTGTTCCTGAAATGAAAATTTTGTTGCCGTTGCTCCACGTTAAACTTGGCATTGGTAAAAAATTTTTGAAATGTATCGCAAAAAGACCAGCAGTATTCAACCGCTTAAAAGACATTTTCCCAAGACTAAGTAACGCCAAAATTCAGGAAGAGGTTGTTAATGGTCCCAACATAAGGAAACTAATGAGTCGTCAAGATTTTGACCAAGTTCTGACAGACCGAGCATTAAATGCATGGCTCGCATTGAAAGCAGTCACTAACGAACCTTTGGGTAAAGAACGCAAAGACAACTACAGGCAATCTGTTGCAAACATGTTGGCAGCTTTCGATGAAATTGGGGTTAATATGTCGTACAAAATTCATCTCTTGCATCAGCATCTTGATCAACTCGCTCAACAGTTGCCAACTGAATCTGATGAGCAAGGCGAACGTTATCACCAAACTGCGCTTCCATTTGAAATAAGGTAACTATAGAGTGTGCATATTTTGAGTTCCTAGATTTTTCTAAAATTTTTGTCACAGTGCACAATTTAAACATGTTAACGATTGAAAACTATTTTCGTTTCAGGTACAGAGGAAAGAAATCTCCAGATGCAATACTCGCTGAAATTTGTTGGTGGTATAAAAACACCTTTGAAGAAGATGAAGACGAGGAAAAAGAGGAAGAATGGGTAGACAAAGATGAAATTCCAGAATATCTGTTGGACGAAATTATCGACCTTTCTGATGATGATGACGATGACCAAGATATTAGAGAGAGCAGTGACGTTGATCCACGGTCGCCTGCTAAACGGCAACTGGCCAAATCATTAATTTATTTTATTTAATTTTTTTACTTAAAACTTTTCATAACTAACATTTCAAAAATATATTTTTTTTCCAAATTTTTATAATTTATTTTTCAGTGTTTTTTCAAAACCAACACTGAACAAAATTGATACATAAAAAATGAGAATATTAAGCTGGAAAACGCAAGTTTTGTATTATGATTGTTTTCATTTCAAATGAAATTTATTGAAGAAACTGAGAAGCATATTATAGATCAAACAGAAAGCAAAATAGACTTAGTTTTGTGGAAAATATTTTCAAAAAGCATGAAAAAAAAATAATTTTTCCAACATTTTGCTTCATAAGCACCACAAAAATTTTCTAAATCAATTTTTTTTTTTAAATTTTAATTGTTGCAATAATTTGGCTTCTACAGATTGAAAAAATTTCAATTAGTCGACGAGTTATAACCAAAAAATCATATAAACAATATGCTGAAAATCGGCATTTGACTGCAAAGTTCGAAGGTCGATTAAAAAAAAATTCGAACTAACGTAAACAAACGCCGCGATACGGGTCTTCTAGTTTAGCCCCTATTTTCACCCCTCACTCTCAGAATCGACCTAACTTTTGCTAACCTGAATTTGTTCCTCAGTGTTATAAGACAATATTAAAAGTCTACAAAAGATGATAAAAAATTTGGAAACTTACTGTTCGACATAGGGATGGATGTCAACCTATCTAAATCAGATATAATGGTTTTTCGAAAAAGCGGGCGTTTGTCGTCAAAGGAAAAGTGGTCATTTAATGGTATAGAAGTCAAAATAGTAAATGAATATAAATATTTAGAATTCTGTCAACACCTTCTATGGCTTTTACTAAACACATATGTTTAACACTTTACATGATGTAATAGAAAGGGCATTAAACCGAAGAGGAGTAGATTCAGTGATATTAAGATGGATGGTAGAAATTCTCAACACGGTATCAGCAGAAGGGGAAACCATAGCCGTCAACACAAACAGAAGATATCCACAGGAAGGGGTTCTTTCGCCCTTAATGTAGAGTCTGGTTATTGACGAAGTATAATTGACGAAGTATCAAGGCTATAATAAAACCTTTGTGACAGAGGGCCAAAAATTATCAATCAATGGTGTAGGGCAACAGGACTGAACATCAATCCGACAAAGACCACTATTGTACCATTTACCAGGGGAAGGAAACTTCCCAAATGGAAGGCAATTCATACTCTAAGAGAAGTCATCGAACCAAAGACAGAGGTGAAATATCTGGGCACAGTAGTAGACAGCAAGTTGACATGGAAGGCACATGTCAACCACATTACAGAGAAAGCCAAACGCGCTACAATGATACGTAGAAGGGTAGCGGATAGCTGAGGATGTAAGCCCGGCATCCTATACTGTATGTACTCCATGATGGTCCGTTCCATCTCGTGACCTATGGAGCAACCCTTTAATTACATGATGGTAAACTAATTTTACAAAGAAAGGGAAGTATAATAAAAAATTGGTTTTAATGGGTTGGTTTTTTTTTATTATTTTTAAATTAGGTTTCCTGAAAATCTGATGTGAAGGAGCAATTCTGAGGTCAGGGTCGGATTCACCGCTACCTTTTGAAAGGTATACTCTGGTCCCACGGTTTTAGAAATTTCGGCCTGTGCTATTAATAATAACAATCTTACTACTTTTTTAACTAATGGTGGTTAGCATTTAATATTTTGCATTATTTACACATAAACCACAAAACATAAACAACAACACCATGTTTTTCGTTTTTTTAAACTTTCAATTAATGATTATATTTAATTTATTATTATTATTATTTAGTTTTTTTTTTTTTTTTAATATGTGTGTACGTGTACGTATGTTAATTCTATTTTATGTATTTTTAACCACAGCATACCGGAAATATTTGTAAATTATCCATTTTATCCAGCAACATATTGCATCCTAACTGTATCCGGTGCCATGACAGTTTTTACATTTAGTTTTGTGGATGGATTTTTTGTTTGTACCTGCATGTACATGTGCGGTGTTTTTAGAATGATACAACACGATATACGTGCAATATTTACAGAATTAAAAGATGGTAAGTTGTCTTTTTTTTTTTTTAACTCACATGAAAAAAATACATAAAAATATTAAAACAAAAAATATTATTATAAACTACCCGAAGGAAGGTGAGACAACAAACTTAAGTATTTGTTTGAAAAGTCTAACCAGATGATGTATTTCTGGCTTGACAGGGAAACTAATAAAGTTTTATAAACACAATTTATATTTTAATGCAAACTTAAAAAAATACAAACATGTTGTTACGTGTTGCCAATTGTTTACTGCAGTGCAACGAAGGAGAGACAAGATATATGTCAAGAAGTTTTTACTGGCTTTTAAGACTTATAAGATTAAAAATAATATTTTCAAATCACAGTTGAAGGGAATATGTAGAACAATACCAAGACGAATGACTGGAAGGTAACAGCTATCGAATATATTACAGCCATAGAATACGTATTCAAGAGCAGTTTTACAAAAAAAAAAAACAAGTAAGAAAATTATAGTCGGTCTAGACCGACTATACGATACCCTATACCATGCGTTTAGAGACCCTATCTCTCAGGCCCAACTAACTGGATATTGAAAATAAGCACAAACCAAATTTGAGTGGGATTTTTATTAATTTTTTCGGCTGCAGATATGAAAAAGTTCATATCGGATGCTATATCTATATGGGGACTAGGCCCAAAAATGGACCGATCCTGACTATGTTTTGTAAAGTCTCTTGTATTTTGAAAAAATATATACAAACAAAATTTGAGAAGAATCAGTGCAATATTTTTGTTTTTTGATAGATTTAAGTGAAGATCGGGAAGCAGCTCTATATGGGGCCTATGACTAAGAGTTGTCCAATAGGGATCATTTTTGGACTACTTATTAATGGATGTAATATATACATACAAACCCAACTTGACTACGATTTGTATGATAATTTGGAACTTATGGCAATATATGCTGATTTCATAGGGGTCATTTGTATGGGGGCTAGGTCTGAACATGGACCGATTCTCACCAATTTCAATAACGTTCATTCCATGGCCGATAAAAGATTAAATACCAAATTTCATCAAAATATATTCATATTTGCGATCTGCAGTTTGATTACAAGCTTTACATGGACACACAGACGGACGGACGGACATCGTTAAATCGAATCAGAAAGTGATTCAGAAAGTAATTCTGATTCGATCGATATAATTAAAGATGGGTGTAGGTCAAATGTTTTTGATTGTTACAAACAGCAGCACAAAGTCATTAAACCCAAACCACATAGTGGTATAGGGTATAAAAATAAAATTAACAAGTAAGAAAATTATAGTCGGTCTAGACCGTCTATACGATACCCTATACCATGCGTTTAGAAACCCTATCTCTTAGGCCCAACTAACTGGACATTGAAAATAAGCAAAAACCAAATTTGAGTGGGATTTTTATTAATTTTTTTGGCTGCAGATATGAAAAAGTTCATATCGGATGCTATATCTATAAAGGGACTAGGTCCAAAAATGGACCGATCCTGATCATGTTTGGTAAAGTCTCTTGTATTTTGCAAAAATATGTACAAACAAAATTTGAGAAGAATCAGTGCAATATTTTTGTTTTTTAATAGATTTAAGTGAAGATCGGGAAGCAGCTCTATATGGGGTCAAAGGGATCATTTTTGGACTACTCTTTAGTGGATGTAATGAACGCATACAAACCCAATTTGAGTAAGATCTGTATGACAATTTGGATCTTATGTCAATTTATGTCGATTTCATATGGGTAATTTGTATGGGGGCTAGGTCTGAACATTGAGCGATTCTCACCAATTTCAATAGCGTTCATCCCATGGCCGATGAAAGCTTATATACCAAATTTCGTCAAAATAAATTCATATTTGCGACCTGCAGTTTGATTACAAGCTTTACATGGACACACAGACGGACGGACGGACGGACGGACGGACGGACGGACATTGTTATACCGATCGACTCAGAATCACTTTCTGAGTCGATTTAGCGATGTCCGTCCGTCCGTCTGTGTGTCCATGTAAACCTTGTAATCAAACTCCAGGTCGCAAATATGAATATATTTTGATTAAATTTGGTATTTAAGCTTCTGTCAGCCGTAGGATAAACGCTATTGAAATTGGTGAAATTCGATCTATGTTCAGACCTAGCCCCCATACAAATGACCCCTATTAAATCGACATAAATTGTCATAAGTTCCAAATTATCATATAGATCTCAGTCAAATTGGGTTTGTATGTGTTTATTATATCCATTAATCAGTAGTCTAAAAATGATCCCTTTAGGACAATTCTTATTCATAGGCCCCATATAGAGCTTCTTCCCGATCTTCACTTAAATCTATCAAAAAACAAAAATATTGCAAAGATTTTTCTCAGATATTGTTCGTATATATTTTTTCAAAATATAAGTGACTTTACTAAATATGGTCATGATCGGTGCATATTTGGACCTAGTCCCCATATAAATATAGCATAAGATATGAACTTTTTCAAAAAAGTTTTGTTTTTTGATAAATTAAGTGAAGATCGGGAAAGAGGCTTTACATGGGTGCTGTGACTAGAATTAGAATTATTCTATAGGGTGTATTTTTGGACTGCTGATTAATGGGTGTAATAAACACATAAAAACCCAATTTGACCGAGATCTATATGATAATTTGGTTTTTATGGAAATTTAAGTCGATCTCATAGGGATCATATGTATGGGGACTAGGTCTGAATGTGCACCGATTTTCATCATTTTCATTAGCGTTTGTGCTATGGCTGACATAAGCTTATATTACCAAGTGTCATCAAAATATATTCATATTTGTGACCTGTAGTTTTATTACGAGGTTTACATGAACACACAGACAGACAGACGGACGGACGGCCGGAAGTACGGACGGATTCGGAGTCGAACGGTATAATTAAATATGGGTTTAGGTCAAATATTTTTGGTAGTTACAAACATCAGTACAAAGTTATTGTACGTGGTCAGGGTATAAAAAATCAAATAATGCTTGCGAAAAAAATTAAGAGGAAAAACGTGTGTTAAGATTTTTTAGACCTCACTCGAATCCCACTTTACCAAATTCACGAATCGATTTCATACACAGTACAAAGTCATTGTACGTGGTCAGGGTATAAAAAATCAAATAATGCTTGCGAAAAAAGTTAAGAGGAAAAACGTGTGTTAAGATTTTTTAGACCTCACTCGAATCCCACTTTACCCAATACACGAATCGATTTCATACAAAGTTGTGGTATTCGTAAAGAATATGTTCTACCACGTCCTCTATATTTGGTTCAACGTATCACAACTGAAGTCAGATATCGTATATTTGCGTGATTTCCTTTAGCAAGTAAATAACATGTCGTTTTGGCTTCCCACAGTGGGAAAAACAGTCAATATAATGACAAAAATCATATCTCCTGAAATTTAGTTCCGATCTACAAAAAGTAAATAAGACAATTGTGGAATAATAGTTAGACTTTTATTAGGCTATTCAACTTTGGCATCTGGGTTCGGTCTAGACTGCCTAATCATAGGAAACATTTATATGGTGGCTAGGTCTGTACATGCACCGATTCTTAACAGTATCCATGAAACTTCGTGTTCTCAGTCGAAAATTAACTTGGGCACTTTATAATCATTAGTAATATTATTCGGTGTATAACTTGCATGTGTAATTTTTGCAAAAAAAAATAATAATAAAAATATATATGGGGGATTTCATGTCAAGTGCACCAACTTTTGAAACCGATGTCTTCCGATCGGGATGAAATTCTCACCAAGGTTAGTCCTATTGGATAGTAGCTTAGACACAATTTTTCAAAAAGATCGGTCCAGATCTCTCTGAGTTAGAGGGGATCAAAATTTGACATTTTGGCCAAACAGGTGTTTTTTCTCATCCATGTAACTTATTACCTATTGTTCCTAGGTACTGAAGAATAGATAGCTATTTCTTCAGTATTTCGGAAAAAAATACTTTAAAAAAAAAAAAAAATTTGTAGACTTTTTTTTTGCTAAATTAAAGCATTTTTTGCCTTTTTTTTCAAAAAGGGCATTTTTTTTTTTTATTTTTATTTTTTCATAAGAAAGCTTAGGATTTTTCCTTTAAGAGCTTTTTGGTCGCTTAGTGGGATGGGAGTGGGATATCTATCAAAAAATAAATGTTTTGTAACTCAAGACAACGGTTTTTCAATTTTTCACAAATGCACTATTTTGAATTTTTTCCGATTTGTGTCTAAAACCTTACAAATAAAACTTATACTGAGAAACTAGACAAACTAAACTTTCCGAAGGTATGTAACATACCTTCATAACATAACAGAAGAGAATGGTTATCTGTAACCTGAAAGAGTTATTTGCAACATTTCAATCTGAACACGAGGATTTTAGAATTGACTTCACGAAATTTACCCAAATGAGGCCAAAACATTGCGTTTTGGCAGAAAGCAGCGGAACTCTCACAGTATGCGTTTGCATTTACCATGAAAATGTTAAACTGATGTTGAAGGAAATCAACTTAAAGTATTTAACAGATGATTCGGCAGAAGATTTACACGATTACCGCGATTGCCTTAAATTGACTATGTGTCCTAATGCAACAACTTCTTGCCACTTAGGTGAATGTAACAAGTGCCCGAAAACCACATTCATCAAAGAAAATTTAATCAACTCTTTAGATCGAGAATATATAGAGGAGGTCAAATTTGATTCTTGGATTCAGACTGACAGATGCACATTGAAAACAATCATTTTAAATGTGGATGATTTTGTGGAAGAAATGTGTACAAGATTGCTAAACTTGAGAAACCATGACTTTTTAGTCAAAGAGCAATGGTCATTCTTCAATTCGTTATTTCATATGATTTCGCAGAAAACTATAAATATGTTCTTCAGGATGTCATACAAGCATTTTACTTCAACTATATTCACAGTAGTTATTTACTACATGAAAGATGAAAAACTGGAACACAAAAGTATGGCAGTCATATCCGACGATTTAAAACGTGATACCGTTGCAGTTTATGAGTACCAGAAGAGAATGCTAAAATTTCTAAAATCTAAATTGACAGTAAAGAAGGTATACTACGTTTCGGACGGAGCTCGTCAACATTTTAAAAACAAAGGTAGCTTGGCAAATCTTATGGCCCATGAAAAAGATTTTGGAATGCCAGCAGAGTGGCATTTTCATCCTACTGCTCATGCTAAAGGACATGTGATGGTACTGGAGCAAACCTTAAAAGAAATGCAGCGAAGTATAGCCTCCAGTGCTCTCATCAAGATCGCATCTTAGATGCGACTGCTTTATTCCATTGGACAAAGAGTTATTGTAAAATAGTTTTTAGTAGCAAAGAGGATCATCAGGAAACATTGAAAACACTGAAGAGCAGATTCGATGCTGCGGTAACAATCGATGGCACCGCTCAATACCATGCTTTTATACCGCTTGTCGATGGAAGACCCAAGTTGAAAAAGTTTTCTGCCTCTATTCAATGTGATTTCATTCCAAAGACAACCAATAAACCAGCAGCGAAATCAACAGCTGAACCTAGTAACGCCAAGAAAGGATTGACAAAAGAACGCAGTAAATAAAGGCGACAAAAAAGCTGGATGAAAGACTGGGTATTTAAAAATTTACAAGACTTAAATACTTCATAAGCTACAATAAATTAAGTATAAAAATAGTTATGATATAAATGGATCTAATGCAATTAAGATTAAATTTTAATAAATTATTTATCTTTTTAATATTATTATTATTATACATTAATTTAATTATTATTAAAAATAAATAAAAAATAATAATTTTTCAACATTTCTATAGAAAAAAAGCGATTTTTTCCTGAGGTTAACATATTCTGAGTATTACAGTATCGAGGGTATAACATTTTAGTTAGGTATGTTATATACCTTCGGAAAGTTTAGTTTGTCTAGTTTCTCAGTATGTTTTATTTGTAAGGTTTTAGACACAAATAGGAAAAAATTCAAAATAGTGCATTTGTGAAAAATTGAAAAACCGTTGTCTTGAGTAACAAAACATTTTTTTGATAGATATCCCACTCCCATCCCACTAAGCGACCAAAAAGCTCTTAAAGAAAAAATTCTAAGCTTTCTTATAAAAAAATAAAAAAAAATAAAAAAATGCCCTTTTTGAAAAAAAAGGCAAAAAATGCTTTAATTTAGCAAAAAAAAAAAAAAAAAAAAGTCTACAAATTTTTTTTTGTCATTTTATATCAGATGTAGTTAGGTGTTGATAAGATCATTTGATATTGTAATCATAATCCAGTCTGGCGTTGTACCCTTTGGAAGTATTTTCTAGAGAGCATACTGAATCCGAAGGATAGCTCTATATAGCAACTATGATGCCAGCTACTTTTAGGGAAATATACTTTGTTCTTAATTTTGATAAATACGAAAAAATTAAAGAAAGTTTTTTTGAAGGGGCAGATTATTTCCTGCAGAAGCCATTACGGGTACTATGTAAACAAAATATATTCTCGGAATAATGAAGCCGAAAAATATTCGGATTCAGCGCATTAAAGATCTTTATAAAAGTATACTCTGGTCCCAGCGTCCATACACTGATGGCCGATATTATCCAAACTTTGTTCCAATATTATATAATTAATTTAAAACACTTTTTTAACTTTTGGTTTATTGTTCCAAATAATTTCTGAATGCCAATTCTAAGTTCTAATATAGTTGATCTTATAGCTATATACGTCAATTAATTATTTATTTATTTATTTTTTTATTTTTTTTATTTATTTATTTTTTTATTCTATTATGTGTTAATTTCATTCTAGCAACAATGTAGCATAGTAGCTGCGTTGCTACTGTACTTAATTAAGATCCTAAAATATTTTCCAATTCGGGTTTACATTGCGCAGGTACTGGAGGATGGATTACTCTGCAGTCGGGCAGTATGGGATTTTTTACGATATGCAAAAATTTTTGTTTATACGATATACCACTATGTGGTAAGGCCATGAGGAGATTGTGCTGATATTTGTAACTACCAAAAATGTTTGACCTGGAACCACCTTTACATATCACTTTCTGAGCCCAGACGTCCTTCGGCCTGTCTGCCTGTCTATCGGTCCGTCCGTCTGTCAACCATGTAAACCTTGTTGCATATGTCTGTGAATATATTTTGACGAAATTTTGTATTTAAGCTTTTATCAATCATAGGACGAACGCTACTGAAACTGGGAGACCTGGCCCCCGAACAAATAACCCCTATCAGACCGTCCAAAATGGTCGTAAGATCCAGATTACTATATCTATATATATAAAATTCATTTTTTACCGGTCACGCCTACTTTTACGCCCAATTTTCATATAAAATTCATATTTTGTTGTGTGGTATATTTCTTCCCTATACAAATTTGTACTTTTCAACGGATTTCTCTGAAATTTGGTTTACACGGAAATAACTGCACAGCGAACAAATTCCCCAAACTTAAAAAAAGGTACCCAAAAGAAATGAACAAATTCCCCATTTTTTTAATCGAAATAAAAATGAACTTACTCCCCAAATTCATTCTTAAATTTTTACATATTTTTATTTAATGAATTTTGTTAAACATTTATTTTAGTGAACATTTGCATACTGCTCTCAATATATGTCCTACAATAGATGCGTTTAAAATGAGTATTCTTTTCAATAGCATCATTTCGTTGCGCGGAAGCTACGCGCACGGAGAATACAGCTTAGCTAGAATATCGGAATGATCTCGAAAATATATTTTGACAATTAAAATAAGTTGGCAACAGCTGCGCGGCAGCACAGGTGTGCGGAACACAGCTTAGTGAAATGTCGTATGATAAATTTTATCTACGTATGTGAAATAATTACCTGTTGATCAAAATAGGCCACACATATACTATAAGCAGTTGCTTAAAGAAACCTTGCGACACAATATTAAACGTCGCATTAGTCTTTCATTTCTGAAACTTGAATTTGACGTCTCTGCTCAATGATGATCACTTATTGAATGAAGTAATTCAATTTTTAAAAGTTTTCATTCCTTTAATTTGCGAACCATTCCGTTATATTTGATGTTTATAAATAAACTGAAAAAAAAAACTTAAACTTATTTTTGAAGCATTTTTGCTGCAGCATCTTATAAAAAAACTCCTAAATTAAAAAATCAAAAAATTTTTAATTGAAATAAAAAATGAATTTACTGCCTATACAAATTTTTAAGTACTCAGCGCCTGGTGAGCATAGTGAACCATTTTTCAAGTCAAAGGCCTTTTCATCCCGGGCAAGACCGGGTAAAAACAGCTAGTATACTATAAGCAGTTGCTTAAAGAATCCTTGCGACACAATATTAAACGTCGCATTAGTCTTTCATTTCTGAAATTTGAATTTGACGTCTCTGCTCAATGATGATCACTTATTGAATGAAGGAATTCAATTTTTAAAAGTTCCGATTCCTTTAATTTGCGAACCATTCCGTTATATTTGATGTTTATAAATAAACTGGAAAAAAAAAACTTAAAGCGGTTTCGCAGCTTATTTTTGAAGCATTTTTGCTGCAGCATCTTATAAAAAACTTCTAAATTAAAAACTTCTAAATTAAAAAATTTTTAATTGAAATAAAAAACGAATTCACTGCCCATACAAATTTTTGGGCAGAAAGTTCATTTTATTGGGGAATTTGTAAATTTGGACTAAGTACTCAGCGTCTGGTAAGCATAGTGAACCATTTTTCAAGTCAAAGGCCTTTTTATACCGGGCAAGACCGGGTAAAAACAGCTAGTATACTATATATATATATATATATCGAAAAAAATTTGGTGCATTTGTGGCTATTATACCCACTCATCAGTAATCCACAAATAAATGCTGTAGGATCATCCTAATTCATAGTCCCCATATAGTCAATTCTCGATATGCCTTTAAATCTATATAAAAAAATATTCCATAGATTTTTTCAAATTTCGTTTATATATGTTTTAGAGAAAAGTGACTTCTCTAAACATTTTCTTGACCTAGTCCCCATATGAATATAATATTAGATATAAAATTTTTTTAACTGGACACCACAAATTAATAACAATGCCATTTAAATTTGTTTTATGATTGTTTTCCACATAAAGTAGTAGCCTCAGCAGAGCTGGAACCAAGACTCTGTCTCGTATAGTAGTTTTAGACCTACTTTAATATTCCTACTTTTTTTTGGAAATATCAGGATTAAAAAAAAAAAATTGAAATTAGATCCAATTATCAAACAATTACACGGAGACCAACATTTTTGGCTTCGAATAGCAAAATTTTAGCTCTATAAAATTCCGTTAGTTTATTTTGCATATCATATTAATACTAACAAAAATATCTTTTCATATCATACCGATTTAACAAAACTTCCATCATTAACTGATATACTTTACGCATGTTTTGGGTAAAATAATGTTATAGCTATGAAATCAGAATAAAGGGAATATCTAACAAGTAAGAAAATTATATTCGGTCTAGACCGACTATACGATACCCTATACCACGCTTTTAGAGACCCTATCTCTTATGTCCAACTAATAAGATATAGAAAATAAGCGTAAACCAAATTTTAGTGGCATTATTTATTTTGTCGCATTCGAATTTGAAAATAATCATATCAGAGACTATATGGGGACTAAGTCAAAAAATTGACCAATACTGACGATATTTGGTAAGGTCCAAATTTGCAAACAAAACTGGAGAAAAATTTGTGCAATAGTTTTGGTTTTTGAAAGATTTAAATGAAGATCGGGTATCAGCTTCATATGGGGGCTATAACTAAGAATAGTCCTATAGTGTTTATTTTTTTATTACTGACAAACAGATGTAATAAACGTACACAAAAACAATTTGACCGAGATCTACATGAGTATTTGGATAGTATGGCAATTTAAGTCGATCTCATAGGATATGGGGACTAGGTCTTAACATGAACCGATTTCAATACCGTTTATCTTGTGGCTTATATAAAAAATTTCGTCAAAATATATTCAGATTTGTGACCTGTAGTTTGCTTAAAAGCTTTAAATGGACACACAGACGGACGGACGGACAGACGGATATCGCTAAATCGACTCAGAAAGTGATTCTGAGTCGATAAGTATAATAAAAAATGGGCATAGGTCCAATATCTTTGATAGTTACAAACATCATACCCTAACCGCATAGTGGTATATGGTATAAAAAGTAAAGTTTCACAACAACAACTAGAAAATTCGTATTTATACCACTAAAGAGTAAATTGCAATAGTAACACTCCGAAATGACATACTAAAATAAAATCGACATTATAGCTATGAGACGGATTATACATTGTAGGGTACTTAAAGTATTAAAAATTATTTTCTAGCATTTTTTTTAATATATCAACAAAACAGTCACATTTCTTAAACTTTTTAAGGTGAATCTTCAAGTTCAGCACAAAATCAACGTTTTCAAATGCAACTTAGTGCAATCGTTGAACGTCATAATGCCATCATGGATTTATGTACGGATTTTACAGCAAACTTCACCCTTATCATTTTGATGCATTTCCTGTCGGCAGCATTTGTTTTATGTTCAAGCATATTGGATTTGCTATTGGTAAGTCTAATAGTTGGTTGATTGCTTGATGGACTAATTTGTTGTATGATGTTGCGGATGATGTTGGTTGCATCAGTTTATAAAAGTTCGAGTATTATCTGGCACTTTTTATATTTAAGTGGTGTGTATTAGTGGCTGCATAATTTTTTAGATTTTTTTTTTTCATTCTCTTTCACTTTTGCAACAATTTGTTCTAGATTTTTATTAGCTTTATACGGATTTTGCAATATGTTTCAATAAGCACTTTAAATGCTCTTTTATACCCTTCACTCATTATGTATTTTTTTTTTTACTTAGAAAGTTGATTTTGTTTGCTTTAGTTTTGTAATCCCATTGACTGTTAATCGGTGGTAGTAGTTAAGCATGTATTTGAAGTGCTATTTGTTTATTTTGTACTCCAATAAAAAATAATCTAATCATAATCAATACGTTCTGTGACGTCCCCGCGGCCACACAAGTTTTTTTTATCCTTGGATATTAACAACTAATTTTATAA